>JAHMML010000009.1:4198877-4275301 GCA_020341155.1 Eciton burchellii
CGGGAGGGAAACAGGATACCACCAGTCCCATCCCCCCCCCCCCCCCCCCCCGCCCCGCCTCCGCCCCGATTTCTCCTGCTCCGGTTGTGTCGCCGATTGATCCGGCAGTGGTTGGTTAAATACAACGCAGCACTCGTGCATGGGCGATCTACACGGCCGGGCACGCAAAAGGCCGATTAACCGCGGTCCGCCGCGCGTTTCCGCCGGAGAGACCGCCGTTCGACGAGAATGCCAATCGGCCAGTTCAGAGTGCAAAGGCCAACGCGGGGGGGAGCCACATTAAGAGATATCCTCTCGTGTTTTCGAGATTAATAATTCCCTGGCTTGATGCGCGGAAATGACGCTCATGACTATATAAAATCCTCCCGCGAGGAAACGCAGCAGTGCCGGGTCCGTCTCCAATTAATTACACGGCGAGAACAGGGTAATTAAGAGCCACTTGGCATAAATGATAAAACGCCCGGTTCTCGAGGGCGGTCTCTGGCGTCGGGCCGGCTCCAAGTTTTCGCCGTTCCATTTTTGCGCCCTGTTGTTCCGCCCTGGAACTTTTCCCCGTGCTGTTTACCCCCGAGAGACACTGCGGGAAGTCGGGGGAGGGAAAGTGCTGGAAAACAACGTCTTGCAGAGAATCAGTTCTTCGTCTCCGCCTCCGACGTCAACCGGCAGTATATACGCTCAGATAGCGATTCCCCCCGGCGCGGAATGCGGACGGGGGGACGCGATAATGCGAACGCGCCGCCTAGGGGTTGCGATTTACGCGCGAGTCGCTCGCGCGAAACGCGGCTGCAGAATAACGATCGAACGTCATCTCGTTCCAATTGGCGCGATCGGCGTGAGGTAACGTGAGTCGAGGCTCGTTCGCGCATGCGCCGGCGCGCGTTCCCGCGCGAGAGAGCAGACATTTTTAGTCCCGCGGGCGCTGAGCGCGCGCGGCTAATTAACCGCGCCGATTAATTAGATTAATTAGACGTCTCCGATATCGACGAGCGTTATTGCCGCCACTCGAATTCTCTCTCGCCTCCCCCCATCCCGGATTAGCGCGCGCGTGTACGCGCGTAGGCTCGATTTTCCGCTCGTCGGACAATCACGGCGCGGCACAGCCAGTAATTAGCTCGCGATACCTCGTAATTAAGCCACCGATCTCTCCCGTGGCCCGGAGATAGACTGCAAAAGTCTTGCATCTCGTCACGAATGTTTGAAGTGTTTTACGCGGCAATCTCGATCGCATAATCGATCGGCGGGCAAACGAAAACTTGCCTTCACCCCGCGAGCTTATAATCTAACGGGGGCGGGCGGGGATGTTGGAGCTCGCTCGCTCCGGCGAAGTGAATTATCGCGAGTTCCCGTGCGGGTTTATACAATTAGCCGCGCGTCGCGTATCCGCCGTAAACCGCAATTGCGATCGCGTATTCACCGCGCGCAACTCACAACAATACGCGGCATACATTTTTGATAGAGGGGAGCGCGCGCGCGCGACAAATTGATCGGCGGCTCTCGCCCGCGCTTGAAATTGCGCCATACAAAACTAACGAGGCGAGCCGTGTGTGTGCATCGTCGATACATAATTCATCGATGGTAGAATCCATCCTTGAAATTTGCATGTATAGCCGGCGCAAGATAAAGCTCGCGTCGTGTCGCAGCACACCCTCGTTTTTAGCTATGGACTGTACGGTCGCCATTTTCACGCTTCATGCGGATCACGCGCGTCTATGTGTGCGTTCCTAGCCTGTCTGCTCGCGTGCGCGCGCGATATTTTCGGTATTATGCAAAATTCCGGGCGTTTTTACGACGCAGATGCTATCGCGAGCCACCCCTTCGCGGCCTTGCGTCGTCTTCGTTTGTGCTGCTCGCCGCGCCGCGTTAATTCGGCATGCCAGGAAGAAGCTCGCAAAAACAAGCGAGAGAGAAACACAAGCGCATCCACGCGCGAGCGCGCGCGCCGAGCTGATTCCGGGATTCGCGTATGGCTTGGGAAGGTATTCTAGAGCAGGCTAACGCTGTTTATTTTTACGTCACAAGGCCGCTGGCGCAGCCGCTCGCTTTCCCTCCTTTTTCCTTCCTCGCGTGAATCCGCGAAGGCGTCCCCGAACATGTCTTCCGATTCGCTTGATGACTCTTCGCCGTCTCGGCGTCTAGTTTCGTTGCTGACGAGCCAGTCTCGGCAGCATGAAAACGTTCGAATTCCAAATGCGAGCCGTTGAGAGCAGCCGGATGCGCTGCGGCTATCCCGAAATCTATCCTGAAGATGCTGGATAACCGTGGAGTCAGAAAGGAGGACGCATCGCGGTGCACCTCGAGGACACGTCGACAGAACTCTCTTCCGGGTATCAATCCGATATGCATCCGATGTGCCTTTTAGGGTCGAAAGCGCGCGCGCTTGTCCCGCGCGAATTCATCAGGGGGAGATTTCGTTAGGTCGATCGATCGATCGAGGGTGAGAGGGGGCAAATCTACGATTGCACCCGTTATTTTACGGGGCTGGCAAGGACGAAGCCGAGGAGCCTCGCGCGTCTCGCGCATTTATAAATAAACATATTATCGCTGTCGGGCGTGCACGTACACGCGCGCTGTACACCGCGGGGCAAAAATTAGAGCATCGTGACAGGCGGTAACGATATGTCGAGTGCATGCACGCGAACGTCAATTCAAGGCTATCGCATGCGTGAGAGGATATACAGTATTTTACGTTTCGACGATATCACGCCGGTGTAACACGGGAAATCAGTCTAGCGCTTATTGGGGCGTGACAGGCGAGGCTCGCCATCTTGAATAGCAAATTAAAACGATTTGCCGGAGCGTCGCGTTACGACATTTTTCCATTAGAACCCACCCAGCCCGGCCTAATTATTTCTATCGAATCGAGATTAGGGAAACGGCCGCCGGACACGCGACAACGACCAGAAACTCGCTCTCGGATACGACTCTCGAAAGATTACGTTATTAAGCCCGCGCTTATCCTCGACCTTATCCCAGCGCGCGCTAACGCTGCTCGATTCGCGATTCGAGCCATCATTGGCTCGCGTCGATGACCTGTACCGTAAGAACGAACGTTGAAGCAGTCCTCGACTTGACATTTCAGTCCGGTCGATTCGACTTATCGACACTGAGTGCCGATCGATCGATATTTATTTGTCCGATCGCGTGCACTTCCCACTCCCATTAGGGGATGAAGTTTTCATTAAAAGCACGGGGAGCAGCCGGCTTGATAGCGCCGTTTACTCGTGTCGCCGTGGAGCAACTTGGCCAAAGGGAACGAAACGACCCGCATTCGTCGGTAATTGCATTACGAGTCAATGGTAATTCGCGCTATCAGCACGACGGATTGACGGATAAGCGCGGCGGGTCCGTTGGACGAGCCGGAGCGGGATGATCTTGAGAAAGATCCATCGCGATAGGGAGAAAGAAGAGAAGGCAACAACGGAGCGGGCGATGGGATTCGAGAGGAGAGATCGTCTCGTGGGAGCGATTAAATTATCGGGAAACGTACTTCAAAGGGCAGCCCTTCATGCTGCGCGTTGGCGAGGAGAACGCGCGGCTAAATTGTCGCGGTGAGGAGAATTCGCGAGCGAAGTGGAGCAAAGTGGAAGCGACATGGCGCACAGTGGTGCTCGGACCGAGACGGGGAATTTCTCAAGATTTATCCACGGAGAATCATCCGGGCTTCATCTTTCGATACTCGATGCGCCGATCTGAGATTATTCGCTAATGAGGAATCGCCATAGAAACGACCCGAGAACGTTTCCGCGTTTTGAGCCGCGATCATTGGACGCGGCTTTCCGCGATTGAAAGCGTCAGAGGAGATAAGACGAGGGGGATGCTGAGCTTTACTTGGCTTCGATATACGCGGCAGCTACCATCTGGAATACCATTTGCAAATGCTCCTTAAATATTTTCATACGCGGACGTGAAGCTGCGGACCTGATTCTGCACGAGAATGAGAAATGAGACGTGAACGCGCAGGGAGAGGCTGTCATATTTTTCCCCTCCTTGCGTAATCTCCCATTTCGTCATAATAAAAGTGTCACGCTTTTCCGTCAGGGCACGTCGAAACGCGAGATGCTTTCCTGCTCGAAAGCTGTTTAAGAAACGACGTTTTCCTCGACGTCCCTTCATACTTGTCTGATACTTATCCGGGGCTGCAGCTGCGATAGTCGTAACGATTTATGCGCGAGAAGGATCGAACATTCAAGCGATTCGAGTTTACGATTCGGAGGGCCGTTTCGAAAAATAGCCGAGAATAAGAGATTAAGCGGTAGAGATCAGTTATGCAGCAGCAACAGCAGCAGCAGCAACAGGGGGATCCGGCACGTAACGACGCATCCGCGTATCATTATCGGACCCGTGTGTGATAAATGAGCGGAGATAACAAAAACGCGACATAGCATAACGCGGAGAAGCCGGCGGACGTTAATGCGGATTATCGCTGAAACAATTTCCCTCGGGGCGATGTATTTGTTCAATTTACCGAGATGCAATTATAACGCTGCAAAGTTTCTCGCCCGCAAAATCTCCCTCTTAGAGACCACCACTGTTCGGCGCACTGGCGAGCGAAGCAAAGTCGGGACGTGAGGTCGGATCCGATCGAGCTTCTCTCCGCTCACCGGCGGCGGGGTGATTCTCGCAGTGGTGATGCGCGGGGCGCGGTGGTGGCGCGAGATGGCCGCGACACGGCGCGCGGGGTCCGGGCGGAGGGGGCGGAGGGGTCGGAGGGGGGGTGGCGGTGGGGGAGTACGGCCGAAGAGGGGTAAACGGAGCGCCGTTTCGTTTCACCGGCCGGGCGAGAGAAAGGGAGGACGGGAGAGGAGGACGGAGGGCGGAACGAGGCGGTAGTGGCGGCCGCGGGACGGCTGGAGGGTTGGAAGGACGGTCGGCCGGAGGGTGGTGGGGGTGAGGCGAAGAGGGTTGGCGGCGCGTTCGAGAGGGGGTTATCGCGAGTTCGGTGAGCCCGCGGCACTCAGGGTGGCTCGTCAGTTCAGCGGACAACCGTGCGAGAGCGCCGTCGTGGTCGACGTGATCGATCCCTATCGTTCTCTCCACGTCGGCGGCGGCGGCGGGCATTCGCGCGCTCGCACCCCCGATGGGGTGGAATATGCCGTGGCGGTCCGCGCGAAGGCTCCTCGAGTACCCCGTGGTGGTGGTGGTGGTGGTGGTGCGCGCATAGGGCGTCACAGATCGCTGTCGTCGTGGCGGTGACGTCGTGCCGCCAACCGGTGGCCGCTACGACGTCGCCGACCGCCGAGTGGCAAAGGCCGCACGCTTAGACGCGACGACGCCAGCGGCAGCGGCAACAGCAGCAACAACAGCAACAGCGGCAACAGCGGCGACAGCAGCAGCAGCAGCAGCAGCAGCAGCAGCAGCAGCAGCAGCAGCAGCAGCAGCGGCGGCAGAGGTGGCGGCGGCAGCGGTGGCGGCGGCGGCCTGATCGCGGCGCGTAGACGCGGCGGTGACGACGGCGGGGAAATCCCCTATCGACCCTGTCCGCGACGATGGCCGGCTAACCTTGCGACCCGTCTTCAGACGTGCCCATCTAATGCGTCTATACGGTGCGTCCCGCTCGCTCGATTCGCTTGGCTCCCTTGTGCGAAATTTCGGCACGCAAATTCGGCGCACAAATCATCCCACTAAAGTCCCAATCTCACCCCGCCCACGGACCTTGATCCACGTTGACGCGTGTAACCCGGTCAGTCACCTGCTTTGGCACGCGCGATGAGTACGTGCTCAACATCATGCCAGCCAACTGGCTAAGCCAACCAGCTAATTAGTCAATTAGCCAGCTAGCTAATTGGCGGTCGTAACCGCACGCGGACAACCGGTCGCGCCTGGTCGCGCGGTCTTCTCTCACGGCAACCGCGTGCGCTCGCTCGGGAAAAAGTGAAGCAAAGTGATGCGAAATGTTCACTTTTCCGCTCGCTACCACTCTCCATCTCCACGTACGAGTGCGAGCGATGAACGTCACCGCGGAGCCGTGTCTCGCTGGAGCACGCGGCGCGCCAAATCAATTTTGCTCACGAGCATACCGGCAGGGGACTCCCCTTGCGCCCGTTTCCCACCGTCCCTTACCGCAGCGCGGAACGTGCGTTCGCACGGAAACGCACGGCCGGGAATCGAACGAGGAGGTCACGGTGGATCGCATCCACCGCACCGAGTCCCGCGAGGGATTCCGCGGAGGTGCGCACCGCGTGACCGGCGATGCGGCCAGTAATTAATCTCCCCGTTGCTCGGCAATCGGTTACCGATATTGGGCGGCCACTCACACACACACGCACGCACACGCACACGCGCGCGCGTGTGTCCGCGAGCCGAAGGTCATCGCGAGGGATCCGGATTGGGCCCGCGGGGATGAGATTGCGGTAGCCGGGAGGGTGGCAGCCGGCGTACGACGACGCGATAGAGAAAATATCCAAACACGATGGATCCTTCTTTGGAGCTGTACGCGCGCCGGCGACGCGCGATCGCTCGCGCGATTCGCGCTTCCCCTCCCCTCCGCACCCTCCTCCGCGCCACGACGCTATCGTAATCAGTTAATATCCGGGCGTTAAGCGGTTTCGGCGAACCGGCGATATTCGGGACGGCGCTGCGTGACGATTCTTCGGTGGCGGCAGGTGCGCGGGATAATTCGCCGGTGGTGCTGTCGCGATCAATTCCTCCTTCGCCTTTGCGAGGATTGAGAGAGAGAGAGAGAGGGGGGGGAGGGAGGGAGAGAGAGAGAGAGAGAGGTGTTGGAGCGATTACGGCGAGATCGGCACGCGAGAGCACGCCGAAGGAAAGGAAGCGCGCGAGGAGGGAGAGAGAGATCGGAAGCGATTGTGGATCGATAGCTATGTGCTGCCTCGTGCTGTTTGCGGTGTAACTTTCGGACTCTGTTACTCGTCGTTTACTCGCCGCCGCGCCGAACGAGTTCGGAATCCGTGATGGTAGTTCGACGAGATTAGGAACAAGCCAGAATTCAATTCTCCCGATGCGGCGATTATCATGCTCGAAAAGTCGTCACGCTCGACTGGATTCGAGGACCGGCCAAGGCCGGCCTTTCGGCCGGGAATTAATTTTCCGCTTGTATCGTACGTGTTACATCGAAATAACGACGATCGATCGACCGGTCTGCACATATAGCGCCGGCCTCTCGCCATTTAATACGCACGCTCCGATATTGAGAGAAAAAGAAAAAAAAAAGAGAAAAGAAAAAGAAGGCAAAAGAAAGGAAAGGAAAGGAAAGGGATAAAAGAAAGGGGGGAACGGAAAGAAGGACCAAAAAAGGAAAGGGCAGGACTGGAAGAAATGCCCTATTGAAAATATATCGAGCGGTGGCGGAATGCGCGCAAACGAGGAGCAAAGGTAGCGAAACCGTGATCGCTTTTGTGGCCGCTCACGCGTGCGTGCACGCGCGCGGAGCGACTCGACATTCGCGTTAATTGCATTAAAATTGGTCAAATGTTGTCGCGCTTCTATCGCGCGTCACGACGACGCACAGCAGCGCATTAACGGGACGTTCGATTTATCATAATCGCGATTTAACGCGAACGATCAGACATTAATCGCGTCTTCCGCGTGTATTTCGCGTTTCCCTCGCGCGTCTCACATCTCGGGGGTTGATCGACCGACGCGTGTTCCAGGCGAGGATTCACGCGGGGATGGAAAAGAGAAAAATAAAAAAGAGAAAGCGTGACAAAAGCTCGCGGTCAAAGACAGGCGGGCGTGCAAGTAAGGCCACTTTTCGCCGGAATTAATTAACCGCGGCAACCGAGAAATATCCTCTCTCTCTCTCTCTCTCTTGCTCTCAATTTTATCTATTTAATCCATCTAATTACTCCATGACGAAACGTAATGAAATTATGAATGGATTAAGTAGCGGTGCAGCGTGGCGTTCATGCCGCTTTAATTAAGTCGCGTGACGCGACCGCCGCGTGTTAAGCTGCCCGCCCGAGTCAAGGAAAAATGAATTCTCGATCGTCAATGACGCGATTGTCATTGTGAAGCAGGGATGAGACTCGCGAATCATACGCTTGTTTCCCAATGGCGGCTGGTTACTTTCAGGCTGGTGCCTTTAAGCCGCCCGGAGATTCGATGCCTGGTGCCAACAGATCCGATATTAATTTAGATCGCGCCATCGCGTTTACTTCCGGATTCATTCGAGCGTGGTTACGAGCCTCGATGAAGATTTTACGATTACGCGATTTCCCTCGCGGAACACGCACGCACACACATGCACGTGTCACACGCCCGATCAAGGGAGGAAGAGCGAACAATTGCGACATAATCTACGGATGAAGTCTGTGAACGTTCGACAGGTATATTATTGTTCGCGATAAGTCGTAGAAATGGAGATTGCCCCGGGTCGTTCGCTCGTGATAGGGAGAAAGGAAGAGAGATGGAGAGAGAGAGAGAGAGAGAGAGAGAGAGAGAGACGGAGAGGGAGCACCTGAAGGTCCATTATCGGCGAGATATATCTCGCAAACGATCACGTCAAGGAGAATCATCCAACATTCCGCCTGATTCTTAAACCTTGCCCCATCGCATGAACGTTCTCCATTTGTAACGGCCAATGAAGCCGAAGCTTCGAAGGTGATATCGAATAGCGTTTCTTTAATCGAGAAGCTCCGCTAATTTAACGGGCGAACGCCGCTCGTTCGTTGAATCGATAAGCAAGTCGCTTTGCTCTCGTAGCTTGCTCGCGGTATCGCGGCATCTCCTTTGCGAGTTCTTCAAGACTCTCATCAGTCTCTCGCAGCTTCCCTCTACTGTCTTGGTGAGAAACAAAAATTTCCCTCCCGATAAACAAGGCTTCGGGGAAATATCGAGGGGAAGAGCTAAGCTAAACGGCGACGCGCATGACCGGTCAATTCCAAGCAGAGCATCCCCGCGTACACTTGATAAATTTTTTACTACCCCCGACTGCTCTGAAATTTATTTTCGGGATCGATGAGAGAAAACGAGTACGTCGAGTTTGTTCCGTAGATTCCATTCCTCCGGAGCCGCTCCGAAAGACGAGAGCGAGCAAAGCGGACACACAGACAGACAGAGAGAGAGAGAGAGAGAGAGAGAGAGAGAGAGAGAGAGAGAGAGAGAGGAGGATGACGGCAGCAACGGCAGTAACATTGCTTGAGCAAAAACGAATTCGCGGACGACCGCGTGAAAAATGCGCGACTCCGGCCTGCCTCGCATTTTTCGACTCCGACTGAGCAACTGGCGTTTTATTTTCGACAGTCTCGTTATTCGATATTGATCGAGCATTGCGGAATGTGATAGTGCGGTCGCGGCGGCAGGTTCGGCGAGATTGATTATTTAGAGACGGTCGGTTCGACGGCGATTTATATTTCCCATGGGCAGAAGGGCGTGCAATATGCATGCGCCCGTGCGTATAAATGTGGCATACAGAGGCCGATGACGGTAATATTTTCCTACCGCGGCCGTTGGCGCTTAGAAAAATTTATAAGCTCCGCGCCAGTGACTCGGATCGATTTCTGGACGTTATCTCAACAGCGAGCGTTCCCTGCTTCCGCTTCCTCCTTTCTCCGAATCCTGGAAAACTGGACAGGCCGGCGGAAATTTCGAATTCCACGAGGATTTCGTGGCGAGGTCTTCGCGAATCGCGCGTTTACACGGAGACGCAAGCGCGAGCCGGCCGCGCTCGAGATCCTCGCGCGAATATTACACGCACGCGAGAGAAACATTTAACGTGACGGCGCACAGCGAACGAGCCCCGCTCGATACCCCGCTGCAACGTAATAAACACACGGCCGAGCTAAATTGAGAAAATCATATTCCTCTTCCGCCGTCGGCGAGTGCTTTTGCATTATCGAAGCTGAAAAGGCGGCTAAGTGTTTGTGTACTCTGAAGATCCCGGGAGCAGTAACAGTGCTGCAGTGGCACACGGCACCCCCGCATCCCCGCTCCAGCAGGGGTATTCCCTCGGTTAAAGTGGCTGTGCGCATGCCGAGGCACGGGAGATAGAGGGTTGAGCTAACAACCCTACCTTCTTCTCATCCTCGGCAAAAACTTTGAATACCATGAGACAGCCCAGGCCGGAAGAGAGAGGAATTACTCGAACGGAACACGGAGTAATCGTCCCCGACGTCGTCGTCGTCGCGCGGCGTGAATTAAAAATAGACGCTGGCACTCCTCTCTTCCACCCTCCATCTCTCTCTCTCTCTCTCTCTCTCTCTCTCTCTCTCTCTCTCTCTCTCTCTCTCTCTCTCTSTCTCTCCGGGGAACAATAGCCCGTGTTTCAAAGTCTTTAAAATTGCGATGGCTCGCGGCACAATGAAGTGTAACGCCAGGCGGAGTCTCGGAGGGAGGCTGACGGAAAAGAGTTGCCGACAAAGTCGGCGAATTGCCCGACGCTTTTCGCTAGCGCGGCCACATTTACCAGGGTTCCCCCCCTCCTCCCCCGTGGTTTCCAAATACAGGGCTACCTCGCGCATCGTTTACCACCGGACGCCGGCAGCCGGTGCTCCTCGAGAGGCGGGTGTCTCGTGAAAGCGGAAATTGAACACGACCGTTTACCGCCGGGCAATAACTCGCTTCATACTGGACCACTTAAATGGCAATTGTAGGTCACCTTATGGTGGCACGATGCTGCAGTAATGAACGATGCACCTTTCTTTTTGCCATCTCTCTCTCTCTCTCTCTCTCTCTCTCTCCTTTTTCTCTTTCTCCCTTCCTCTCTTTCTCTTCTTTCGGCGTGCGCTCTTTTTTCTCCCCCTCTATCTCTCTTCTGTTTCCCCTTCTCTCACTTCCTCGCCGTCTCTCTCTGTATAATATAACAAGTTATCAAAGTTATCGATCGAAATGACCGATAAGGAGAGTGAAAATTGTCCGTGGAACAATCAGGCGGCGTCAGGCGCGCTATACGCCGAACGAATAACGATTTGCCCGTGAAACGGAATTGCACGATGACTAGAACGATACGAACGCGATTAAAAATGTATCGACGTTACATTTAACCTTTAAAGACTCGGTAGACGCTGTAATATCCCTCTCTCACGCCACCGATTCTATTTTCTCCCTCTCGGGATTCTCGGTCTCGGTTTTTATCCAAACGGATTTAGCTCCAGCGCCAGCGATATTAACTGGTATAATTAATTTCCGCGAGGGCTTCCTCCCCCTCCCCCCCTCCTCCCCTGTATGCAGCCGTGTATGCTTCGTGCATATGCTGCATAATCGTCCCGATAAGTCCCAAGCTGCGAAGGGGAAGCCCGGAGCGCAAAGAGGCAAACAGGTCGCGAACAGTTATTTTAAAGCCATTTCGGGATCTCGTTAATATTATGGAGTTGGCGTTTGAATGGTCGTACGCGGTGACTCGCTTCTGGAGTTTTGTATTAATATCGCACTCGCGACCGAGATCTTTCCGCGGAATCCTGATTAGATCCTTCCGCCACTTCCGTAAAGTTTAAATTTCATTGAGCATCATTGGGGAAACTCGTACGACGCGTTAAGCAGCTCCGATAACGTCGCGTTCTATGCCGAGCGAGAACATCGACGTAGGATTCCAAGGGGGTGGCGAGTCAACGGAAATGCTTCGATCGTTATTTCAAGTACTCTGCGAGGTCGTTCTACACGCTCGTTCTTCATTGGCATCGGCCAATCGCGGTCGAAGCGCATTCAAAATTTTATAACCGTAGCCTCGCCACGGGAACTCTGATTAGCTGAGAATGTTCCTCCCTTCGTCGCGTAACTAATCTTCGACAACAGCCGATGCGTTGTCAGATAGAGGGAAGCAATTGCATACATTTATCGGAGAACTGCGAGCAAGAATTAAACATTTAAGGTTTACCGAAAGATTTGAATAATTGGACCACTTTCGCGGTCTCCGTCTCTCCGCTCTTCGCGTACCCTGAATTGGAATTGTCGTCTTGCGCATAATTTCGAAATTTCACTAAACGAATGCCCCTGCGACACACAATGCGCCGACTCGCTTTGTCAGAATTAACATAGTTCGGAAGAAAGTTTGCGCACATTTCCAGAAGTTGCATTTAAATTTAAGGCATGCGCGTGTTTCTTGCACATGTTTATCCGACTTCCGGGGCACTTCCGTTTCACCGAGACAACAAAAGTTAACGACTCGAGAAGGGCTAAGAAATTAGCTCAAAGACGAGCTTTAACGTACATTCCTCCCTACAAATTGAATTGGGGGGGGGGGAGTGATCATATTAGACAAGGACAAAGGTAAAGAACCATCCCGCGTATAAATTCAGCGTTTCGGCTGCGCCGCGTCGACGTCTCTCCTTCCTCCGTTTCTACCTTTTTCTCCTTTCTCTCATTTTTGTCACGCTTTCGCCAGCGATGTTTGTCAAAAAAAGTTTTTAACGTGTGTACATCTCTCTCTCTCTCTCTCTCTCTCTCTCTCTCTCTCTCTCTCTCTCTCCCGTTCGCGTCCAATGTTCTCCCTTTTCATTTCCTCTTCCAATTCTTCTCCCCGTCCTTCTCCCAGTATTTCTTCTCCCCATCTTTCCTCATCCTCGCATCCCCCTTCCTACAAACCCCCTCCCATCCCCCCCCTCTGCCTTATCCACTGCTCTTGCTTCACCCCTACTTTCCCCCTTTCCCCGCTTTCATCCTTGGAGGCTCTTCCTTCTCCTCTTGATCTCTCATCCCTCCTGCCCCCACCCTCCTGCCGTTTGTCGTGCCATTCTTTCTCCCCTCGCCCGCCCGATCTTTCAAAGCAATCCCAATCTCCTTAGTCTCAATCTCCTTACCAATTTTCCCCCCAATTTCCCTTCTTCCTTCCTTCCCGGTTTCCCCTGAACTGACTTTGATCCTCTTTTCCTCTTTTTTTTTTGCCGTTCCTTCGTCCCTTTCTTTTCCCCAGATCACCCCTTTCTCCCCTTCTTCCCTTCTTACTTAATTCGTTGCGTTCTCCCTCTCATTCATTTTGTATTTTCCTCTCTTTGCTACCCTCCGCTCATCGCCTTTGCGTCCTCGTTCTCTCTTCTCGACTGATGCGCGTTTATTCTAAACAGATTGCCAGATCCCTATAATCTCGTCCGCTTCGCTGAACAGCGCCATTAATCCTTCATGTCCTGTTTGATCCCTTTGTCGCGATCGTCTCTCTCGTGATTTGGCAATCCTCTGGCGAAGTGATAGAACGGTGTCGTTAAATCCCGATAAAACAGCGGCGCGATAACCTTATTAATTAGCTCGCCGGCCGTTGGGAAGTCCCGCCCTCGGCCCTTGTGACCGAAAAATATATTTCGTTCACGCGCGCACGCGGCGGGCTCTCCCCCGGGCGACGATGATTCTTTTATCACCGGGGGCCGGGAGGGAGGGAGATGGTTTCTGGCTCCGCCGTTTCTGGCGCGCGGACGTAAATGGATTTATCCAATTCCGTCTGCGATCGGGAATGTTTCCTCGCGCGTCTCCTCCTCGTATCCAGGATAGCGACCGTCCTCTATCCTCGGGGAGGGGTAGGGAGAGGATGAGGGGGCGGGGGGGGGGAGAAAAAATGAAGGCGTTTGCGCGCGCGGGAGCGAGCGGGAGGGCGCGGATCGCAGCTGCGCTAGGTTCGCCCTTGCCCCGAAGATACGTTATTTCTGCCTCAGGATCAGGGCTCGCATCGCGCATCGGATCAGACACGTCCGCAACGGCGACGGAAAGTGGGCCAGGTCGGCCTGTCGGTGGGAGTAAGTTAACGGCGACAATGTAAAGCGGTTTGAACCCTTTGCCCCGACTCGATACGCCTCGCGGCTGTGGGATTAAACTTTGGATAGAATCTCCAACTTTATTTATCTACTTTGATAGCGCGCGAGGGACACTGCGAATTGTCCTTAAATTTCTCCCGTCTCCCCCCTGCTCCCCGGTGGTCCTCGATACATGTGTATATATATATGTGTGTGTGTGTGTGTGTGTGTGTGTGTGCGCGTGCGTGTGTGTGTGTGTGTGTGTGCGTGGGGATGACGCGATAGAGTTGTAATTTCACAGGATGTGACAGCGGTGTGGAGCGAACATTACAACGGAGAGCCGCGCATTGCCCGAGACCTGGCGCCCTGTCGCCCTATTGCAGAGAATCTCATTCCTTGCCATAAATGATTTTCGGAGGGCGAGAGCGTCGCCTCCCTCGAGCGAATCGCGAACAAAGCAAATACGTCGATAAAACTAAGGTCGACGGTTCTGGGACGTCCTCGCGCGCTCGCGCGGGATTCACGGTATCTTAATCCACCGCCGATCTCCATCACCGCTCATTAATCTTGTCCCTGTTTTTCATTAATCTTCATTAATCCCTCGCGCAATTATCGTCGTCTGAGACTCCGACTCTGCGGGCACGGACCAGGCAATGGAGTCGATATCATCCCCCGTTCCGCATCCACTTTGCGAAACTCCTGCCCTAATCTGGCGGACCGAGTGATTCGCTTATTCGGCTTTGCTTGCAGATACACAATCGGGGGAGACGTCAGCCGCCGAAAACGCCCGACGAAACAACGCTCGACTTCAAGGTGCTGTCGCCTGGAATGAAATATTGAGATAAAGGCCTGCGCGCACGTTACGCCAGAGTGCAACACTTACGACGACGACCAAAGTCTCCCTCCCCCTCCCCCTCCCCCCTCCCTCCCACCATCTCTCTCCCTTTCTCTCTCTCTCTCTCTCTCTCTCTCTCTCTCTCTCTCTCTCTCTCTCTCTCTCTTCCCGAAACTCGAAGAAGCGGCGCCTCGCACACGTGCCCGACTTGTGCCCTCCGCAGAGGTAGTAGCTCAGCAGTTGCCGAGTTCGCTGTCGTATCGGACGTCGAATGCGCGGAGCTCGGTGGGTTTTCTCCGTGGGACGGATGGCGATCTGTTTAACGGGCTTCCGTTAAATTCGCAAACAGCATCGATCGGTCCAGCACTCTGACTCGGCGGGCAAATGCGCATCGCGAGGACCGCTACCGAGGAACGCTCATTTCGCCCGTTACGTTCAGGATGATCCCTCAGTGCGTTGGATTCTAGCGAAAGCATCTAGCCGAGGCATTCCCGCGAGTGATGATGCTGCGAGCCGGCGTCGCTCGGCGACGTGCTGCCGTTGATGAAAGCGCGAGATAAATTCGATCGCCGGTAAATCGCGCGCGCGATCGGCGCGTGTCCGCCTCCGGTGCCGTTTCTTATCGCGTGATGCGAGCGGAAGTCGCGAAACGAACAGCGACGAGCGTCGCATCGTCCGGCTCATCGTCGGGGCTGCATCCGACGAGCCGGAAGGGCACGAGATGAAAGCACGCGCGTCCGCATCGCGAGATGCCACTGGCTGGGTGAGGGAGCGAGGAGGGCGCGGGATGAGGACCAGGGGCGAGGCTGAGGGACGGCGAGGGTGTCCGCCGACGATGTTGCTGGCCACCTTGGTGATCGCGTGTTGCTGCTGGCTGTCGCTGATCGGCCAGTGCGCCGGCCAGAAGCCGATCAACCTGGGCGGCAGCAAGAAACGCGACGTGTACATCGCCGGCTTCTTCCCGTACGGCAATCACGTGCCGGAGGGCCACATCGGCCGCGGCGTCATGCCCGCGGTCAAGCTCGCGGTGGAGCACATCAACGAGCACCCCACGATACTCAGGGACTACCGGCTGCACATGTGGTGGAACGACACAGAGGTGAGTGAAGAGAAAGCACGCGAGAGCGCTCAGCTTCGCTTTTTCCTCATCGTTCGATTTGTGTGACGAAATTAATTCTTTGCTTTCAACTTTGGAATTTACTCACTGGAGAAGGTATGGAGAAGAGTCGTGCCATCGTTGCTGTAATTCCGGGGATCGCGAAACCCCAGCTTGCCTTCCGGTTTCGGTCGTCCTCAGCCGATGGATGCTGCGGTTCCTCGTCCTTAAATTTTTCAAGCTGGCCCGTCGAGCGCTGAATGTTTCAGACTCGGCCTGCCTCTAAACTTCGAATCCCCTTTGCGAAATCTTTTATCTCCAATTTTGCGCGAATCGCACGGATCGCGGCGTCTTCGTCAATGAGCCATTCTCATGACTTTGGCAGCGTACTTTCCGTTGCATTTTGGCAAAAGAAAAAAAAAACCAAAAAAATGCAACGTGTCAGAGACTACCATGTATACGTGTAAAAATCATCGATAGATTTCAGATAGTTGTCGAGATCAGCGAGGGAAAAGCAAGAGATTAATTTACATTGTAACAACATTACAGCGATTCCGAGCTGCGATTTTTGAGCTGATGAGAATCTCTCCATAGTTAATCTGCGACTCGCTCTCCGCGAATCGACATCAATATTGTTTCCGTTTTGCATTTGCGACGATACCGGAAAGACATAAAAAAACTGGCTTACTGTTCGTAAGCGAACGGAACACATTTATCTGAAGCGATATGTATTCGTGCGATCGTTTGGAAACGATATTAATATTAATAATAACTTTGAAAGCTCGAGCTTCGAATAATAGTTGCAATCGTCCCTCCGCGGCCGCATCGTTGATCGTATTTTCATGACAATAATCAATTCCGTAATTTTTGAATCTTTTATTGTCGCTCGATGCGATCTTGATGAAAAACACACGCGCGTGCAACGAAATGCGGATAACTAAACTGGTTAACGTTTCTGTTAAGGATTGAAATTTGTCGCGTTGCTCGCTTACACGTATTACACGTTAAAGCGTGCTTATTTATTTTCACACAATCACTGCTAATCTCGCGTGCGTGTTTAAATTCAATAATTCGAAAACGACGTCGGCGACTGGCGCAGGGCACCTCAAAACCATCCGCAATCATTTCAAAGGCAGAACTCTATGGAAAACGCAGTCATCGACGGGGGTGTCCAAAATAAATAAATAGAAACGAAAATAAACACGACACGCGCAAACATGTTTTTTTCTGTCCGTAGAACGACTCAGGATTTAAACTCGTCGAAATCACCGAGCGCCGGATAAAATCCGTTGCGCAAACGCGACAGATTTGGATCCGTCGAACCTTTGACGAGATGCGAACGCATTGTCCCATGAGAGCAAAAAGAAAAAGAGAGAGAGAGAGAGAGAGAGAGAGAAAGAAAGAGAGAGAGAGTGCATGTGCGAGAGGGCTAGAGCTTTGCCTTTGCCAGCCATCGCCGATACCGCGCGGCGGTCGATACATCCAGCGGCAACCGCCACTTGTATCTCAATTTCCGCTGAATTAGGAGCCATCGGCGCGGAACGATTTATCGCGTTGTTTACCGCCGCGACGCCGAGAACCGCGCCGCGAGATCGCCCAGTTTGATCGGCGAGTCCGACAGGAATCGGCATCGGATGACCGCGAATCATCGCGATTGGATGTGCCGTCGCACACTCGCACCCCTCTCGCTCCCCCCGTGCGCCGGTCCTCAAGCATAAGATGAACTTTGCCCCAGTCGGCGAGCACGAGGGGCGCCGACGCCGCCGGCCGACGCCGACTCGCCGTGTCAGCGGACACGGGGAGAAATTGCAGAGAAAACTTGGAGCAGCGCACCGGCAATAGTGGTGGTGGCGGCGGTGGTGGTAGGGGCGCACGCCAAGCAAGAGTCAAGGATACTCGACCGCGAGTACAACTTCGTGGCGGAACTTTGCGTTTGCCTTTATGTAGCGTCCGCGCGACCCTACGCGCGACGCCGCGCCGCGGCAAGTCCCGCAGCCGTCCCGATTTGTCCACGAGGGGGATGCGGCGGCGGCGGCGCGCGCGCGCGCGCGCCCTTTAAATTACGGATGAAGATTTATGCGGGCGCCGCGCGATAGGCGCTCCCCGATGAAAAACAATGAGCTCGCGAGCGCGAGCCGAATTGCGGTGTAAATCACACTTTTCTCATTTCGAGGAACGAACGGATTCGTTCGTTCCTCCCCATCCTCCTCCCCCCCCCCCTCCCCCCATCCGCCGTCGCCTCTCACTCTCTCTCTCTCTCTCTCGCTCGCTCTCTCTCTTTCCTCCCTAAGGAATGCTCGACGTGAAATGTTCGGCGTGGCAATCACCCCGCAGACATTCAATTGACGGAGAGACAGAGACAGAGACAGAGAGAGAGAGAGAGAGAGAGAGAGAGAGAGAGAGAGAGAGAGAGAGGGGAGGGTGGAATTTGATTCCGTGTCGGATTAATTATGCATATTACGCTCTCTCCCTTTCGGATGCTGCGACTTATTGCTGTCAACCTGCGTTGACTGTTTTATTCATGCTGGACCTTCCTCTCTTTCCCCCGCTTTGTCTTTCACCATCTTTCACCCTCCCTTTCGCTGCCAAACGAGCAGCGTGGGCGTGGGCGCAAAAACCTCTCTATCGGAGATTTTCCATACACGCGCTTCGCAGCCGAAGCGTTCGCTGACCGGAACGGAAGAATGCAACAGGATTACCTCGTTAAAATATAATCAACGTTCTTTCGATGGAAAACCAGGCATGCAAATCGGTTCGCGCCTTGGTCCCCCGCGCACGCAGCGGCAGGTATTCGCTCCTCCCTTCTCCCTGCGAAGCTGAACAGGCGCCGTGGAATGCTCTCTTCCTGATGGCGACACAGGCGATTTCCTATTCGCCGAACCTCGGAAGATGACAATTTCTGACACGCCGGCGTACTCGGAAGATCACGCCAGACACGTCGAACTACGAGGAGGCTGGGGACAAAAAGCGGATAGACGGGAGAGATTAATCACTTCCGATTAGTCGGCGAAGGGACACGGTGCGGAAAGTAGAGCACGCTGAGGGCAGTAATGCATCTCGAAATACGCTGTCACGCCTTCGACCGGTCTCGTGTACTTTCCGCTGTCATCGGGCATCCGGTGTGCGCTCGGGTCGAGCTGGACCAAGGCTCGAGATTAGCTGCGTCAGGCGCTGCGATTCGGAATTGATTCCTCTCGTTTCCTCAAACGCGCGGATGCTGCGACACGCGATCAGCATCGGTGGACTCGCAAGAGCCGCTTCCGCGATTTAAGAGATACCTAAACACGAAGAGGACGATGCTTCCTTTCCCACAGGTGACAGATTACGCTGCGCTTTTATCGCTGCTGCGGCAATCCCGACAATGTCCATTGCTCGAAGCCGATAAAGCGCTGCTCGTCTGCGCTCTCGTGGCTCTCTTTGCTCGAAGAACGGAGTAGAATCTAGCTTTGCTCTTCTTATCGGTGCGAGCCTCGCCTCCCCGATTTCATACGGCGATCGTCAAGTGACTAATGAGCTTAAAGCTCACGCGATTTACTCCCGTACAACGTAATTCAGGGGTCGGATTTTTATCTCCCTGCGCCGTGATAACCGATGTATCGGAAATCGATCGTAAAATATAGAGCGAGGGGCGTGCAATAAACGCGATACAGAGTCTCTGTAAAATAGCTGGCGCTCAATGCGGACGTAATTCTCGAAAAGAATATCAAAGGCGTCCGCTGGCGGACGTTTTTAAATGACGTTTTTAACGAGAGACGATAATTAATCGTGCTCGCGTTGTCGCTCGCACGATACGAAGAGATAATCGCCAAACCACGGACGAATCGCTACGAACGTGTCTCGCTTCAACTGCGCAGCTGTCGTCCGAAAAGTAAGCCGGATCAGATGCAGAAATGTCAAGTGGCTCACGATGTATATATATATATATATATATATATATATGTATATTTAGCGCTTGGCATCCCTGAAGGAAGATTAATACCATTTCTGCCCGACTGGAGCTTCTATTTTCGTCTACATATAATTATATCTCTCCACGTCTTGCCCTGGAAACCAGGTCGTATGCTCATCCGCGGTGAGCTTAAAAAGAAACTCGCGGTAGGAATCAATCCCGATGTGAAAAAGAACACGCGAAACGGAGTTGAGATATCGAATACGCGGAGAGCGAGGCTCAAACGGAATATGCGATGTCATTTCGAGCGATCGCTCGTCGGCGAGATAATTCGCCCAGCATCTTTTCCCGTTTCCGCCGTGACGCTTATTTCCTCGCGTTATTTCCCGTACGGAGTTAAACGCGGCCGAGAATCGCGGCCCCTCGTTTAGAGGGGATGAAGACCGAGTCAGCCGCGAATCGACAGATTAGGGGCGCGGGGCGCCTTAAAATACTTGCCCTATTTTTATTACAGGACGCGCCGTCGCGGCGCGTGGCTTATAAATAATCCGAAGCACTCCCCCCCTGCTTCCCCCCCCCCCCCGGTGTAAATAAGAATAAGAGGAACGTTCATTAACGTTGTTGTTTCCCTCGACAAGAATTCCCTCTCGATAATTACCGCGGGCTGTCGCGACAACCTCGTCGCCGATTTGGCATACCTCTATTCCGCTCTCTATCTCCTGGCCGTTCCCCAACGAGCACTTGTTGATTCTGCAAATATCGAAGAGGGTTTTCGCTGTAAGAAACGATCACTTTCCATCTTGATGCCGGCACATACACGCGCGCCCGCGCGCGCGCGAACGGCGAGGCGCATTTACTTTCCGTGATATCTCGCGTGATATCGCGAGGCTGTCTCGTAGTGACGGTACTTAAACACGACTAAATCTCTTGGCGTTATCACGTTGCAGTGTAGCGCCGCCGTGGGGATGAAGGCATTCTTCGACATGATGCACAACGGCCCGCACAAGGTGATACTCTTCGGTGGCGCTTGCACGCAGGTCACGGACCCGATAGCGAAAGCCTCCAAGCACTGGCGTCTTACGCAGGTAATGCAACGGCAAAACGCCGTCGTAAATATTCATGATGCACGGAAGAGAGAGAGAGAGAGAGAGAGAGAGAGAGAGAGAGAGAGAGAGGGAACGTCTGCCTTCCGACATCGCGCGTGCTTGCGCCAGGAGATGCGCGATAGCGCTCGCGTTTGTCTCCACACTCGCCCTTTATTCGTTATTGTTGCAGCTCAGCTACGCCGACACCCACCCCATGTTTACGACCAACAGCTTCCCGAACTTCTTCAGGGTCGTGCCTTCCGAGAACGCCCTGAACGCGCCTCGAGTAGCGCTGCTGTTGCACTTCAACTGGACCCGAGTCGGCACCATCTATCAAAACGAGCCGAGATACGCACTGGTAATCTTTTCATTCCACATGCCTCTCCTCTCGTGACGCAGCACGTCCTCGTGGGTAAAGCTGCGTCTTGGAACCCGCGAGATCTCGCGGGATTCCGCGTTTGTTAACCGTTCCGTCTCCGCGTTAACGTCTCCGCGACGTCTCTGCAAGACACTTTTGACGCGAGCGTGGTGAAAATCCGCCAGCTCTCGCGGCCAGCGAATGAGACCGACGTGTCACGAGAGAGACGGAGGGAGAAAGGGAGACCTTCCTGGCTTCTCTTGCACGCGCATCGAATATAATTAGAGCGATATAAACATCGCCGACCGTAGCTGAAAGCTAGTAGGAGCGAAAGGGCTAGCTAATCTGCGCGCCCTCGCGTGATGTACACTCGGTATAATTTCCTCCACCTGCATTATAAGCAGGGGGATGGGGGGGGGGGGGGGGTAGAAGATTCGCGGCGTTCAGGGCTCAGTGTTCGCGTGGCGGCGCGCGATAACGAGGCGGGAACCTCATCGCGCGGTTCATCTCAAGAGCGCGGGATCTCAAGATCGCGTTCCCACGCTGGGCTTTCAGGTGCACAATCGGCTGGTCGCCGACCTGGACGAGAGCAAGATGGAGCTCGTGGAGACGCAGAGCTTCGCCACGGAGGTGACGAGCGCCCTCGCCAAGCTGAAGGAGAGGGACGTGAGGATCCTGCTGGGTAACTTCAACGAGTTCTGGGCCAGGCGGATATTCTGCGAGGCCTACAGGTTCGGTCTGTACGGCAGGAAGTACCAGTGGATCATAATCGGCACTTACACGCGGGACTGGTGGCTGCACCCGGACGGCGAGTGCAACATCAGGGAGTTATCCGCGGCCCTCCACGGCGTCATCCTCGTGGACCTGCTCCCGCTGACGAACGAGGGCCAACACACCACTTCTGGGATCGTGAGTGAACCGCGGGGGTGGATAGAGCTACGGCGGGCTGTCGGTTCTCGATTGAAGCCATTGGTGGATCGCCCCGGGCGGGGGGAGGGGAGGCGCTGGCGGAACGGGTCGCCGGGTGTCCCCCGCGCGGGGTGGGTTCGTGCCGGCGGAATCATCCGGACCCGAAATTGGAATCTAAAGGCTCGATCGTGCGGCGGAGAAGTCGCTCGCGGCTTCCCTACGTGCGATCGTGTCGCACTCGTGAGCGTTTCCCGGCGAGGGAGACGCGCCGGAATGTTATTTCTTCCGCTACTATACTGGCTGTAACTGGCTGAATACGATCCCGGAAGGATTACCGGGGGAAATCGATGGCAGATTGGCCGACGACGGCTCCGCCGATGAAGCGGAACGCGTACGCGCGCGCGAGTACTCCCCCTGCCTGCGCACCGCTACTGCTACTATTTCCGTTCAAATACCGAGTTCCGACCGAAAATTGCGTTTAATCGCGCCCGGAGCGATCGAGCGAACGGCTCAATCGGGAACGAGCCATATAACGCGACAGCGCGTCTCTCTTTGAGAACTCGTCATACAGCACGAGCACGCCTGTTGCGTCGCCCAGTCTCGCCCGCTCGATCGCACCATTCTCTCTCTCTCTCTCTCTCTCTCTCTCTCTCTCTCTCTCTCTCTCTCTCTCTCTGTTGCCGCAGACCCCGATCCAATATCAGATCGAGTACAACTCGAGACGAGGCGCCGAGTACTCCAGGTTCCACGGCTACACGTACGACGGTATCTGGACGGTCGCGCTGGCGGTGAAACACGTCGCGCGCAGGATACGACATTTCCACCGTAACCAGACTATATCCGACTTTCGCTACAGGGACGTGTTATGGGAGAAGCTCTTCCTCGACGCCCTGAGGAATACAAGCTTCGACGGTGTCACGGTAAGCTGCGCCCCCGCCGTGCAATTTCGCGCCACCGCGGCGCCCGCTCACCTACCTACTCATCCCCCTCGTCCCCCTCCCCCTCCCCCTCCCCCCGGGAGCCTGGACCTAGGTGTTGCGCGCGCGAGGTATATTGCGTTTCGTAAAATAACTCCGCCGGCCTCCCCGCCGCCCCTCCCCGTGCGGGAATATTGGCTCGCGCGAACGGCGCGAAAGTGCTGCGAGAATTGTAAAAGCAACAGGCACCTTGATCGAGTTAATGATCATGCTCCTTGGCCCCCTCGACGATTTCCTCGACGCCGATTTCCTCCCAGAAGAGCGCGAGCTCATGATCCGGCATAATTGTTACGCTCGATTCGGAGCAAGGATCTCGTCTTGCGATGCGCGAGAGGGAATCCCTTCTCCCCGGGACTCGGACTAATCTGCTCGCAGCAGATGCGAGCAATCGTTTCCGCAACGAGCTTGAGAGACCATGCATCAGCGTGGTCAGAAATGAAATTTTGTGCGATCTCGCCGGTCGGAGAGAAATCGCGAGGGTCGCCTCGAAATGATCCCGAAGATCCCGTCTCCTCCCGCGATTGACGCGCATCACGGTACTCGCGTCAGAGGGGAAACGCGCTCTCCCGCGCGTGGATTACGAGGGCGAGCTCATTTACGAAGACGACAGAGGGGGGGGAGGGGGAGGGGGTGCGTGCGGGGGAAATGATAGCAGGAAGTGGGCGTTTACAGAGAAAACACCAAAGATTGGAGAACGGGTCTTTGTGCTCTTTTATTAAACGCGGTCCCCGCCTTCGATCGTCGCGCGGGCGCGAGTCACTTTCCCGACACTTCCGGTGTCCGAGCTTCGGAGGGCCGGGGGGTAAGAGAGACGCGAGGGAGGGACCGTTATGTCTCTCCTGCTCTCTCGGTAATCAATGCCGCGTAATCGACACTCGCGCAAGAGCTACGTTCCCGATCGTCTTCTCGCGTCTGAGATGCATGACATCGCTTTTTAGGCAAACCACCCCTAAATCCACCGCTAGATCCAACGAGTCGTCACCTTCTCTCTTTCGCATACGTAATGCGTAATGGCGGCGGCGCCGTACTTTTTAACGTGTCCCTCGCATAGCCTCACACAGCGGGAGGGGACGTACAGACACGTGCACGTACAGCGGTAATAGCTGAGCGGGTGGAAGTGGCCGGATCGGCGGTGAACCGAATTGAAATTAAAACACACGGAATCAAAAAACACGGCAAACCACCGGGCAAGTTAGCGAAGCAAATTGGCATGAGTTAATAACGAATATCGGCGAGCTTTTATTTCGAAATTCGATTCGCCGGCAATCCCCGTGACTCCGCCTGCCTGTGTGTGTGTGCAGGAGGGTAACTGTTTTGTATAATAACTGCGGAGGGATGTGAAAGATATGAAATTTCCAGGGACCGGTCCGCTTTTACGATAACGAGAGGAAAGCGTACATACTTCTAAAACAGTTCCAAAGTAAGTTTACACCTTCGGAGATATTAACGCAATAGACATTAAGAACTTTCGGATTCAAGAGGGTTGGGATGAGGCGCGCCCAGCTTCGACGCTGAATCCCAGCGTCTGGCTGGCCGGAGCCGAGCGAGCGACCGAGTGACCGGCCGACACAATCGTCCTCGAAATCGGGGAGAGACGCTCCCCGCCAGGCGCGGAAAGCGCGCGTCTACCAGCTCCGAGCCCGACGAGGGAGGATTTTCTAAAGGCACGCGCACTCGCGCGGATGCTGCACTCGCGCTTTAGACTTTACGTTCTCTTGCCTTCTCTTACGTTCGCTCCCGCGGGACTCGCCGCCGGCCGCTCGAAAATTCACAACCTTCGAGCACTCGCGGTGCCTGATCCCAACCCTCCCCGGGACGGAAGCCACCGCCCGCCCGCCCGCCACCGCCCCGCCCCCCACCCTCGCCGACCATTCCATTTCCGAGCCCCGGTACTCAAGGGGAATCCATCCTTTTAGACGAAAGCGAGGTAAACGTGGGCGAGTACGATAGCATTACCGGCGTTCTGGACCTGACCAGGGGGGAGGCGTTGCTGTGGAACGGTAGATCGCCGCCCAAGGACAGAACCGTGCGCATCATCGAGCACTCCACCGTGGACATCACGCTGTACGCGGTGCTGGCGTCGGCTGCCAGTGTCGGTATCGTCTTGGCGTCCATATTTCTCGCCATCAATATCAGATACAGAAATCAAAGGTGACGGCCCCGCCGTAATACGTAACAATTACACGACACGCGAATAACGCGCGACACGGAACCTCCATTTGCCCTAGCACTCGCCCTCGTGCCCTCCCCCTCCCCGGTCCCCCTCTCCCAACACTCCTGAGAGTGCTCACCCCCCCCACCCCACCCCCACCGAGTTCTCAGGCCGCGTGTCGAGGCGAGCGGGGCGGCTCAAGCGCACGTGTGTAACTCCCTATTGCAGGTACATCAAAATGTCATCGCCACATCTCAACAATCTCATCATCATCGGCTGCATGCTGACCTACAGCAGCGTCATCTTCCTCGGACTGGACTCGCAGCTGTCGAGCGTCACGGCCTTCCCGTACATCTGCACGGCCCGCGCCTGGCTGCTGATGGCCGGTTTCTCGTTGGCCTTCGGCTCCATGTTCTCGAAAACGTGGCGCGTGCACTCCATATTCACGGACGTTAAGCTCAACAAGAAGGTAGCTGCAATGAACTACTACCGCTGGCAAGGAAAGAAAGAAAAGAAAATCGAAAAAGCTCCCTCGCTCCTGGATCGGGCGAGGAAGTTTCTTAACGAGCGCACTGTACTGTGATTCAAGGTGATAAAAGATTATCAGTTGTTCATGGTGGTCGCGATATTGTTGGGCGTCGATCTGACAATAATGACGACCTGGCAGGTGGCCGATCCGTTCTACCGGGCGATCAAGCAGATGGAGCCCTACGTGAGTACGAAAAAAAAAAAAAAAAAAAAAAAAAAAAAAGAGCGAAAAGAAACAGCGAAGCAGCGAAAAGAAATGCACGCTGAATGATGTACACGCCGGGAATGCATATTTATGTTCCATAACATTCGTGCAAACTTGCGAGATAAACTCCGTCCCCCCCCCCCCCCCCCCCCCCCCCCCCCCCCCCCCCCCCCCCCCCCCCCCCCCCCCCCCCCCCCCCCCCCCCCCCCCCCCCCCCCCCCCCCCCCCCCCCCCCCCCCCCCCCCCCCCCCCCCCCCCCCCCCCCCCCCCCCCCCCCCCCCCCGACCGATAACTTGGACGTTGCCTCTTGCGTTGCAGCATCATCCCTCCAGCGATGACATAATAATCATCCCGGAGAACGAGTATTGTCAGAGCAATAAAATGAATATTTATCTGCTTTGCATATATGCATACAAAGGCCTTTTAATGGTAAGTCGAGTGCGCGCAGAAGCGAGAGAAGCAGAACAGAGCAGCATCATCCGAACACGGACACTCACGTGCGGGCTTTCAGATATTCGGTGCCTTTCTGGCATGGGAGACGCGGCACGTTAGTATACCGGCGTTAAACGACAGCAAATACGTGGGGATGAGCGTGTACAACGTTGTTATAATGTGCGTCACCGGGGCGGCTATAAGCTTCGTGCTGACTGATAAGCAGGACGCCATGTTCATAATGTTGGCGGTGTTCATTATATTTTGTAGTACAGCCACTCTTTGTCTGGTTTTTATTCCTAAGGTACATCTTCCAACATCTTCTTTGTAATGCATCTCCTTTGTAATGCGTATGCGTTTTCGCTTTGTCCAAGTTCGCTTTTTCCACTTTCGCTGTGCATGCCCGGCTCGGCTCGATCGGAGCTTTTCAGCTCCGTTTTTCAAATCGAGCCTCTGCCACGTTTACCGCGGACTGAGCTGTTAAAATTGTATTCGTTATTGCTCCAACGACGCAGTTCGGTCATGCTTTCCTCTTCGCCTCCCTATCCGTGTTATCCGTCTCTTTCTCTTTGCCGCGTATGCAGCTTGCTAATGCACCTTGCGATGTCTTAAGAGACTCGATAACGAATGCTTCGATATCTATCGTCGAGAACGAGAGCGCAGAGCGACGAGGTGAGAGTAAACCTCTTGGGATGTTCAGGTAATAGAGTTACGCAGAAATCCACAAGGGGCGATAAATAAGCGGACCAGGGCGACTCTGAGGCCGATGCTGAAGATACGAAGGGACTCGACGGTCAGCGAGCTCGATGAGCGCTTAAAGGAGGCGAAGATAACGAATAAAAAATTCCGGAAGCAACTCTTGCAAAAGGATTCCGAGCTTCAGGTGAGCTTCCCGTATCGTCAGTCAAACGGCGTTGCATCGGTAAATATTACTTTGCCGGATTTCTTTACGTCGCGTCGCGTCGCGAAATACCGTCGGATATTCTTTCCGATGTCGGGAAGAACAAATTTACAAACCTACAAATTCCTCACGCGATTCCGAACGCTTCCTGAGATCCGTAAACGCTTCGCATTCGACATGAACGCTTCGCGCGGTACTCGCGTGTAATAATGATTCGTTCCGATTGCTCTGCATCGCGCATCGCTGTATTACTTAGCTCGCCCTCGCTTATGTTTACGTTTAATCATCTTTCAAGCAATCTCACTAAAACGCTTCGTCGGGAGGAGACCACGCGTTATTTAATGAAACACTCGTCCGTGCACTCGACTAATTTGAGAGGAGCTGATGCTCGTTTACGATTTAACGGAAAAACGAGCACCTTAATCCATCCTTGATTCGCTTATATAAATAATCGTCACTGCTGCTGTACAGTTTGATCTCCTCTCTGGAGGATAACGATCTAAAATTGTTTTGTGACGGATCCAGCAACGCTCGCATGCTTTACATAATCTTAAGAATCTTGAGAATCCTTGCCTCGGACGCGAGAGGAACGGTAATTTCACTATCTCGCATTACTTCAGGGATTTTTAAGGCGAATGGGCGAGGAGAGTGTAATTGAAACGCAAGAGACGATCGATACGCTGCCGGTACCAAAACCGGAGGAGACCGTTAAAAAGGAAGGTAAAACTTATTCCATTTATTCGCGAAAACTGAAAACTGTTTCACTTGCGAAGGAGATTGCCGTCCGAGAGATCCGTCCGAGTGAAATCGGAAAGGAGCTTACGCTGCTTCAGAATAACCGCGTTTATTAATCACTTATTAATCGTTAATTCTACTTAACAGCATCTTCGGTCTTAATTTACGCTTTTACATTTTATTTTTACAAGAAAGAAAGAACTTCCCTCGAAAGAATTTCCTCGAAGAAAGACGAAGATTGGATCTCCCGAATTAGCGCAACTCTTTTATTGCAACGCGCTTTAACGAAATCTTGGAACGCGAAAGTGGCAAATTCTCCGCAGCGGTCTAACGCGAATAAGCGAAATGACGAGTATATTATTGTATTAACGCTCGCTACGTCTCATGTGTTCGACAGGACCATCGATAACCACGGAGACAACTGATATCTCGATGTCCATGTGCAGCTTAGACTCGTCGACCTCGCAACCGGAGGGTGACTATGTCAATGTGGATCAAGTGACAAAGTATGTAGCGGCACGTGATATCAGCTTCCTCTTCCGAATCTTAACGCTGATCCTTAAGAATGTCTGTGAATCAACCGGCAAACGGAACAGACGAACAGCGATCCGTTTTCATTTGTCCTTCGTTTATTATCTATCTTTAATCTGGACAAGTGGGAAGCAACTTTAGATTGCAACTAAAACTTTGCGTGTACATGAATTAAACTAATTTAATTAACAAATGATAGATTATACGCGCTGATGCGCAGACGAGGTTGGACTTGAGAGACTCGAGAGAGTCTCGCCACGTTTAATAAAAATTCCTTTAATATCGAAGCGCTCTTAAGATCAGCCCGTAACCTTTAAACCGAAGATTAAATTTGCTCAGACATCTCGGTAACCTTTCCACCGTGCCGGCCTCGTCTCAGAAGTCCCCGTCCAGAAGTACACCGTCCATCCTCAGGGGTAGTCGCGTCGTGCTTGTTTTAGGAAAAGGGCATCGCTTTCGAAGGCCACATCGATCAGCATCGACAACGAAAGAGTGGCTGTAGCGGCTCCAGCGGTGATCGAGGAGAGCACGTCTCCGGGCGCCGAGACGCCGGTGGACGCGCCGTCGCTGCCACCGACGCGGATAATAACGTCGGCGGTGATAGCGACAGCGATGATGACGGTGACGCCGACGACGCCGACGACGACGACGACGACGACGATGACGAAGATAACGACGCCGACGACGACGCCGTCGACGATACCGCACTTGCAGCACACGTGCGGCATGTCGCGGCGCAAGAGCGCCTCCGGCGAGGCCGGCAGGGAGAGCGAGTCGTTGTTGTTGGCGGGCCGCAACAGGAGTCCGGAACCGCTGCCGAGGGAGATGGTGACGACACGCTACGACTTTGTGCCGCCGGTCGTCGAGGAGAGCGACTCCGTGATCCTGGAAGAGACGGAGATCGCGAAGCACGTGTGCCACGTGAGAAGACGGAGCAGGGACGAGCGCAGGGCGAAGCTGTCGACGCCGCCGCCCACGAAGAACGTGTCCTTCGGCGAACTCCACGAGCAGAGCTACATCGAGCAAGTGATCATGCCCTTCCCGCTGCACTACATGTCGAATCATCGGCACGCTGGTAAGGGCGCCCCTTTCGCTGTTTACCGTTTTTTATCGGCTTTTGGCCTTTCCTATGGAAGAAATGTAGCGTGACGTAGCGCTAACGAGCGATTCCATTTTCCGACGCCGTTCCGCGTCGTTTATCGCTAACGAGTCGAGACGACCGGCAATAAAACGTTGTAATGCAACGTCCTCGGGGTAGTTGCAGGCTGGCTGAGATTACGGGGCAATGTAAACGCCGCGTTACGTTTCGTTTAATTCCCGGCGACGCGACCGCCGAGACAATTTCGAAATTTGCATCGCGTTACCTGGCTCGTTACCTGGCTCAACCGGATTGCATATCATTATCTCAGACCGCGCGGGTCCCGTCCTTCGGCCCTGTGACGCTCGAAGCTCGCGAGCCTCAAAGTCGTCGAGGTTCGCCGAGCTGGGACGCGCGCTGGGAGGAGACACGACGCGACCGAACGTTCTGTTGGCAGAGAAATACGAGGAATCGATGTCCACGATCATCCAGCGATCCATGTCGGAGCGTTCGCGGGAGAAGTGCCTACGGCTGCATATCGGTCACCCCATCGTCGAGTGCTCGCATCGCGTCGCCCGCCGGATGTGCCGGCACGCGGGCTCCAAGCTGCGTCATCAGGCGCGGCTGGAATACGTGCAGAGCACCCCCAACGTGGCGACGATGCACAACGGCAGGCACATGGCGACAAATCCACGGGGCGGGACTGGCGACGTAAACGGTAACGCTGCATCCGCTTGGCCTGAGATCGATCTCACTCGCCTCCCACTTGGCACAAGGGAAAAATTCGCCTCCCTCCCCCGCCCGCCTGATCTCTGATCCCCTCCCCGATGGTCCCCGATGGTGTGCGGACAGACACACACACACCACACGACGCTCTCAGGGGCGCCTTCAGGGCGCTTTCAGGGCGGGGGGAGTCGTCCCCCGGGGGGGGGGRGGGGGRGGGGGRGGGACGCCGGGGGAAGCTGGGAGCGGGTTTCAACCGGTGCGATGTTTCTGCTTGCAGGTGATTCCGCGGTGAACGTCTCGAAGATGTACAGCGCCGTATCGGACGGCGAACTGCTGGACCTGACGATCCTACCGATCTTTCAGAAGCTCCTCACCGAGCGGCACAAGAGCACTGCCAGGCGCGGCTATCGCTCGAACATAGCTAGTTGCCCGAATATATCCATCAAGTGCGACATCGTCGAGTACCTTTAACGACCAGCTGGCGACTTCGTCGGCGGCTTTCCTCGAGGTCCTCACCGCGCCGGCGCGTTCGCGCGCGGGACTCAACCACCCTCGCGGACCCACGACGCGACAGGGCGTGATGGATCGGTCACTTCCGAGTTACCTGATCGCGCCTTCGCAGCTGAACATTCTCCGGCGACGATCGGGCGGCGATTGGCGATAAGGATTGGCGTTTAGGAGAAATTCGACGCGATACGTGCCGTATCGCTCTCTCGACGCGAGCGCGCGCTTGGACCGCTCATGTTATTTTGTTATGCAAGGTCGGCGATGGACTGCAAAGTACCGCCACACTGTGCCGTTATGCACCGGATTGTTGCCGGATCGTTTACTTTCTAGCGGATTATTTAGCCTCCATGTGTTTTTCCATCCACCTCTCCCCTCCCCCCCCCTCTCTCTCTCTTTCTCTCGTCGCGCCGCATATTCGATCACGATACTTTACGCGGCACTCGATATCGCGATAAAGCGCGGGCGAGAGTAAAGAAGAAAACTCAAGTAACATACAACGCTCTAATGATAACGATAAAGTAAAAAGCTCGGTGAGCTCTTGTCGAACGGGGGCGACAGGGGGACGACAGTCAACGAGTAAAAGTAGGACCTTTTCTATATGATATATAACGCTACGTTTTCTAGCGGCGATGATCTTTTTAAGCGTTACAAAAGTAAGGAAGCCAAAGAACACGATAGATCCGATGCGTGGCGGCGAGCACGGGGAGGGGGGGGGGAGGGCGGAGGGCGATCGAAGTCATCGGATTCTTCAATTCCCTCTCGTGTCGCTCGTCGTTGTCCGTTGTTTATAAACATGTAAATGGAACGCGAATCCGCGGGATCGCGCGCGCGATGCTATCGGGCGCGCTTAGTTAGCTTGAACGTCAGTCAATAGATCCTGTATCCCGTTAGTGATGCAGCGTGTTGCGCAGCGGTGTAACAAAAACGTTGCGAGGACGTGAACGAGTGCACGAGGTAGAAACTTGCTGTGTGCACGTGGCGTGGCAGGCATTTTCCAACAGTCGGGGCAGGAAGGGCGGAATCGTGAGCCGTCGATATAATCGATACGGGCGCACCGCTTCCGAGGGCAGGAAGCCAGGGGGTGTGGACTCTACGGAGGCGAGCATACAAATATTGTTTAAATATTTCCTAGTACGACCGAAGAATATTTTTGTGACGCGACTTTAAGACATTTCGACTATAGCTCCGGTTATCATATGCCGTATTAAAGTAACGAATATACCTTCGAGACATTTACAAGAGTTACAGAGGAGGGAAATGTTTGTTAGTCACGGCCCGTTAGACGGTAGATTTAATTGTTACAGCGATTTCCCGCCTAAAAGGGACACACGTCACACACGGGAATCTTATTCATCGGGGAAATTGCGTTCGAAGCGTCACCGACGGCTAACAAATGTTTTTCATGGAACTGACATACGTACATACGCACACACACACACACACACACACACACACACACACCGGCAGGGAGAAGAAAAGAGAGAGAGAGAGAGAGAGAGAGAGAGAGAGAGAGAGAGAGAGAGAGAGAGAGAGAGAGAGAGAGAGAGAGAGAGAGAGAGAGAGGGAGAGAGAGTACACATCCACGCACAAGCGTATGCAGGAGGTAATGCGCGTACACACACACACACACACACACATGCACATGTAGGTGCGTATGTACGTATGCGCGTATACATATAATCTATAAAAATTGTTGAGGCAAAGGTATATCTCGGAAGCATGTTAATTATATAGAGGCGTGACCGTTCTCTCCTTCGGGCGCACACTTTCACGAGGATCGCCAAATCTCAGGCCGGAAGGCGGCACGAAACAGTACTTTACAAATATTACCAAGTAAGTTTCCCCTCGCGTACATTTCTAAAATGAATAACTACGTGTTTGTACATACATGTTATATAAAGTAATATATATGTATATATATGCATATATATATATATATATGTGTGTGTATGTGTGTATATATACATATACACGTATTCATCAAATATTTCCTACATACACGAGAAAAACACACGCATACACACGCGTACACATACATACACAGGCACGCACGCACGCACGCACGCACGCACGCGCGCGCGCACGCGCACCACACGTGTATACACGCACTTCTAACTCGGCGCGTCCGGCCAAAGTCCTGGGAGATAATTACGCGAACGATAATTACGTTCAGCAGATATACGTTTATATTTCGTTCTCCTCTAGGATGCTGTGTTCAAAGCGCCTTGGCGAGGCGTGGCGGAGCGTATTATAAATGCCTTCGGATATGTCCCTAGAACTGACAATTATCGAATCGAATCAAGATGCATGCATCAGTCAATTGCCCCGTTTGCCCCTTTCGTTTTCTAGAAAAAAGGAAAGAAAAGAAAAGAGAGAAAAAAAAGAAGAAGCAGAAGCCGAGGAAGAAAAACGAACGGTAAGCGCGAGCCGTGGCGGGGAGGGTGAATTTCGAGGCCTGAAATCTCGTAGCCTGAAACGGGATCTGATCGCATTAGCGAGAACGCGAAAGTAAAGAAGATAGAGGAAAGGTATCGCTTCTCCTCAGTAGAAGTGAAATCCAGTTTTCGTTGTTCCGACTTGTAGGCAAACTCATTAAAAGAAGAGTATTCCCGTAAAAGATTTCTCGAGTTTCCCGAGGCGCGGAGTTTCAAAGGCAAAAGAAGAAGGAAAAGAAGGAGACCTATGGCCGATCCTATGTTATGACACGCATTTATGGCCGAAGTTGAAGTCGAAGAGGAAAAGGAAGAAGAAGAAGAAGAGAGGCAAAGAGAATCTTTCTTTCGCGGCAGGCTCTTTTTTATGTATGCGCGATTACTCGCTCTCGCGTAGCGGCATTCCGTTTCACGGCGCGGAGCAAAGGCGCAGAGTTGGCGGAATCCAACTAGAATGGAGATATAACGATTTCGAGTTCACCGAGAGCGAGTCTCACCGTCTCGAGCTTCGAGCGTGACGATCAAAAGTCCAGAGGGAAGCAAAGTGACGAGCAATCGCTCGGCGAGCGCAATACTCGACTCGAATCATCATTTTCGGGCACTCTGATACCGGTCGATATATGGCATGATGGAACGTTCTTATCATCGAAACGCGTTTGCATTCGTATCCCCACACTACGCGTACGATCTTACCCCCATAATAATAATTAGGTAAGCCAATAATTTGGTGTCGCTGTAAGCGAGAAACAAAAGTTTTTTACAAATTGTCACGTAAGAGAGGGAAGAAAATCCGATATGCAATATGTGCGAAATTGCGGAATGCGTGCGTGCGATAGAAAACAATCGAGGATGATCAGCTCTGGGTGCGATAACACCCTCTCTCTTTCTCTCTCTTCATAGATAACATCATTCCTCAGAACACACGATACGTTACCGCGACATAGCAGATGTATGTTTGCGAAAAATGGGCGAGTTGAAAGGCGAGTCAGATCAATTGGATTCACGTGAGTGTCCAGTTGTCGAGTGATCCAGTTCGAATGAGCGAGAGTGGTATAGAAATCTTGATATTCTTTTGCTCCTTCTGGTAAAAAGAAGAGTATTTCCTTAGGTCATCTCGCTTAATGACGCAGGTTCGAGGTTCTATGAAAAGAATGATAGCAATATCGCAGATTGAGAGTCCCATTTCGGGAAGTAGCCCTGCCAATTTCTAATTAAAGGTCTCTCGCCAGGATGAAAGCGAGTTAAGAAAGTATCGGCGATCGTATCGACGAATGTCATCAGCAGTTTCAGGAGTAGCCGATTGCTTTAACTTCCTGCTTTCGCGCATATATCTATCCGTTTATTATTTACCTCTCAGATATATATATATATATATATATATATATATATATATATATATCTGTAAAAGACAATGCATGTATCATCAAATACGTTCAAGATATCATTATTTTGAACGGATCCTGCAAGGAGCAAATAAATCGGGAAAATCGGGAAAAGGACACAAGGCGTCCTTTTAACTCTCCTGTTTTTTGCAGCAAAAGTATAAAGTAGTAGTGCACTTACGGGACGATCGGGCTCGTCGTAACATGAGAGATTGATAAAGATAAGGATAGCAACTCTTACGGGCACGTGTGATATCTTACTATCTAAAATTCATCGAGGTAATTGCTGCGCGTGGCGATCTTGATGTTCACCGCTGTCTACTCTCAATAAAGTGGCTATCATTCAATAAGTACTTTGAGTTCCATGTTATTAGCGGCCAATCAGACGTTCGCTTCTCATTGGCCTCGTATCGGGAAACAACTGAATTAGATCTTTGATCAGCTGAATCAACGCAGTCGACTTCTTCTTTGGCGGACGATCTTACGGAATATTTGTTCTTCTCCTCTTACGTAACAGGAGTGTCGCCCTTTGTATGTTAAATTACGACAACGATATGTAACACCCACGCGGGATTAAAGGATTGAGGATCGGGGGAGTGGTTTATCAGCTGCCGGATCGCTTGATCGGCAAGCCACCCGAATGCGGTCACACGGGGGAGAAACTGATTGTTAACGATGCCAGGTCGATTTTACGCCAGCGAAAGTTCATTCCGAGTCCGCATCGTTTTACCTTATTTGAGAACGCTCTTAGTATTCGATCGGAGGGTATATCTGATGGTGCATGACGTAGAAATCCGAGAAATCGGGATCCCTTAACGCGAGGCGATGTGTTTTAATCACGACAACCAAATCACGTATTTCGCTTTGCCGTTAATCGAGAGATACTGCGAATCTTGATACCTGCAATTTGATTCCTGCTATCGAACCTTGTCACTTTGGCTTCGCTTTGAATTCGCCATTGATCCGTTGATACCAGTTGACATTTCTCGAGTTGGCGAACTTCGTCGTGCGGATTTTTCTTCGCAAACAGAATTCCATCTGCTGTTATCGAATACGCCGAATCTCGCGTCGAGATCGTGTTGCCTTTCGACGAAGCTTGTAACGCAAAAACGTTATGCACAATCTCGATATACCTATAAGCTAGCCTAAGTACGCTCTTTGAATTCATCGGTTGTTGTTGTTGTTATTATTATATTTTCGCTCGAGGAGGCTGGATTTTCAGCTAGAGCCGAGCTAGAGTGTGTTGCACAATTGTAACCGTAGTGATCTAGCGTTGTTTAGTCAAGAGAAGTACAAGAATCATTATACGCAATATGGATGCAGATTATAAATATTAATACATTAATAAAAATAGCGAAAACCCGTGTACATACAACTGATCTTGCCTTTGACTCCGATTTCTGTCACAGAGAGACATTTGTAGCTCGCCTAGGATAGGAAACGAAATCAAGATATAACATAACGATACGGGTGACGAGATGACGATTGAGAAGTTCCGCGGTTCCTTTTTTTTCTCTTTTTCTTCTTTTTTTTTTTTTTTTTTTTTTTTTTTTTTTTTTTTTACCGCGTTTCGTTAAATAGAATTTTTGCGCGCGGGTACAAAGTAGCGAGATTAAAGTGGAGCCAGCGGTTAAACTTTCCCCGATATAATCTCACTGGGCTGCTCTGATATCAGAATTCGGACATGCCGAAACAATCGGCAAGTTTCCGATATCGTGCGAACAAACGGGAGAGCAATTTTAATCAGAACGTGCTATTGACAGTTCGAACGAATGTCGCACTCTCCGCGGATTGGTACTGACAAAAGTTTCGGCATATAGATTCGGAACTACTTGAAACTTTTTTCCTAGATTTCGTGAAAGACGTGTTATTTGCGTGCACGCGCGCCCGCGCGCGCGCGCGTCCACAGATCTGCGCGGACGCAGATTACATTTCTCTCACGGGGAAACTGCAAAAGAGATCATACGCGTAGTTTAATACACGTGCTGTATTTATAATCTTAAATACAAATTTTATATTTGGAAAGAAAATTTGGAAAGTTCAGAAGATAATAAAAATTGTCTAGCAAATATGACAGAATGCTGTTTCCAACTTTATGTTACGTTTATTTAACGATCACGCGAGAGATTTATAGGTATTCCTTTATGCAGATCTACAAATTTCAATTGTGCCGTTGTCAGTTTCGTCCATCCTCAATATTCTTTCGACGAATTAAAGTAATTAATCTAATTTAAGTGATTATTCCAGCCACCAAAAATGCTCACGTTTATTATATCTTTCCATCATGTTGCATATGTGATTAAAATACATGCACGGATTTGTGGAACGCGTATTTGTGAATTAAACGGATATTTCTATTAGAAAATATCATTTTATAAATGATATCTACGATACTTGGGATATATATCGCAAGTTCGTCTCGTTTTTCTTTTTTTCTTTTCGGAGACACAGTATTAGACACAGAATTCCGAATTTGTATTCTATCAATATCCGAGTACGCGTAATTGCGTGCGAAATTTCCTGTCTCTTGCAATTTCGTTTATTAATCATGTTCATTACGTCTATTATAGCGCCAAAAAGGTTTCAACCTTCTGAAATCTAACCGTGAAATCTAACAAAAACAAAAAAAACCAAAAGCACGTTATCAGTGCACATATCTGAGGTTGTCGTTCACGAAAATTGAAAATTGAAAATTACTCAACACCGAATCAGTCGCCGTCACGCGTAATTTAATTGACTTTTCATTCTACGATAGCTCGAAAATCCTTGAGGGCCTTCGTTGAATTTTATTTTTCTATTCTGTAGTATTTTATTATAATATTTACAAATCGTGCGTTACATGCACACATCGTGTCATGTACCGTGATAGGCACGTGTATCGCACATACCTAACCTATATTCGATGACATAACCTACGAGCAGGTCCTCGTTTGTTACCGTTTTCAGTCACGCTAGCAACATATAGACTTATCTCGCTAATTCATATTATATTCTTCAAACGATCGTTATGGCGAAAGTCTTACGAAAACGAGTTAAAGCGAAGAAAAGCACGAAAGAGGAATTAGAACTGCTTGATAAATCGGTAAATGTGACATTTGGTTATGCATAATCTCTGCACGTTGACGGCATATTTTATATTTACATATCAATAATTTTTGGTTCAAGGAATTAATTGATAAAATATTACAACTGGAAGCTTACAACGAACAGCTCAAAGTACTGATCACGAAGACCGCAGATTCTAAAACAAAGAATAAAGATACACCTGAGCGAGTGAAAAAGCCTTTCGATTTCTCACGGTGAGAAGACACATTGCTGCTTCACTAAAGGCATCTCCCTTTCGTCTCGCTTTAAGTAACATCTTGTGATTTGTAGATGTCAGAAAAGACACATTCTCTTGAAACTATATTATCTTGGCTGGCATTATCATGGTTTTACTATACAGGAGGGCAGTAATAATACCATCGAGCATCATTTATTTGCAGCTTTACTAAAGAGTTGTTGCATAGAATCCCGCGAGAGCGCAAATTATCACCGATGTGGACGAACCGATAAAGGCGTTAGTTCATTTTCACAGGTAATCTCGTTGGATATACGCAGTAGATTAGAACCAGAGAATCAGGATAACTTGTCGGACGAGTTACCTTATTGCAAGATATTAAACCGATTGCTACCTGCAAACATAAGATGCACAGCGTGGTGTCCGATCCCCTCAAATTTCTCTGCAAGATTCGATTGCAACCACAGAAGGTACAGATACTTCTTTCCAAAGGGCAATCTAAATATAGATGCCATGAACAAAGCTGTGAAGTATACCATGGGAAATTACGACTTTCGTAACATTTGCAAAATGGATGTGGCAAATGGTATAGTTAACTTCAGAAGAACCGTTATCGACGCAAAGGTCTCCATAACCAGTCAAAGTACAGATAAACGCGCCGGTAAGTTTCTATTTCTATCGGCAAGCCATTATTCGCTACTCAGACAAAATGCTGTAAGCTCTTACTTTACTGTTCCGAAGGCTACGATATGTGCGAACTGGAAATCACGAGTCAAGCCTTCCTCTGGCACCAAATACGCTGCTTAATGGGTATTTTGTTATTGGTCGGTCAGGGAAGAGAGGAACCCGAGATAATCCAGAAACTTCTGGATATCGAAACTTGCCCACAAAAGCCACAGTACAATATGGCACACGAAGTCCCCCTAAATCTCTGGTATTGCAATTATAAAGATGCAAAGTGGCTTGTCGACAAAAATGAGTTGATAAACACCATCCGAATGTTACAACAAGATTGGGCGCTTAATACCATAAAGTATATTTATTAAAAAAGAAATCGCACATATGTGTAATCATAATTGAATGCACAATTGTTTTCCTTCTTTTTTTTTCATTTTATGCAGATCTACAATGATCAGAAACATGTTAACGGAATTGGAAGATACGGTCGACATAAACATCAATTTTCAAAGTGATTGTCTGCTTCTAGGAATACAATCCAAAGTATATCAACCATTAATGAAACGAGAAATGTGTGGTTCGTATACAATTTTATCGAAACTGTTAAATATAAATTTTCTGATAAAATCAAAGTTAATTTCACAATGGCTCTCGAGTTCAGTCGGTCATTTAAAAATACTCCGTCATTTCATCACTTGCAGTGTAATCTCGTTTAATTAACATGTCTAATTTCGTTATGTACAACGAAAATTCAACGTTGTACATAAGGTGTATCATCAAAATCTAATATTACTGCATTCTACTATAACACACCACATTCAAAAAAAATTTTATATGTATATCTTCTTTCTTTCTTATTATACTGCCGTCGTGCGTTTCGACGTGTTTCATGCTCAAAATTGCAATTGTCTTCTACATATACATCCTATTTCAATGAAATAATTTCATAAATTAATCCAAATCTGTCCAAGTTTCGATTCGCGCTTTCTGTCCTTCTACCCCCCCCCCCCTCAGCGAGAAACAAATGAGATTTTACTCACGTTTATATAGACGTTCGTTGTATCGCGTTTACACATCGCTAAAATTGCTTAGAACTGTGAGTAATCAGTGAACAGTAACAAAACACTGCTTCATCATTGTCGATAAATTTAGACAGATCTAGATCAAGTGATTCAGCACAAATTAACAATTTCATTACATCTATCCTGTATGTTTAATTTGTATCTTCTTTTACAGAGAGTTTGGAAAATAAAATCAAACATTACGAAAAGAAACGGAAGCTCGAGATCGTACGTTCCGACATTACGTAGTTACGTGTGCCGATAGGATCTGCAATGTATTATACATATACTAATATTCTTTTTTTTTCTTTTTTTAATACACATGTTCCTTATTGTAAGTAAATATTACATATGGCCTCTTAAATTTACGCACGGTAAAGTACTTCATTAGATTCCGATGCGGCAATTAAAAATGCACGATCTTAAGGATCTTTGCGAAAAAAGTATATATATTTTGCCAGATATCAAATTTTATGGAGAAGCTTTATAAAGTAACATCGATAGGCCTATGATAATAAACGATGAGCGAAACGATGAGCGAAGCTTTTATGAATTTATATAAGTCTAAGGACAGTCGTTAAACGCAACCTTGTTTTGTGCATAGCTTATTAGTATCTTTCGATTAAATTATCAACTAAATTGCGAACGGATTATTCACAAAATCTGTCTAATTTTGAAAAAAGATCTAACTTATACATTAAACATTCGAGTTAGTCAGATATTTATTTACAAAGGATGAAACTATCGTAGAAATTACATATATGCATAATTCAGATTCTAAGAATTTAATTTGCGCGTTTAAACACAATGAACATCTTTCTGCTGTTCAATGCGCTTTAGTCACGTAATTGTTGAGTCAATTAGACATCGCTGCGAGCTTATGATCACGATGGATGACTTAAATGTAAGATCACTAATTGGCATTATTCGTTTATTTTTTTTTGGCTTCTATCACAGGACGGCATGCATTTGAAACGAGTACCAAAATTGCTTTCTTCCTCCGACGAACTTTCTTCATTATTTTTACCCTCGGCCTCCTCTTCATCCTCATCCTCTTCTTCCTGTTCTAAAAGTCGTCTTGCCATTTGTACGGCATGCCATTCTCGATAGTGGCCCTTTCTCTTGGTCTCGAAGATTCTTCTCCTTTCTAAAATAAGATTCGCGATAAAGATATGTTAGATATCAGTTATTGTTATATATATATATATATATATATATTATACATATTATATTGATTTATGCGAATATATTATACATACATTTGTATCGTATTTTGTATTAATTTTTAATAATATCATATTACATAACTATACATTATGTTTTTTATGTAAAACACATAAATTTTGCCACATTGCATTTTACCTCTTTCCTCAGGAGTCTCTTCATCTTCCTCTTCTTCACTAGATTCCTCAAAAATTTTGGGTTTACTACTCCCAGCTAATCTATATTTCAGAAGTTTTGAGCAGTTAATACATCAAGTTTTATACATTTCGCTGTGTCATCTTGATCATGTAATATATTAACTGACATAAAGTTTGACACGTAATTATCGTATCTAATTACTTTGCTGCAATAGCGCTGGCATCTAATTGATCAACTTCATGTTCGCTTTGAAGACCCTCGAAGTTATACGGAGTTTTCGGCTCGTCGATCTTCATGTGACCATAATCCTTGTCAGCAGGATGAAGAGTAGCAATGATGTTCATTTCGTCCCATGTTGTTTCCTTGTTCGGTCTACGGATTGATACCAAATTATTTGCAAGAAATAAGATATCGCCCAAAAATGGAATGCGCATTGTAAAGCACTCGGCTAATGCCAAGAGTGCTCTCTAAAAGCTCCAAAATCTCTAAGCCTTATAAAACATCATCGCGTCTACAGTCTTTCCTTCTTTCAATGCAGGATATGGACACATTTCCCGCTGGGGAAGTCTCGGGCCTTACATGCCTTATATTTTCTGGAAATATATTTTCTGGTTCCGGAAAACCGGCGAATTCGCCGGTTCCTACCGACAATTCCTACATCAGATACGTACACGTACGTATACTTGGGGACAATTTAATGATCATTCCTTCGCTTCGTCGGATTTGTCGAAGCGCACGTCGCAGTGAACGATTTCATGATTACCGCGTCGTCTACGTGACCATCGCGGGATTAAGCGTGCGTGCCGGCTCACATGCACCTCGCCGCTTCAAATACCGATGAATATGACACCACAAAGAAACGCAAGCGTCTCTATTTTTACGCGCACATCGAAATTCAATTAGCATTTTCTTTCCCTCCCTCCCTCCCTCCCTCTCTCTCTCTCTCTCTCTCTCTCATTCTTTCTCGTCCTCGCTCTCTTCTTACCTAGGCGCGTCCGGATTATCAAAACTGCTGGATGTCTTCAAGATCCCTTTGGAAGGCCGCTTCGACAGATTTTCTGCCATTATAATCGAGCGTTACGTTACTACGGTCACTCACACGCCACGATGCCGCGCTTGCATGTTTACTATCAAATTTCACTCTGGCCGAATAACCTGCGATGGGTGTCACTCGCTCAGAACATCATCACGCGCCGCGCAACGTCGGAAGCGGTCTCTACGATAATCCAGATCGCGGGACCATCGCTCAGGAGCGTAGCTGGTCCCTGTTGGACCCTACTTCGAAATCTCGATTGTATCTCCACCGTCATCCATTCGCATCATGTATTTCATACGGCTCTAATTTGGGAAATCATCTTTTAAAGATCCTACTGAGATTGAGAATTTTCTCCGTCTGCGATTTGTTCGTCGTTTAAGTCTCTTACAATGTATTACAAAGCTCGCGGAGGTTCTTGGGAATCTGGGATCATTGGAAATTGATGCTGCCGATACAAACTAGGAACTTTGATGCTGGCTATGACAATACATCAACGGCGATTGTGGCATGGGACGAAAAGGTAACAATTTTATCAGTTTATTCGGGTATTCGTTGTCTCATTAGATTCTTAATAAAGAGAACTTAAGAAACATTAGCACTGTTGAGATTCTCATTCATAAGTGACGCGCGGTATATTTAACTCCTATCGCTTTTTTTTTTTCTAAAAAGGGACGTGACACAAACGAGTGACAAAAATATCTCACGTGTATATAAAATAAATTTTATTAAATGTATTTTTTACTGACACTTACTTCTATAGCTATACATCTTTCTTTAACTGTTTGTCCTGCAACTGCTTCACGAGAAAAGCTAGAGAAGTAGCTTTTTCTTGCAACCTTTTATACCTCTTTTGAGAAAGATCCAACTTCTTTCTCAATTTTTCGATATACAATCTCATACGATGTAATTCTTTCGTGTGTTTCAAGTCATCCACTCCCCTTTCGCTAATATCAGGGATTTTACTGTACAAATAACAACAAATATTTATGCACGAAAGAGATGAAGTCTGATTTATTTATTTAATATAAACTCATTATGATATGCTTCTCTTCTCGTCATTTTACCTGGCTACATTATCAAACTTAATCAGATGTCCTTTAAGCGGAATGGTATGTAATATTTGTGATTGATTCTCATTTACATTAACAGTTGCGAATCTTGGACACGGCCCTTCATGACTGCTGCTCACAGTAACGTCACATTTTTCTCCATCTGATTGTTGATCATTACTCATTTCTTCTTTATCTCTGACTGACACATTAGAATCTCTAGGCTGCACAACAAGTACAGTATGACGTACATGGTCATGATACAACATCTATGTATAAGTAATAAATATTTTTTAGTATAACTCTATGGTTTCCCATGGTTTACCTTGCATCTATTACTTGCCTACAATAGCAAAGTCAGAGGATAATTTAACGCTGCGTATCTAATAAATACTGAACATTTCAAGGTTATGTATTTGATAAACAGACGATCAGTCCGCCATCTGTCAGGGTTTGTTGGAATTATTTCACTACAAATGTTTCTCGCAGTATAATACGACGTATAATACACATAAATATGACACGGGTAGGGTTCCATCCTTCTTGCGAAGGATGTCCTCGTCTTTCAATTTTCTGGGTCAGGAATTTACCATTAAGAGCTCTCTCTTTACTATCTCGGTGGGGGGGGGGGGGGAAAAAAAAACGGGATAAATCAAATATTTGCGATATGCGCCATGTTCAAAATACTGCGACGCGTCTCGGCCGCGTTTATTTGTCGATCTTGTCGGTTAATTAACATGTCGCGTAAGTATCGCGAAAGTTACAGAACGGTACAACATTTTTCTCTTCATTCAATTCGCTTCTCACTCTATATCGCTCCGTTCGTTACCGGACACCCTGTATATATTCCCCCATTCCATTGTCAATTTAAAACTAGGGAGGAGGATTCAAGCATATCGGACGATCTCAGTTGGATTCGAGATCATCCTATTGCATTTTCAATCCACCTCTACTATATCTATTATGCTTCAGTGAAAGTAAGAAATTACCAGGAACCCACAAGGAACTATAAAGATTTTTAATTTTAACTATCCAGCGACAAAACAAAACCTGATTCACAAATGTGTTGAAATGATCTTACTAAAGTAATCGATATTCAAGTTAGTTACTTGAAGTAACTAATCTTTCGGCACGTATGGTAGTAGAGGAATGATACAAATTTTTAATGTTTTATAGGAATGTGAATACGCACGATTGGTAAAGCGCGAATCCGTTATCGAATTGAAAATAGACGTCGTGAATTGTTCAACGTTGTTGTAAAAATCATCATTTCCAATTTTCCAAGAAGCGCAATGCGAAACGTTTTAATTGAGAATGCTTTTAATTGAGAAAAATGTTACAGAGGATATTCCGATAGGAACGTCTAGAACGTCTAAATAAAGTGGCATTTATTACATAGCGACAAAGATTCGATTTTTACATATAAATGAATTAATTCGCGATTCCTTAATTGTACATTGCCTATATTGCCTCAGAAGCAGAAGATGATTGGTACAGATGAGACTATAAACAATGTGCTTTCTCAATTTGTATATTAAGTATGAACAAATATGAACAACGCTTACAACGTAACATCAACGAATATTACACTATCCATTAAAATTAAGTACAACTGACGATACGAATATGCATCGATCGAATCTGTCGATCGGCTCTTTGGGTGTTCTTATACGGTGTGCTTGTCCATTCAGGACAAACATTGGATTCATGGGATGGAAGAATGTTCTGGATATTCTGGAAATGGGCTCTACGATTTGGGGGATTACACCACTATACGATATGGTGATGCTATTCGATTAATGTATGGAAATATTTTTGATTTCTCGTGAACGACACATTGATGAAAATTGCAGTCGTAGAGTCTGGGAGGGATCGCCCCGTGTTTTCCGGGGAAGAAGTTTCCCGAGATTCTTGCGGGCCACATCCGGATTCCTCGCGTTCTTCGATCATCTTTCAGGCGGTCACTTCGCTGGTCGCGCACTTCTCGTACATCGCGTCCAAAACTTGAGTGAACTTGAGATGACGTTCTTCCGGGGCGACAGTGGCACCACGGCTACCCCACAGGAACCTGATGTGGAACTCGGTGCGGAACGCATCCGACAGCAATTCGTCGCTCCTGCAGCCTTCCAGGGCAATCTCCGCGTTCCTGCGGAAAAGCGGCAGACTCTCGGCCAGTTTGCGAGCCGCTTCCAGATGAGACCAGACGATCGACAAGCCGCTGTCGGGCGCCGAATTCTCCCATGGCGAGAGAATCGCTGCCGCGAGTCCGGAGGATGTTACGGTACCTGAAAACAAGGATTAACGTAATCAGAAAAGAAGAAAAGAGAGAAGAGAAAGGGGAGCAGCGATAGATATTCTGAGGCAGACTGTACCGATTCCTATCGATATGTCAACTATAAATTTCATCAATAATAATCATTTTTGATGCACGTTATACCTAAAACATCTTCGGGTCCGCGTTCTCCAAGTAAGGCGATCGGTAATAAATGTGGTAACGTTGTGTTGGGCGCTTGCGGGTTGGTACATTCATTCATAGCTCGTAGGGTAGGTCTAAGCTTCGCCTCGAAACTAAAAGCTTCGTCCGTGTGTTTCTGTCTCAGCAAGTGCCAGGTATTAGCCAGCCTTTGAATTTGCGGCAGGCACAGACCTAGCATTACGCCACAGAAGCCGTAGAGATTACCAAGTGCGGTTTTAGTATCGATTGCCACTTTAATCCACTTGCTGATGGTAGCTGCCCTTTCTATAATCATTGATCGTTAAGAACGGTTACACTTGAAAAAGTAATACAAGCAAATCGTTCTGACAACAAGTTAGCACTCACCTATAGCCGTAGCGCCGGCCAGGACAGTGACTGCCACTAACAATTTTAGGCATTCCGATCTCTCGATCAGGTCTATTCTAGCTTGCCTTCCGTGAGGAAGAGTGGCCAGCTCGATACCGCTCAGTCCGCTTCTGTTCCCTGTGCCCGGTTGAAGCGCCACTTCGAGATCGATCCTCGTGAGATGGGAAGCGAGCACCCGTGGTGCCGAATCCAATAACATGCCCGAGACACCTCTTAGAGCCGTTGGATCCAAGGGTTTGTGTTCACTAGCTGGCAGCAGCAGCGTGGTAAAACCCTCGATGTCGAGCACTGTGGCGATTTCGAGAGACGGCGCGGCTACTACCAGCTGCTCTTCCGCCGATAACTCGTACTCGCTGCCATTGTTGCCGTTGGTGCCATCGTTACTGATGTTATAGTGACTGCGTATCACTACACCTTTAATTGGCACCGAGGAAGAAGGATTGCTAGCGCCACCAGAGTTGTTAGTCTCGAATTCGCTGTCCCCTGATCCGTTCCCGCTGTCGCTACCGGACGCTTGGTAACCCTGATGATGGTGATGGTGATGGTGATGATGATGATGATGATGCTGCTGCTGCTGGTGATTTGGCACGTAGGGCACCCTGGGAGGTTTGGGCGGCGCTGTACTAAGCGAATTCTGATGATTCAGGCTGAGCGGCTGCTGCTGTTGCTGCTGCAACGCCGGATCCGAGATCACCCGAGTAATCTTCTGGCGACCCAGGGACAGGGAACAGGAGGGCAGTTGGTTCTGAATCGGCGGTACTCGCGGCAGAGTACTGGACTGGACAGGTAACTGCGAGCCTGATTGTTGACTCTCCCGAGCGACGTGTTGCTGCTGATCAGCACCGTGATGCTGCTGAGCAGTCAGGGAGTGACTGCGTTGTTGTTTTCTAGGTAGACGAGGCGGCGAACCAGTGGACAGGGACGACGAAGGACTAGAGCAGTGCTGCTGATTACTCGTAGATCCCGTGACGCACGTCAACGGTATCGATCTAGGCTTTGGTGTGATTATGCGGGCTCCGCTGGCCTGGCTGATCGGTCGGCCGCTACCGACGTAGAAAGTGATCAAGTCGGCGACCGTATCAAAGGCCTCGTCCTCAAACTGATACTGCGCTCTCTCGTAAACTGTTTCGGGCTGGATCACGACCTATCGGGATTTAAATTTTAATGGCTTGATTGGCTTAAAGCGGTACGTTGGTTCGACTGATTGTTGGCCAACTCACTCGATTGATGACAAAGTGGAGCGGTTGACCCTTCCATCGTACGGTCAGAACATAGTTGCCAGGTTGGGAAGCGCAATCACGCACCAAGAAGTCTCCATCGTTTGGCACTTCGGCTTCTGCACCTTTCCGACCACTGCGCAACGTGCTACCGTGATACCAAGCGTGCGATCGCAGATCTCGCGGGTCGAGAAGCCGCAGTTCTCTTTCAAGAAGCTTGCGCGTGGATTCCTCGGGTGGCTCCTGCGTGATAAATCAGGATTGTAACTGAAGGACATGGATACAATGGCAGCAAGACCCTCTCCCGGTTGGATTTTCTTGCATTCTTTTACAAATACGTAAATAAATATTTTAGCTAAGAATCTTGCGAGGAACGTGAGAACAAGAAAACCTGAAAGATAATCTCTCAAAATGAAGGGAAAGGAACTTGAATTATTCTGTTGGATATTTGAACTACTCTCTTTGAATATTTTCGACAAACTCAATTCTTCTTACGCAATTACTTCTTATCTTTCGCCCGGTTTAATATTTTTAACGCGTAAGTTAAAAATATTTTGCTTTAACATCTCGCAAATTATTGATTTATGATGTATCATTATTATTGTCTAGAACTCGATGAATATATGAGCCACAGGCATTCCTGTATCGTCGATTGATTACATACGAAGTGACGGAGAAAACAGCGATAATCGCGCTATCGCGAGAATGCAAGACCGTAATATTCCGCGTAAGACAATTGAACCAATGAGGAAAAAGACGATAGTTCGCGGTCCAGTGAAGATTGGCTTAACAAGAGCAGCCTTGAATTCTCTGTCACAGTCGTCAGGCGTCTGCGACTCGTCATCGATGTGCCGCGTCAAGTTGGACCGGTGGTTACCATTCATCTCATCATCGCTCATACTCGAGTGTACCGTTCCATTTAATCGCCTCTTACAGTATCACGTGGCAGAGAGCTGATATCGCCGCCTCAATAATACAAGTCCACGATTACCCACTTGTACGAAAATGGGTATTCCTCTTTCTTACAGAACATTCGAAATTGGAAACTTGATGCGAATGCTGATGTCGCTAAGAACAAGAACAAAGCTTCGCAAATTCATGATGACGAGGAGAGAACGTTGCGTCATTCTTTAATTGATTCCTGAATTGAACGGAACCGATTCTCACAAAAGTACTCGTGACAAATAAACGAAAATCAATCTCGAGTTATTATCTCTTCAATCAGTGCCACAGTATTTCGCTACTTACCATCGATGGTGACAGATCGTTGTTGCTTTCAGATACCTTGGTCGGCGTCGACTCCCTATTGCTTCGAGCACATGCGTGACGATCCTCCCCCGCGACCTCGTTCTCCTCGGGTGTCCTACGATCAAAACGGTACGTTCAAACCCGTCACATTTCGCGGCCGTGTATTCCCATCTCGACTCTCGATTCTCTATCTCTCATGGATCTCCACGTTCACAGAAAGAGAACTGAAAGAGAACGTGCGACACTCGGAGCGGGCGGATAGGATTTGACCGCACTCTCGATTCCCGTAGCGCGCGTATTCACCCCACCGACCAGCAGCGCGAGCCGATTCGAGATGCAGGTCCGTATTTTCGAAGGGTGTCGCGGGGTACCGCTGGACGATATTAATAGATCGCGACGAGCGAAGATGGCAGAGGGAGAAAGAGGACTGACGAGAAGAGCGGAGGATTGATTAACGCGTGGCAGGGAAAATATTTCCTTCCTACTATTTCGGCTATTTCGGCTGCCACGGATTATCGCGGATTAAGTTAAGTTCGACGATCCCGAAACACGTGGCTCTCTGGACAACTCTCCCACGGAGAGCGAGTCCGCTCATTTGGCGAGAGAGGAGAGAGCTTCCGGTCGAGCGGTCGCTGCACCGGCATTTCTTTGAACGCGATAACGATGTTTCTTGTTTAACGGAGCGCGATACGGTGCACGGCACACACAATGACGTAATGCCTGAATTTCTTTTTCTGTTTGCATACAAGAGATACACGTCCGTCCGTCCGGTCCCCGGAGGGGGAGCGAGGGGGCGACGGAGGGAGACGGCGTTCCCGATCTTGGCCGAGCAGGGCGGTGATTTCTCCCCGCGCCTTCCCGAGCCCTTAGCGGTACACCACTGGCACTGATGTTATCGCCCTTGGTCGCTTTTCACCCGTTCCAGCCTCTTCTACGCGCACGCCCCTCTCCCCGTTCGTCAAGGCACTGACAGATGACGGATATCGAGATACTCCGTACCGATGAAGGGCCAACGTTGCATTCGAAAGATCGCTCTCGGAAAAGGCCGCCCGGTCGCCCCTTGGTCGCTTTTGAGTTTATTACACCGTCGATATGGATGTTATTGATCCCGCGAGGGCGAGGGGGCTGCGTACATGGCGGGTCGACGGCCAAGGCGCGCTTGCGTCATCCGAAAACGCTCGATAAGCGGCGTCATCGACGACATGCACCGAATGCATCGCGCAGGCAACGGTTTCGGAGCAGGTTTTCCCACGCCCGACTCATTGAAAATATCTTCGCTGTTATTGCGAAACAGAAGACGACCTTCGTCGGTGTTGCCACCGATGATTTGGCGGTGATTTTATATGTCGCAGAAAGAGAACCGGCTAGATGTACAGCTAGATCGGGTAGCCCAAATGATAAAACCGGAAACATAAAACCGATGAAACATTTGCCGATTTTTTTTCTGCCCCCCCCCGCCCCCTCCCCCCCTTGCCCCTGTATAAATCATGACGCAGACTCTTACGTCTCGTCGTCTCTGACTGACGAGAATGAAACGAGAGATGAATAAGATGAAGCAGTAGGATGCAAGCAAGAATAAATAAGATCAATATTTGTCGGTTATCGCGCCTCGATGTAATCCGAGCGGAACAGATTGGGATAAATAGCGATAAGCGGGGAGTAATCTCCCCGTTGCGATAGCCGATCGCAAAAATAACTGGAATTTAGTTCTTCGACGAAGACACGAAGCGCACGAAGTGCGCTTATCTCCCTCGAGTGTAACGTTACGTCGACGTCGACGTGTACGCGTCGTCGTCGTAATATAGCGAGCGAGGATCGCTGCCCGCCGCTGCTGATCCCTGCTGAAAAATCTGCGTCTGGACCTTTTCATCTCGAAGGAGCGCCCGAGGGAGGACGGCGATCGGGCGAGGGGGAGAGGGAGGGGGGGGGGGRGGCAGGCAGGGGGAGACTCGCTGCGCGGCCATTACTCGCGAGCGGTATCACTCGCGGCATTCGCGTCGCGCAACGGGACACGCAGATCATCGAGATCGATGACAAAGAGGCACAATTTTTGTCGAGACCGACGAGAGAATGATCGATCGTTGACCCATCAATCATACAGCTGGAGGGAAACGAGCGGGATCCCCTCTCCCTCTCTGTGAGGAAGAGAAGAGCAACGAGCGATGCGCTCGCCTCTCGATGACAGGTAGCCACTTTCAGACTTTCCGGCCCGATTGCGTCCCCCCCCCCCCGTTCCCCGGAATTCCCTCGCGTCTACCAGCCGCTTGGTTTGTTGCACGAGACGCGGAGGCATGTCATCTCGAAGGCAAAGATCGGGGAAAACCGGTTCGAGAGCCGCCGGGCTCATTACAGCCGTGCCGGTATTTCGACGTACTCTCGAAAGGGATTAACTCGTAGCTCTGCGTGAATTTTTGCGAAAAAACTCCAATCTCCCTCTCTCTCTCTTTCTCTCTCTCTGCTTGCTCCGCGCGTTTCGTTTATTCATTTCTTGGTCCCCTTGTGCCACGCGCCTGTTGTGCAATGCGTCCCCGAGTCCCTGAACCTCAGAGGAAGCTGGTGCTTTCGCACTCGGTGGGTGACCCGACAAGTTCAGGAGGTCGTTTGGTATTTGGCAATGCCAATTTGGGTGAGCGAGGATCGTAACGCTAAGAAGGTCATGGATTAGTCGAGCGCGCAGATCAGTTAACAACGATCTCTTTCTCTTTCAGAAGAACGTGAACGCACCTTGAAGACGTCCGGCTCGTCGGTGTCGAGTAGTGTGCCGAGTAATCGCAACGTGAGATTGTAACATAATGAGCGCTGCACGTTCCACGGGAACCTCGAGGAACCGAGATTCGCGCCCAACTGCATCAGGACTTTGTCGTTGACACGTCATCGTGATGCATGATCGATACGTCATCCGACTCGCGGATTCATTAGTCTCCACGTACCTCGGGCTATTCTCGGCGTGCTCGCCGGGTGACGGCGGCGTCACGATCAAGCACGGCTCGTTCTGGATGATGACTTCCGGCTGCAAGTGTATCGTGTGCCTCTTCTGCCGGAGGTCCTTACACGAGTCCGACGAGGCGAGGCCGTTCCGTTTGCGTCGTCGGCCGCTGGTACCTAGGTTCTGCAGAGTACCCATAGATGGGAATCGAAAGCTCCATGCTATGCCTGAATGTGCCGTAAAGAAATTTGCGTGTAATAGAGTCTTCCGGGGGCCGCGATTGTCGGCGATAGCAAAGCGGATGAAGCGCGCGCGCTTCGGCGAACCGGCAGAGGATCCCGCGCCGCGGAAGAGCAGAGATTCTACAGAACGGGGCGCACACTCCGCGCACGCGGTCTTCGTGGCTCGCTCGCTTCATTTCTCCCGGTTGCTCCTCTTTCTTTCTTTTGTCATTATTACTATTACACGTTGCTTTCGCACGTGTGTGTTTCGTGTATGCTGCCTCGCGCGCGATGTCGCATCCGGCACGGCGGAAAAGGCGGTCGCGCATGGGAAACGAGAGTCGACGTGTACTCACGCATGTTCGTGCCGCAACCTCACCGAAGAACGGCCATCCCGAAGAACGGCCGCTGCCGTTGCTCGCGCGATTACGCGCCGATCTGTCCAGCCTCTGTCGGCTCTATCGATCCGATTCGCGATTCGGTGATACGCGCAGAAAATCGCGGACCGCGAGTCGCGAGTGAGGAACTTGAATGCGCCGCGAAACACGTCGGTCGACGCTCGTTCGCCTTTGAAAAAGCGACCCGGAGGAATGCAGGTGTGCGGAGTCGCTCGTCTGTCCCTTTCTCTTCCGCGCACTGTGCCCTTTCATCTCCGTCTCGCGCGTGCACTGCCCGCGTCTACCTGCCTGTTCCATTCTCTCTCTCTCTCTCTCTCTCTCTCTCTCTCTCTCTCTCTCTCTCTCTCTCTCTCTCTCTCTCTCTCTCTCTCTCTCTCTTTCGGCCTATCTCTCCTCGTCCCGGGGACGGGCACAATGCCCGGCGACGATGATAAGGTCGCCGTTTACCGGAGATAGATACGCGACGCGCCAAGACGGGCTCTGTCTCTCAGAGACAGAGAGACGCAGTGTTCCGCGGAAAGCGCCGATCTCCGCGGCGCGAGGGGTCACCGGGACATCGAGGTCAGCGTGATCTCAACGCCGGATGGCTCGATTCGCAGGTGCGATCAGCGCAGAGTGGTCAGAACTGCGCCGGACTGGAACTGGATAAGCGAAGCGCGATCGAAAAGTTCAGCTCCGCGTGAAAGCGAGCTCTTGTGAAATAACTGCCGTTCCAACGCTATCTGGGGGAGGGGATTTACGGGAATATACGTGATTTTATGGACCGCGCATTTAAATCCGTGCGCAAGGTACGCGACGCGCCAACGGTAGCAGCGGCGGTGTAGAGATAACCTAGTTAAACATTTCGTCGCTCGATGCGAGGTCGCCTGATAACGTTCGTGTTTGGCTGCTCTCTGCTTTTGCACAGAAATGACGTTCATACCAGATCGATCGGCCGGTATGTGACCCCTTCCCCTCCCGGCAAACGCAGTTTAACGTTGCAAGAGATTGGGGGATTGCGTTGGGCACTACAAGTTTTAATTTCTTGCTCTTGATTTCAGGCATCGATGATTTTAGCGAAAAGTGAAAACCGCATGTCAGCTGTCCGATAAACGATAGGCTCGAGGCCTATCGGGAATGATGCAGACTGTTTCATCGATTGACATCATCTTTCTTCTTGCTCGATACATCGGTTTTAACCTCACGGGAGAGCAAGAAATTTATTTGTACGCCTGATACTCCAAGATACTCGGAAGCCAATGGAGCGACGAGCGAGTTAAATTGACGAGAAAAATTCACGCGTCGCGCCATCAGTCTCGCAAATATACTCGCTTCGCATCGCTGCGATCGATTAGTCGATAGTCATCCCTCGAAAGTTATCCTCGCAAGAATAAACTCCCGTTTCCTGCTAGTCGCCACGTAATTACGCGCGACAAGAATTTCAATGGAGCCGCGTTTTGCGCGGACGGACAATCAAAGCGAGACTCGCCGAGAAAGAGCGAGAGAGAGAGAGAGAGAGAGAATTTTCGGCGGCGGATATCCGCCACGTGAAACATGCACGGCTTTCCTAACTTCCGCGACGCATATGTTACGTAATGCAAATTATAGAGTTCACTCGAAAAGTTCTACTTTCACTTTGCGACTTGCAGCCGCGACGGTGCACTCGCCGCGAATCCCAATCCTAATCCGTCCGTGTCCCGTTTCCGTTTCCGTTCGCGCTTTATCCAAACGGCGTTAATTAAATCTCTGCGGCTCTATCGTGCCGAATGTCGGACTTCTCCAAGGGCTCAGACGCTCTTGCCGGCGCGGTATTCGAGCACACCTCGCTTCAAATAAGGATCGATCGAATAATCGAATTCGGATCGAATCTGGATCTCGCGCGCGCTCGATTGTAGGCGTCGCTCGACGATAAAAACGCCTCTCGGTCGCGCATCGATGCTTTTCCCTCTTCCTCGTCATTAAAACCGCTCGGGAGAAAAAAAGAAAAATAGCTGATCGTCAGCGGCTATTCGCTTCGTAAGCAGAGTCCCTCTCTCCGTCTCTGTCTCTCGTTGGAATAATGATCGCGTGCGTTCGTTTCCTTGACAAGTACGCGCGCCGCGGATTTACGTAACGTCCACAGAATTTTTTCGCGATTTCCCGCTGCCCTTGCAGCAGTCGAGGGATGCGGGGTAGGGGAGCGGTCGCGCGAAACGCACGTACGTTCCTCCGCAACCTGATTCGCGAGGCCGACAGCGTGGCATGCGTTACCACCGCCTCGTGTTGCCTCAGCGGCACCTCGACAACGAGATGAAATATACACGAAGAACACGCGTCCTGCTCGAAGTTGCTCGTTCTCGAGTATGCACCCGGTTCAGCGGAAGCGCGGCTCCGAAGGACGGCCGCTCGCGGCGAGGAAAGCGCGGCGGGGAAAAGCGCGGGAAAGCACGATTTCGGGGCTCGTCGGCAGGAAGGAAGGGAACACGGGCGCCCCGCGTGGAAACAGGTGTCCGACACTGACTCTGACTTCTGCGTGATTTCAGCTTGCTGGCGGTCTTTCCCATTTTCCCGCCAACCGCGTGCCATGCAAGGCGCCTCTCTGCCTCTCGTCAGGCTCCAACGAGCGAATTCCTCGGGCGGCGTCGCACAATGAGCACCTTGGTCACAATTCGGACACACTGACTGCACGACACGGCCACAGCACCGTGCGACGCACAGTGTAACCGTAGCATAATGCGATACCGAGCTAACTGAGCGCAAACACAGCAGAAGAGGGGACCAGAGCCGAGCGACACGCAAGTGACGGCCGTAGGAGAAGGAGAATGCGACCGGCCAGCGTGAGAAGGGATGCGGGGGAGGTCGAGTGAAACCTGAGAGAGAGAGAGAGAGAGAGAGGGAACATTCGACATGGTTCAGCCAGAGAGAGAGAGAGAGAGAGAGAGAGAGAGAGAGAGAGAGAGAGAGAGAGAGAGAGAGAGAGAGAGAGAGGAGAGAAGCCGTGAGAAGAGACGGCCGGCGTTTGACAAACGACACTGTCGCCAGCCGCTGCGACGGTCCTCGGCTCGTCCGGATGGCTCGATTTGCATTCTTATGCACTCTCGAGAATTCCCGTCCTTCGGGAGGCCTGGAACAACCGTCCATCCGCGCATCCAAGGGTATTTTCGAGCTCTCGCCGCTGAATTCGGGGAACTCGCGAACCGCGCGGCTTTGGGAAAATTTCCAATGACCTCCGCCTCTTCCCATTCTTCCTGTTCTCCATCGCTTCCGATTTCGCTTCTCTCCCCATTTCCCTCTCTGTCTCTCTCTCTCTCTCTCTCTTTCTCTCTGAAAGGTCCTCTCTGGAGCGCTCGCCCCAGAAACGGGAAACAAAGAAATACGGAGATGCGGCAGTGTTAAGATAACAGAGCGGAGAACGGGATCTCTTAACGGGACCTCGGCTTTCTGCTGAAAGCTCGAGGGATGAAAGGTGCAAGAAGGAGGGAAGAATGCGTGCAACACGCCCGCGACACGCGGATGCAAGTCACGTGGCTCCCGAGCAAGAAGTCAGCTGCTCGTGATGTCATCGCGAGCGACCCGGACTCGCTCCAGCTAAACGGCTCCGGGGGCAGGGGGGTTCCCCCCCCCACATTTTTTTCCTTTTTCACCGTGTCAGCGGGTTTCGCAAGGACGCGCGAGTGCAATAAGCGACGATTTATTGCCGGCAGACCACCTGTTGGACGTTCCAATTCCGGATGCGGCGCTCGCCGCATTGTTCTCTCTCTCTCTCTCTCTCTCTCTCTCTCTCTTGTTCTCTCTTCGCTCTCATTCTCGTTGGGTAAGTTCGTGATGAAAATGGAGAAGCGAATGAAAGCGAGGGAGTCGCTTTCGTTACGTTAGCCGGCGTCGTGTCACGAAATGCTTGTCTTCCGCGATCCGGCGATTGTTAACGCGCTCGAGCCACGAAATCTGTCCTCATTCCAAACGCGATGCCACTGTAAGGAGATAAAGAACGCAAACTGAACGCCGTACCGTGTACCGTTTAGGCCCTGTTTATTGGTGCTGCTCGTTAGAGTACATCGAATTTTACAGTCAGTAGTATTCTCTATACAACGATTTCATATCTCCTCTCCTTATATATCGTTTTGTTTTTGTTTTTTTTTTTTCTTTCTCTCCCTCCCTCTCTCTCTATACATACGTACATACACAGAATAGATATTATGCACATATACACATGTCGATTAGATCTTCTCATCTTAAATAAGAGTCGCTCGAGTGCCGAAGGATTCATTCCACACGGGGACGATTTGGCCTCGATTTGCAACCGCTGTACTCCCCCCCCGAATCAAGGGATACCTGTCGAACCGATCGCACCCTCCCCCCCCCCGTGCCTCTCGTCACGGACAAATTGACAAATTCCCCATTCCCCCTCTCCCTTCCCAGATTCCCTCCGGATGTAGGTCTAAAAATAGGAATAATTGACGGATCTATTGATCTAATCTCCGGTATTTTCCTAACCGGATAGATGTCCGGCCGTCGATGCTGATTTATAAAGTTACCGATGGAGAGACGCCGATCAGATCGCATCGACTTGCAAATGATGCCTACGACGTGCGGTAATTGATCGCCGGCGATTGCACAAATATTTATCCCAGGCGGACGCGGTCTGACACGTCGAGATGTTTGCTGGCGAATGAAGGCGAACCGAAAGTAGCGCGGAGATATGAACAACTTGATCGACCGATGTAGCTTTGGGATTAATTAGGAAAGTAACGGGTTCAACAGCGATGTCGAAGGACAGGAACGCAACACAGCAACCTTCCTGGGAAACCAGCGGCAGGGGTTTCCCTGCAAGGCAAACGCCAACTCCATAAACCATCCAGAACAACAACAACGAGCGTAACAAACATATGGATAGAGAAACATAAAAAGATTCAAAAACGCCTCGTGAAACCATTGGTAGCGAGACTGAAGAGCAAATGGAGTAAAGAAAAAAAAAGTAACGGGTAACAGTATGCGATAATGGATTTCGGTTCGGGAAGATGGAACACGGAGTTGGTCGATGCACGAACGAAGAGTCCAGAGAATACTTCCTTCACGTGCCTGTTCCTGGCTGCGTTTCCGCGAATCATGTCTTTCCGGCGTAATATGGATTGCTCTGAAAGTCTCGCCTTGTCTTTAATTCCAAACTTCTTTACAGTCTCATCGTGGGACATCGTTAGTCTGCCTGGAGCAATCTCGGATAACGGAATAATCTGGCGCGTTGCTGCAGCGGTGCTTTCAAGTTCGGTAGCTTGATGTTACGATCCAATATTATCGGGAGACGAGCAATTATCTCAACAAACTGAGAACAAAATACAGCAAAGATGCCATCCCGGAACTGCCAGTGCAGCTTTGCTCAGATTGTTCCGGATATCACAGCACTGGAACGTCAAACGATCTTGTCCAGGGAGAAAATTACAAATGAAGAATGCGTTACGAATTACTCCTGAAATCCCGATCCTAAAGATTCCCGAATTGGACGAGGAAAAGCAATCCCAATTGTGAATGATGTAGCCCGGAAACTTAACTGCCATCCAAATGCGCGATCAACATGTTAAGAGAATTAAATCTGATGGCTCGTCGATCCTCTCAGATAACGTAGAGGCATCAGGTGTCCTTGGTCCTTGGAGCGATTAAAAAGCGAAAGCAAAGTAGATCGGGGAATCGGTTGTCGCGGCTTGTCATGGATTTTATTACCGATAGGTGAGTTTTCTCGATAGTAAGGCTAATCGCAAGCATCGACTGTGTAACGCGAAGCAATTGCTTCTTGTCATCCACGGATTCTCTGGTTAACTCTTGCGTCCTTCGCTCACGCGTAGTCTCCATCTATCGCGTCTTCTAATTCGTCTCTCTCTCTCTCTGTTTCTATATATACGCACAAGTTACGCACAGACACATGCCTGCACAAACTGTAAACAAAGGAATGAACAAACGGCGTGCAATGCGAATGACGCTCGACGTTTGACGATCCTCTAAATAGGGAAACGGCTCGTCGAACGCGAATCAATTTTTATCCCTCGACGAGTAGCGTAAGAATCTGATGCCGCAGGTGCGTTGATGAAGAACAGCTTTAACCGGGATCGGGAGGATAAATAAAGATTCGAACTTCTCGAACGGTGACGCGCGTGATTGGGCATTGCAGGCAAATGTGAAATGTCAAACATGTCGTTAACCCTCGTCTCCTGTGCGATCGTCCCTTCCGCGATTATATTACGTATCCCTGAGCGAGATAAATAATATAACGTAATCTTCCGATCCTGCAAAGTCCTCCGTGAGAAATAAATCATCGCAACAAACACGCCGCCGCTGATGCAAAAGCAGCTTTGCAATTCTCTCTAAAACAGCTCTATAAAACGGCGATCTTTCGGAAACTCTTCAAAAACTCTCGGCTCTTCCAAGGGTGAGTAAGAGTTCCAAATTGCCGTTGACAAAGTACATCGATATCCCGGCAGGGCGTTCTATACAAAAGAGAATACCGTGTGTCGCAAAATACTGCAGCAACGTCGCCCTTTACTTTAGCTATAAAAGGAATGATTCTCCCTCCCTCTCCTCTCTTCCCCCTCCCCCCTAAAAGACAGATAGACAGGTACTGTGTTTTATGTTTCAGTGGAGTCTTCCCGATCGCTCTGTTCTCGCTGGTTTGCCTCCCAAGCACTCGCATTAACGTCGCCTCGTTAGCAGGCTCGACGATCTCGTCTAGATTACTTTCATTCGTTTCGTGAGTTTCGTTATCCTCGAACGTACGGAATATCTCTTAACTACTCTTAACATCGTTAGGTGTCTGCAACTAAGTCGCTGTCGATACTATTCGGTGTAGAAGGGATCACCCTCCCTCTCTCTCTCTCTCTCTCTCTCTCTCTCTCTCTCTCTCTCGCTTTGCGTTTTTTGGCGCTCGTTCCTTCTCCGAATAATTGTATTCCTTTTCCTTGGTGCGATAAGGAGAGGGAATTCCCCGTTACGTCGTTTACGACGTAACGGGCGTTCCACGGCGTGTGATCTTCCTCGACTTTAATAAACTTTCGACAATATCGTAGAGTCGCGGGCAGTTAGTGGCATCCGATGCGTTTAACGGATTAATCTTTCCTGACTTGATTGAAATGCCGGGGATCTTACGTGATTAATTAATTTCAATTGAATTAATTGAAAACAACTGATACGACTGGCGTAACCGGTTTAACTTTATATCGAGAGAAAGAGAAGGGAATCGATGGATGGCGCGTCAGCGAGTACAGCCGCACTGGATACCATTAATGTACTCGATTATGTTGTACATACGCATCAGAACGCATCGATATGCATGACAGGAAACGCAATGCTCTTGAAATGTTGCTCGATGAAATCAACAGAGTTCAGGAAAGCAGGCTGGAAACTCCAAGTGACTTTATCTCGGAAAACCAGATGGAACTGGATGTCCAGAGATTGCGCTTCGAGAGATAGATTTAACACCAAGTAAGCCACTAGCAGAGTTATCGCATACTGATTAAAGGAATCATTAAACGCAATTACAGCAACAAGCTGCACGCAGTGCGCGAGCGGACTCTCGGATGTCCGGAACGCGTAAACGCATCTCGAACGCTCGAGCTCTAATGAGCTTTAAAATAAATCGACGAATAAAATAAATAAATCCATCTTTATCGCTGGACTCTCAGAAGCATACATTAAAAACAGCGTGTCCACGGGATCCCGTCGACAAGATCGACTTTACCGAGCAGCTCTCCGCGATGACTCGGTAAAGGCAATTCTGTTTATCTTGTTCGCGCAACTGTTTCGCGGAACTTGGAAGAAGCATCACTCTGAAACCGGTCGTCTTTATTAGCCGGCATCCAATTTCAAATGGCGATGGCCATTCAAGTTTTACGACGGCATTAAAATAGATCGAGACGTCCACGTTCTTCCACGCTCGCCTGGACAGTTCTGTTGTGAGACTCGCAATTGGAACGAGCGCAACGCAATTGACAGTAATAAGGTTCATGCCGATGACCGCGGCATGCTTCCTCTCTCTCTCTCTCTCTCTCTACGATATTAATCCTTAAGATAAAACACCAGTTGCGTCAGCGACAAACGACTCGCATCGGGAACGTCGCGGCGAATGGCGAACGCGACTCGAATCACGCGCGCTACATCGCGCGGTAAATCTACCACAGAGGAAAGAGAGCACATTCGAACACTCGGGCCGACACATCCGACAAACGATTTGAATCGATTCGCTGTGCGCGGGTGGAGAGAAAGCGCTTCCAACGCTTTTGCAGGGACGCCGCATTCTCGAGAGGCGAGAGGCCAGAGAAATCCCACCGCGAGTTCCCTCGCGAGACACACAACGTCATCAAACCGTCCGACAGATCTGTCAAGCGACTTCCAGACCTGCCTCTCCTTCTACTCTAAGTCTACTCTACGGCAAGTCGCGCGCACAGCTTCCGCGTGGACCAAACGGGGAGGCTCCGGAGCGGTTCCTCCGACGCGATGGCCGCGCAATGGCGAACCTCTTGGGATTTACGTGCACCTCGTGTGCACCTCGACTTCCCGCTAACTCTCGTCTAATCTGAAAATAATTTATCTCGCGTCCGTGAACGCACACGAAGCCCGTGTACAATATTGCGCGCGCGCGAATCCTCGTCCACGCGCGGACACGCGGTTCCTCTCTCTTTCTCTCTCTCTCTCTCTCTCTCTCTCTCTCTCTCTCTGCGACGTTACGTACTTTACATAGAATATAAATGTGTGACGCCGAAGCTCCGTCGTCGCCTGCGCAGGCGCCTGCGACTTCCTTTTGTGCGTGTGATCAGGTGAACCGTTCTGTCCACCTCCTCGAAGGGGAGGAACGGAACCGGAAGAAGCGGCGGTCTTACAGGAGGGCGCAGGCGGTGCCGTGCATCACCTCCGAGATGAACATCGGCGTGCCGGCGCTGAGACCACCGTCGCCATGCTCATCCTTCTCGTACTCGCAGTCGAAGTAGTGACTCTGCCAACAGGAAGCGTTTCATGATGAGCGCGGGCATTGCCGGTAAATTCGTCGAAACTGAAAATCATGAGAGAAAGAGAGAGAGAGAGAGAGAGAGAGAGAGAGAGAGAGAGAGAGAGAGAAAGAGAGTTAGAATACAGGAACAGAATAACGAAATAACAGAAGGACGAAAAGGGGAGAGAATCCTTGATTCTTCTCCAATCAAGCGTCTCTGATCAGATTGAGGCCGACGTTGCTCGGCACGATCTCAATTGTTTTTCGGCTCCCGCGATTGGACTGTAAATTGTGATTGACGAGGAAACTTGGCAGCTAATTCGCTGCCAATTCGAGTCGCTCCCTCTCTCTCTCTCTCTCTCTCTCTCTCTCTCTCTCTCTCTCTCTCTAAATCCCAGTGATTTGCTCGAGTTCATTAATCTCGCTTGGCAATCGTACTTGGCAATCCAGACATCTGCAATGGTCGCTCATCTTGCAGGTGATGCCCCACTGTTTGGCCATCGCCTTGTAAAACTCCTTACTCGACTTGTGGAGTATCTTGGGCCCCTTGGCTGCTTTCCTGTCACCACCCCCGGGGCCACCGCTGTCATCGTCGCCGCCATCGCCACCCTCGATGTCTTCCGTGCTCTTCTCCTTGTCCCCTTCCGTCTCTCGCAGCGCGATGGCCGATGACTCCATGCGTGTCTGCAAATGCAACGCTCTTACATGATGCGAGCGCAAGGCCGAGGTTAGATTTTCGTCGGTTACATTCACCTCTTCGAGGACGTGCTCGTACGAGGGCGGCGGCGAGCTGGGGATCGGCTGCTCGCTTCTGACCGACAGACAGTTGTTGTCGATCTCTGTCTCATCCGCCTCGGCGAACTCGTCCGTGCCCGATGGCAGCGACTGATTGACCTGCCGTTGCTGCTCCTCGGACTCTACGCTGTTGCTGCGGCTGTCGCCGGAACTCCGCGACTTCAGCATCTTGGAGAACCGAAGCTTGAACGGCGCCAGTTTGACGGGTTTTCTCTTGCTCTTCTGGTGGCCTGCCGGCAAACAAAAGCGGGATTGCTCGTTATCGCTCGGGACAGCCGAGTGTTCCATCCAGTCCGTTTCGTTTCCACGGAGGATTCCCTTCAGGGTGAGCGAACATCCCCGAAGCGAAATGGGAAAGCAGGACGGCACTCGTAGATGAAGAATCTCCCGATTTGGAAAACGCGGCCGCCGCTCGTCCACTCGGGGGCGAGAACCCCCGCTCCGCGCGGGATCATGCAACCGCGCCTGCATCCGTCGTTGACCTACTGACCGAGTTCGCGGATATCGGTCGACGTGCCGCCACTCGGCGCATTTGCGGCCGAGCTTTACCCGCGCCCTTAAGCCCTTCCGGAAGGGAAAGATCGGAATCGAGGACGAGCTCGAGGGATGTCTCTGATATCGATTCGCGGCGCTACCCCCGTTATCGCCTGCGAATTAAGCTCGAAAAATGTCGAGTCGCAGAGCCGTTATTAAAGTATCGCCACTGATACATTCGCGACCCGCGTTCGCGGCTTTGAATCGATACTTCAATCCAAATTGATTGTACTTCCCCCGCTGTCCCCCCGTCCCCACCCAGAACAAACCGTGACTAATTAATTGGATTCCCCTATCGCTAACGAGATCCCGAGTTTGACATTTCCCGTGGCAAACAAAGAAGATGGAGGCATCGATCTTCGTCGTGTTGCCAGAGCAAGACCATCAGGAATACCGACGAGCTAATAAAGGCCGGGCCGGATCACCGACTCTTTATCCTTTCACGTCCTCTACCGCGAACGAAGGAGCAAATCCTTAGATTCCGATGTCCTGAATGGTTTAACTCGATCTGTAAGGGACGCGGTTTCACGTTCCCGTACCGTTCGTGTACCATGATCGTCGTACGTAACGTCTTGCCGCATAAAGAACCGTTCACGGTCGTCGAATCGTGCCGCAAAGCGAGAAGTTTTCCGATATCCGTTGATATCCACTCGTAAGTGGAGCGAAGCTGTTTGCGAGATTAGACGTCGTATGGCGAGGCCATAAACGGCACTCGCCGTTAGAATTGCGGCAAATGGCGGGGATTATGGTAGTTCGGACCGCGATGGGACTGCATATCCCTCGAGATCGCCTGCTCGCCGGCGTGGGGCACGAAATTACGATCTAAAGTGGCCTGGGGAAGCTACTCTGGAGTTGAAAGAGGACGCTGAAGCGCGTCCTCTTGTAACGACCGAGAGCTAATAATCTAACGAGAATCCTGCCTCGACGAGGAACGAGAAGGATAAAAATAAGAGCCCGCTTCGTCGCGAGGCAAGCGATTAATCTCGTCGCGACTCCCCGTCAGCGCGGGATTCTGTCTGATTTAACGAGCGGGGACGCGCCGCGTAGTTTCATCAAAAGCGATCCGTGCGCTAACAAGCGGACAAACGTGAAGGTCTGATGAAAAATTCCATCCGGCCGGCGCGAATCACCGCGCGCGGCGAAGATAAGAGGGACACCGGCGGTCTTCTTATCGTACAAATGAAACAGGCGACACAAAGTAGGTTGCGTCGCTCGACGGGGAGGCCCTCGCCCCCGTCTCGCCCTCCTTCTCCCTCTCAAGGACTGGACGGCCCGTGTCAGTGGCCCGAGCTGGTAGCAATGCACCCCCATCCTGGGCCAACACCTCTCGTCCTAGTTTCCCTCTCGCTTGGCTTCATCCATCCCTCTCCCCCTCTCCCGCCGCTCCCCACCTCCCCAACGCTCGTCCTCCCTTCAGCTGCTGCCTGCTGAAGCCGCATCCATCAATCCTTCTCCCGCCCCGCGCGGATCCATCGCTTTTCCACCGTCCGTCTCCTGCCTGCATTTTCACTTGTTTCCCCGCCTTTTCCCCTCGCCGCCATTACGACTGTCCACGTGTTCCCTGCGTGTCGCTGTTGCTTCAGCAACCCGCGCTCGCCGGGCTACCCTCGAACACCCCCGTCCATTTGCCCCCGTCCTCTCCCCCCCCCCCYCYCYCYCYCYCYCTCTCTCTCTCCTTGTTTCTGCTTCGTGCTTTTTTTCGTTTTCCTTCTTCTCCTTTTTTTTTCGCGCGGTTCGACCAATGTGCAACGGGAGGACGCAGAAATGCGAGAGGAATGCTTACCCGCATGATTTACGACGTTTCTCCCGATTTCGTTAAATTGCACCTCGCGATGTAGATGTGGAATTTGTCGACCGGAAACATGACACGTGTAACTTCGAGATTATTTGTTGCAGTGAAATGATAAATGACGGCGGAATGCGCATGCATCCCCATGTAACGTCCTCGTAAACGTCTCCTTGCAAATTTTTATTCACTCGGCGAGCGCCAATTTGGTTTTCATTGCGTACATACGTGTATGTGTGCGCGCGTGTGTGTGTGTCATGGCACAGAGATACGTAATATGTCGGGTATGCGGTATTCACGAGCGAGTGCGAGTGCGATTGGACAACAAGAGATTCTGTTTTCTGTGCCGCCTGGAGATTTCTATCTCTCTATTTGGGGTTTTCGGGGAAATCCGTGTCCCGCGTCGCGCGGGAGATACGAATTCTCTCGCCAACAAGTGCAATCGTGCAATCTCGGATATCGCGGATCTTCCATCAGTCGCGCGCAGATCGAAGAATAATTCACGAGGACGATCATTGTTCGCGCCGCTTCTCGCGGGGCTATTAATCGACGTCAGGTCGCGGCGTATTAAACGGAGCCTCGAGAGAGGATTCATCCCTCGGAGGAACCCTTGGCACACGTCTCTCCTCGTAAACGAGGTCTCGCAGTTTAGGACCCTCGGGACAGGACGCTCTCGGCAGGATCCGGCTCGGAACGGAGAGCAGGATCTTGCAAGCGCCGAAAGTAGACTCGACTCGTAACGCGCATCCCCATCTATTCATCGTCGAAAGTCCGCGGACACGTGCGACACGCTCCCAGATTATTTATCATCCCTTATTTGCTGCCCCGCTCCTCCCTCTCCTCCGTTCGTGATTCATTATTCCGCGCGAAGTCGAAGTCGAGGCGTTGACGCGTTCGACTCCTCGAACGCGCGGTTCGCATGCATTGGCGGGAAAATCGAAATGAACCGAGCTTTCCAACGTGCGAATCGTATTCTGTAGGGGAATAATTGTGTCGCCGACAGCGATGGAATGCCGGTGACATCCGATCGCGAAATTTTCATCGGATTTGGGTCACTCGGCGTGTACTCCTACGTACACGACGCTGCATTAATGACAACCGCGCGCGAATGAAATATGCCCGACGTGTTTCGAAACTTTCAGCCAGCTGACACCGCCGATAATTTATTTCCCTAATAACCGCCACGTATCTATGCCCATTGTGTTATCGAGCACGCCGTGACGTAAGCACTGTCGTATCCGCAACTTTTACGGACGATTCCCCGTGAAAATATGCATCCGACAACTCAATAACAACAACAAACGCAACGGCACGCCGGAAGGGAGACTCATTAAAGCTCGTCCCGGTAATTTGCCGGGAGATTCTCGCGGTAATTTCTTCGTCCGACAGACAGACAGGCAGACAGACAGACAGACAGACAGACAGACAGACAGACAGAGACAGGCAGGCAGGCAGGCGGGTACTAATCGCGTTAATAAAGAAACCCTCCCCGAGGGAGGGAGGCTGGGAGCGCCGATATTTCAGCGTTCAGTTAGATACTACTCCTCCTCTGAAGGAGGGAGCTTCCCTTAATGGGGTCAACTTCGATCAAGTTCGCGCAGAATTTCGTGCCGCGCATGCAAAGGACGTAAGAAGGCACACCTGCCGGCGAGATCGGATACGCTTCGTCATCAAAGGGCTCCGAGGAAAGAAAGGGCATCGAGGATCGGCTTTGTCAAGCGAGACGGCATCGTGAAGCATGACCCACAACAGGATTTGCTTCCCTCGCATGGTAATTTTGCATGGTATACCTTTGAGTTTACGTCATGCGCTCGGCGAGCGCATTCCCCCACGCAGGGACGAGCTAAAGGCGGCCAAGAAGGCGGCACTTGTTCCCCGCGCGCTGCCTCCTAAAGCATCGACGCACCTTTCTCCGGCATCCTGAATCGCACGCGGAATTACATCACGGCGAAATTGGATCCTCTCGTGTTGCGCGGGTACTTCTTGGCACCGCAGGTCCCGTCGAAAATTCCCGGCGGCCGAGGAAACGCTCGCAAATCCGGAAAGTGGGGCACCTCGCGCGCGCGGGCGCGCGCGTGCGTGTCTCGCTCGAATTGCTTCCGCGTGCATTCTTCCGGCGCGCGAATCCGCCTGCCAAAGGCTTAATACGTAGCGCAAACCGCGCTTTATTAGTTATTGCGCCCGAGGCTGGCAGGAAGAGAGGCGAGAGAGAGAGAGAGAGAGAGAGAGAGAAGCGCGATCTCCGATATTGCCGGGACGATACCGCGTGTACGTGTCGGGGATACGTATGGGGGATGCATTTACCCCCGTTTGTAACCGAATGCCTCTAGCAAACAGCTCGTCGGCGACTTTTCCGAGCTGAGACGCTGATGATCTGCCGATCATCTCGCGATCGTAAAAAGTTTGCCGGATTTCCAGTTGCGCTCTCGTCAGCGTCCACGTGCGAGGGTTGCTGTCCGCATCGCAGCGATGACAGCGATGACATCGTGCGAGATGTATCAGCGGTTTCACAATTAATCTTGATCGTGAGCTTGATGCTTTGGGTTTCGGTTGTTTTATAGAGAACACAATTTTGTTCCGGATAAATCGATGAATCGAGATGACAATGACGTTCTTGCAGGATGCTTCGAAAGCCCGCGAGTAGGAAACGGAATGTCCGTGTGTCATGGTGCACTTACATTCAGGGAACAGTTTCGCTCGCACATTGTTTGCGAAAAAGTGAGCTACACATCGATCAATCGATTTTAATCTACTTTAATTGCTTAAGCCGCTTTGCGACGGGATGTCGCTTAATGCTATTAAATTTTACGCGAATGCCCCGTCTACGTCATTAGAGCTTTGATCGATGGAACTCTGAACGAAGGGAAAGCCGCCCTCTTTTGATGAATCCTGTATGAGATACCCCACGCGGGAATGTATTTACCATTGTAACTCGATATTTCGGGCGAGAGGGTCGATGATGGAATTCCCATTCCCCTCGCCGAGGCGAGTAAGATCCTCTCTTTTCAGGTCAGATTCGAGACTATCCGAATAGGAAGACTTGGTCGTTTCCTCAAAGCCGAAATATTCGACTCTTCGCGACTCGATCTCATCGCGAAGCGAACCAGCGTTGTCGCGCTTCCACTCGACGATTCCTTCGACTACGTCCTACAGGTCAGCCGTGAGATTATCATAGAGACACCGGAAGGGCCGAAGCCTGAGGGCTTGCTCGAGCTGCCGATCATCCCGCGATCTTGGCGCGATCGGTCGTGCAACGTGGGCGATAACGGAGACGCTGTCCCGACGCTGTCACGCTGACAGCGACATCTCGCGGAGCATCCCGGCGAAGCGGATACGCGCGAGAGGTGGCCATTTCCGGCGGGAGGGGACGGACGGTGCAAACGGGATGCAAACAATGGGGGCTGCGCGGGGTGCTGAGAACGCGCAGAAGAAGCGTCTTGGGCGAGAATGGACTCGCGCCCCGTATCGAAATATTCCACCCTCCGCCATCGTTTTATCGATCGCCGATGTAAACAGGCGTCAACGAAACATCGACGCGACCGTGTCGCACGAGCACACACACCAACGCACACGCATCCACATCGCGTAACGCGCACGGAAGCGAGGCCGTGCCTCGGTCGGACAAGGCTCGTTCCATTCGAGCGGCACGACGTTTCCCATTCGGGGATTTCCCTATTCCGTTCGACCAAAATCGCCCACGTTTCGCTCACTGTACTCACGTGATTTCTCCGCTCGCTCGAACAGCTGCGGCTCTTTGGCGACACGCGGGACCACAGATGCGTCGGAACTCGCGCGGGGTAGTCAGGCTGCGACGGCCATGTTGGCGAGGGTGTAGCGCCCCTAACCGGCCTGCTTTGAAGTACAGTCCGCCCTCGCCTCGCCCCGCTCGCGGCGGCGCTTTCTCGTCCGCCCACCCCCTCGGCGTTAATCTGAATGAGATTTTCGAGAAGAGTCATTAATCAATCGTGGAAAGCGACGCGGTGAACGAGAAGCGTGAAGCGAGATAACGTATTATCGATTATCATTATCGATAACAACGAGTCGTTATCTCGATATCGGAAGCCTCCGATATGCCTGTCCGAAATTCTACCCTTCACGCTCGGCGTGATTGTTTCCTGCCGCAGACGAGGACATTCGGGGAAACAATGCGCTCGAGCGCATTCGCTTTAATTGCAGAAGAGAAAAAAGGGGTAGATAACAGTCGCAGATAACTGTTACTCGGCTCTCGTTCACAGCGCAATGCCGCTCGCTGTCCTGCGGAGAGAGCAACCCTTCTCTGAGCAGGGAAGGGTAGATCTTGGTCGCGCAGCGCAGCACCTCCAAACTCCACCTTCCTTCAAGCTTTCGCAGCCGCGATGATCGATATCAGCGTGTGCGGAAGAAGACGCGGCCGAGGAAACCGCTGAAGCCGCGATTTATGTCGCGCCGCCAGCTCCTCCTCCCTCCCTCCCACTCCTTCGATTTTTATCGCAGGCTCGATCTCGCGTAATCAGATGCTCGGGACTTCTCGAATGAGCGGCGCTCATAGCGGACGGAGACGGGGGATGCTTTAATTAAAGGCCTCTCCTTTCCGCCGCTGATGGCGGCAATCGGCGGATAAAGGATCAATCGCGTCATTTTCTCTCTTTCTTTGCGAAAACTTGGTACTCGACGCTGCGCTGTCCTCCAGTCTCCCGTTTTTAGCGTCCGAGGATTGCTGGAAGGTCATTAAGATCTCGCGATATCGTTGGCGGCCGAAAGAAAGGCGCGATACCGGGGGTGGCTTTTCTCGCTATCGGCGCCGTTGCTCCCTTCTTCAGTCTCAGGCGGCATCAGCAGCATGAGGCGACAGCTTGTAGTCATCGCGGCGTGCCGAGGCTTCTTCCCGAATTCCTTCTCCGTCTCAAAATCGGCGAGTCTGGAAACGAGCCAGTTACGTAAGAGGGACGTCGCCAAGTTAAATTATCGATCATGCACGGTCGACAACTCGCACTGCTGCTCAGGATTCTCCGGATTCGATAGTACCGATACGATCGATCGGCCTTGAATCTCGATTGACGATCGTGCGTGGTCTTAACGGTGGGAAGGAATATCCAAAGCTCGACAACGCGCTGTTTAAGACATCACAGCGCCGGTTGGCAACCGATCGGCTGGCGTTCGACTATCGCGACCTATCGCGCAGAAAGTCACGTGGCATCTCTGAAACGCGGGCGCTAATTAGCGCGCTGTGTACAAGCCGGATGCAGCGGGACAACGACTACATAACTAGGCAAACGTTGCTGTCGCCAGCGACAGGCCGAGATCACCGAGTTCGAGATCATGCATTATTTATCGGTCGCGAGTAAGCCGGAAGAGGAGAATCAAAACGATCGCTCCGTCACGCGTCACGCGTCTTTCGCTCGCCTTAAACGATCATCTTATTCCAAGTCCGTGTCAGAAGGACTGCGCGTGTCATCAAGATATATTTTTCGGAGCGTTCTTCGCTGATTAATCAGCGGGAAGTATGCCAAGGAGCAGGTCGCGCATTTGCCGATCGTTTTAATGAATACGAGGCAATGGCTAAGTCGCGAATCAATCGGCGAGTGTCGGCGGGTTCTTCCGCTTCGCATTTGCAAGTTTTCGAGGACTTTTGCCATGCAAACGCCGAGTCTTGTCGCCGCGAGTCGAGGAATAACATTCGTGCCGTCAAGCTTCTCCCGGACCTTTGATTCGCCCTCCTTCGCTCCTGCTTTCAATAAAAGCGCGGTAGATCTTTTCCACGAGGATCTTCTCTTCCAAGGAGATCCGCCAATCGGCACGTCGATTACATGTTTCGAAAAAATCTCCACAGGGCTCGCGGGCGCCCGCGCAAAACGAGTCACGGGGCGCGCGCCACTGTCAGTAAATCGATGCGAGAGAGACGGGGCGATCCTCGCGCTCCGTCCCACCAGTGTGGCCGCCACCACCGCCAACGTCCACCCCTGTTGCCACCCCCGCGCGCTGCCGCGCTTCTGCCTCTCTTCGGTAATTTAAGCTCCGACTCGGTTCAGCTGAGTTCAGTTGCGCCACTTGGCCGTGTGGTCCGCGTGCCGCGCAAGCTCCGCGAAAGGCCTGCCGTGCGTGCGACTCCGAAGCAACCCCTTTCTCTCTCTCTCTCTCTCTCTCTCTCTCTCTCTCTCTCTCTCTCTCTCTCTCTCTCTTTCTCGATTCTCACTCGGTTCAGTCACTCCGACGCCTTTCCCTTTCTCCCTAACTCTCTTTCTCTCTCTTTCTCTCTCTTTCTCTTTCTCTTCTCACGTTGTTCTCCGTTATTTTCGCTGGAGGAATACTCGTGTGGTGAACCAGGCGAGGGAAAGGCCTAAGGGAGAGCGTTGCAGACCCTCGATGTTTCCCTTCGCGGAGGTCCACGAGGTAAACGGCATCAACGGGCTAACGGGGTAACGTACAGCTCATCGGCTGACCTGTAGTTGCGAGTGCACGAGTCGCTGGATCAGTTTGCGAATTTTACGAACGGAAGCTAGCGGTTGGCTTCCGGAGGAGGCGTTCTGGAGCAGCCGCAGCGGCCGCGCGTTCTCCTCAGCGATATTGTTTCCACTGTATTGTCAGTCAATATCTACTGCATTCGTCGCTCGGAGGGGACGTTGTTTGCGCGGCGTTGTTGGATCCTAGGTAGATTCTACGCGATGCAGATCGTGAAAAATCGTGAAAAAAGCGCGATGCATAAAGTCGCTTCGTCGTTGTCGAGTTGTCTCGCGATGGTCAGGTCAATTTAGGGAAGGATCTCTGCGTGCAACAGAACTTCCGAGTAGAATGCGTTAATCATGAAACTGTCGTCATCAAACTACAAATAACAATTCTGACGTTGCCCTTTATAAATAACGGATGCGCGGCCTTTTACGCGAAGGGAAAGCCCCTGCTTTTGCTCTCTGGCTAATTCTCCGCTCGCGGTGCAGCCCGCCGTTTCTGCTCTTCTCGCGAAGCATCGCGATCGATCTCTCAAGATCCACGAGACTGTCCTCGAATATCGATCTGGTCCCGTGCGAGAAAAGTGCACGGAACTTTCGTATCGGCGTGTCATCGCGACGTCAACGACTAGCAAATCGGGAAATCGGCGAGACGCGCGACACACTCTCTCTCTCTCTCTCTCTCTCTCTCTCTCTCTCTCAATTGCTGACCAGCGGCACGTAGGGGCACAAAGTCCCATTCATCGTACGTGGCAGCCGGCACGCGTCTCGGCGCGCGAGATCTGTCTCTCTCACTCGGGGTGAAATTAATCGCGGATCCCCGACGAGCGGAAACGAGAGAGGAGAACTCGCGAGAGCGCTCAGCTCTCGATTTTATCGATCAGTTCGTTACACGTTTGACGTTACATGCATGCGCGAGTGCGATACATCGCGCGGCCGTAAGCGAGTAATTACCGACTTGACAATGCGAATTAGGCAACGCCGCTCCAATTAAAATCGCAGCCACGCAGGCATTAAGCAGCTTCCCCGGCGTGGCGTTTCGACGGGATTTAACACGCGCCCAGAGACAGACGCGTCGTCCTCGATCGGGCACACGCCGCCCGGGGGTGCTTTACAATTAATCACCCCGGTTAAACGCGCGCGCCTCAATTTCGCGATTACGCCTGTACAATTGCGCGCCCGCATCGGGCATTCATCGCGTCCGCTCCGTCATCCGAAGCGTATATCGCGTTACCGATAATGGCGAGGCGAGGCGAGGCGRGGKGGGGGGRGGGGGRGGGGAGGCAAGGGGGGAGGGGCAACTTTTTAAGGGCGCACGAGGCAAAAAGCGCGCCCCCGTAATTAATCACCGCCGATTCGTCGCCAGTGATTCACCGGCGCGGCGCGATCCTCCTTCCTCCACGATCGCCTTGTCTCGCCCCCGCGTCTCCCMCCCMCCCCCCCCCTCCCCCGGCCGGGAGGAAGTTAGCCGAGGCTGATCCTGAAGCCCGACAGCGCACTCGGGAATTTCATCCCGCGAACAATTTCAATCCCGTCCGGGATTCCGGGATACGCGACCCTCCGCCGCGGAAGGATCGCATCGCGAAGGGCGGCTCTCGTATAAATTAATTCCTCGCGAGATGAAAGGTTCCGCCGGGAACTTTGCCGAAGCCGCGGGAACCGGCGGGATGACCTCGCTTCCCGCGATTCCGCAGCGCGATTGTCCGATGGCGGCGGCGCGATTTCGCTCTCGCGTGGATGCGCGCGTTTTTTGTAATATTTGTGGGATTAGTGTTTCCAGGTCTTTCCAAGTATCCAGTAATTGTAATCGTTAATGATCGCGGGTAATGTTTATTTTGTATTTGTATATAAAGCGCCCGCGTATTCTCTCTGGAATCGCGTCGTTCACCCGACGCGGCCAATAGATGCCTCGTTCTCTGAGAAAAAGCGCTTTCCTGCCACTCACTCGGCGAGTCTTGCAAATGTCGTAAAGATGTCGATTCGACGTGGGTCGAGAGAGAGAGAGAGAGAGAGAGAGAGAGAGAGAGAGAGAGAGAGAGGGCAGGAGAGAGAATCGGACGGATGCATCGGAGAGTGGAAATCGCGCGGTGAGATTTATTCGAGATTTTGCCGTTCCATCGTGCCACTTCCATCGTTCATCCCATCTTGGGCGGAGAGAGAGGGAGGGGGGGGGGTCTCGAAAGGCTTTTATCGGCTGAAATTCTGCTGGACTCGATTTAAGTGACAGCCGCGCGGATGGGAGCGCGCAAACACGCTGGCGTATCTCCATCTGACACGAAACGGACGTGTCAGACGGAGCCGCACACAAGCTCGCGGAAGTTTCCGCGATCAACGGGGAATCTCGTCTCGCGACACGTCTCGGACAACAATCCTCGACACGAGCGAACGCCTGTGTTTATATTTACGCGTTGCCCGATCGTCATTAAACGGCTGCTCGAGTTGCCAAATCAAAGCACGTTGATTCGAACGGAATCGCAACGACGCGATTCATTCCGCGGCGCGTTTCACGTCCTCGCTGATCCGCGATCGCGATTTCGCACCCCCTGCCCGCCGCGGCGTTAATCCGGATTCAGCGGCCGATATTTCCATATCAAGCCCTTTAAAGGTTCATCAGTTATGCATGGAAGTAACGGGCGGGAAAGTTGATAATCCGAGCGCCCCGTAAATTGAATCGCGGCGCGATGGCGCTCGAAAGCTCGCGGGATGACCCCAAATCTCGGGACTGGCACGGGGTAGGGGGGGGGGGGCGAGGCGGGGRGGSGRGGSGRGGSGRGGCTGACAACGCGATCGGCATTGACAATGATGCGAACGCGCGCCGGCCGATCTCTCGGCCGTGCCCTGCTTTAAGAGTTAATTAATAACCGCAGAGGAATTAATTACAACCGCCCCGTGAGGTGAGCTTCAATTGCGCGTGTCACTCTTCTTCCCTCCCCCCGCCGTCGCGGCCGGTTCCTTTGGCCTCGCGAGCGTCCCGTGGGTGGATGTCGCTCGCGCGACTCAATCTCCATCCGCAGGCATTAAGGGCTGAATTGAGCCGGAGAATCATGCTGTTGGCCCTTAATTCCCTCTCTTTGAGTTCCCTCTCCCTCTCTCTCTCTCTCTCTGTCTGTCTGTCTGTCTCTCAGTTCGTTAATCACAGAGGAGCGGAGCTTGACGTTAAGAGTCACGCGCGAATTAGTCGCGTCCCGCGAGCAGTGTTCGGTGTCTTCAGGCTAGAGACAAGTGGCATCAGCACCGGTTGACATCCGATCTCGAGTCATATGTGTCAAGGTGGTCTCCGACCGGGGCTCCGACTCTGATCATGCGGGCTCTTTAATCAGTGCTTGATTAGCTCATTTGAGCTCCGCGATGCGGAGATGCGCGCGCTCGAAATGAGACGACACGCTGCGCGGCTTAATTCTCGGACGGGAACGAGAAGGAGGACCGCCATCGGATCGGTCGCTTTTATTTCGAGACGAAGAGCGTCGCTGCGTCGCGATTAAAGAGGGGAGGGACGTCCGCTGCCGGTTTCGTCGAGCGAAATCAGCCGCCGAGAATCGCGATCGATTCCGACGACGGAGGATAAACGGAAAGTACATTTCACGACTTTACAGCGTCGACGTGGTCCCCCCATCTTCAGGAACGACGGAATAATAATATTATTATGTAGGTGCTCGCGATGCGCCGACGTGAGGCATGCCGAAGGGTGGGACGGCGCTTTGACGCTTCTTGCACGCTTTCTTCCGTGTTATCGGCTCCCTTTGGCGTCGGCATATTGAAATCACGTAATTGAGCCGACGGGAGTTAATAATGAGTCGTGCCTCGTTATTAATCCGCGCGCGCGCGCGCGCGCGCGCGACGAAGATGGGAGGCACTCTTTTTCTGCCATTTTATTACCTCGCCAAAGGGGGCCATCCTTTCACTTGGCCATCCTTTTTCAGCGTGACAGAAGGGCCATTATGATCGTCCATAGCTGAAAGAAGGGACGTAAGAAGATCCCCGCCGGCTAAATTTAGAAGGACTTTTCCAACCTTGCGAAACCTAACCACCCTCGCGTCCCCCGCAGCTTTCACAAGCTGACGAATCAACGCATTCGCATCTCGCGCGGGAAAAAATCCTTCCGATCTTTGCGAGATTTACTTTCCGGAAATCTTTCGATCCGGTTTTCAAAAGACAAACAGACAGAGAGAGAGAGAGAGAGAGGGAGAGAGAGAGAGAGAAAATTGGGTCGAAAAATCATGATTTCGTGTCGAGACGACGATGCCAGCGCCGCGCGTGGCGATTCGGAGCGAAGTGGCTTTCGCTCGGATTTTTTACGCGCGCGCTTTTTCAAAGTTATTATCCGCCTGCGGATTGCCGGTTAAGTGGAAAAGAAGCACTCGTTTCCCTCCCTAATCGCCACTTTCTACGCCGCCGCGTATTCCTGAAAACTCGTGCTCGTCCGGCATCCACGCCCGCTCAGCGCGGCATGATCTCGTCGCGCTTCGAGAACGAGCAGGATGCGCCGTTTCGACTTTTCAGAACCTTTCAGAACCTCCCGTTCTCTTCCTTTGAGAATGCCGCAGCGCAGCATCCAACACGACTGCCGAATGCTGAATAATTTGATGCCACCTGCGTCGATCCCAGTGTCAAGCCGCCGTCGCCTACGTTGTGAAAAACGGTACAAATTTATTTCTTGCTTTTCATTTCAAGAAGATTTTGTCGACTGCAAAACCGCCGAGTTCCCGTCGGATAAACGGCTCAAGGTCATCGAAAATGACGGAGACTCTTGATTGGAATCTTTCTTACGCTTTTGTGAATAAATTTTGAACTTGAGAGCAAGAAACTAATTTGTACTTCTGAACGATACGCAGATCCAAAGGCGCAATTGAATGGCATTGAGTGGATCTCTTTTTGGAATCTTGCCGAGTGCGCTCGCATCCTTCACGTCCGGCTTTGTTGATTTTCAAAAATTGGGACAGATTCGTTCGAATAACGAATCGGTCGATTTAACAGGCCGCGCCAGCAATTTCTGCCTGATTGTGCAATTTCTTTTCAGATAATCATTCGCGTTTCAGATCCGATTCCTCGATTTCTCGGCACGAGCGCGAAATTATCCGCGACCGATATATTCCGGGATCGGTTGCAAGAAATTCACGCGCGCGCGCGCGGGCGCGCATGTACGCATGTATGCTCCGTCGCGCACAAAATCATGCGCGAGCGCAGAACGAATGCCAGTTTTGACAAGTGGCCTTTGACCCGGTTTTCACAGCCGAGCGGCTCGGATCCGTTTCCTCTTTCTTCATCGCTTTGTTTACATTCGCGATGCACTCGAGGCACTGTGAAAATCTCGGTCGAATCGTGAGCGCATCCCTCACGGCAGGGAAAAGCGAGGAGGAATAAATGCGGAAGGTAAAACGAAGCGCGAGCTCGGCAAAGCATGGCCTTGGGATTCGCCCGTTGAACCGTGAATTTCCGCATCACGGAGATTTGCGGCGCGATGGATGACGGGCGAGCTGGCGCTACTTTAAGGACTCTGAACGATCGAGGCCGATCGAGGCCGTGCGATTGACAGGCTCGCGCGATTCCCGAAGAGCGAAATATCGATTAGACTCAAAATCCTCCTCCCTTATTTGCCATTTGCTCCAACTAAAGCTCTCTCTCTTTCTCTCTCTCTTCCGTCTCTATTTCCGAATCTGTGCACAAATTGATTTCTTGCTCTTGATTTCAAACATCGATAATTTCTGTCACAATCGGCGAACGGCTCGAGGTCATCGGAAGTGATCACCCGATCGAGATCCTTCTCGCCTGGCTGAATAAATAAATTGCGGATTTTACGACGGAGCAAGAAACAAATTTGTACATCTCCCGCGCGCTACTCGCCTCGCGGTTGAAGTATGAGAGACCGCACGAGCAGGGCGGTCGTGAGGAAAAGCGAATTCGGTGGGAATTGTGCGCGCTGCGATTGCCACGGCACGTGGGAAATCATGAGGTATTGTCTTGACGCGACAGCGACGGGGAGGCGACGCCTGGCTCGTGATGGCTGAGAGTAATGCTCGCCGACAGAGATGTATCCATCGTTTCGATTGTCAAGGGACCGTCGACGGCTGAAATCGCGTGATGGATCGCGTGGCGTCGAAGGGTCGGTGCGTAACGCGCGAGAGAAGGCAGAAATCACGGCGACGCGTTATCGTTATCACGCGCTGCTGCTGAGAGAGCAGCTGATCGCCACGCGAGCGCATAGGGTGCTTGCACCGGACATCTTAGATGTCGAAGGACTGTAAAGGCAGAATACAACAGCAACACAGCAACCT
>JAHMML010000009.1:4277286-4341060 GCA_020341155.1 Eciton burchellii
ACAACGCCTCGCAAAGCCACTGGTGGCGAGACTGAAGTACAAATGGTGTAAAAAAAAAAAAAGAAAAGCTGATCGTCGCAGACGCGCGCGTGTTGCAATTTGCAATTGAGTGTCGTTAAACCGCGGCGCATTACGCAGCTCGGCGCCACGTGACTCCGCGCGGTCACGTGGGTCTCGCTTGCGTCTCGCGATCTGCATCGCGTCGAGGGTGGAGACGCGGAGAATCATCAGCGATTAATCAACAGCGGATGGATTTGGATTAGCGCGGGCGTAACTTTGCCGCTTGCGATCCGACTTCCGTGAACTTTGCCGAACCTAAGCTACCAAAGAGAGAGAGAGAGAGACGCGCTTCGTAGCGCGATCACTTGAGAGGATCTCTAAAGGGTCAGCGATTTGACGACCGCGGATGAAGGACGAGAGCGAGCGCCGACAGGAGAGTGGATCGGCGCTCCGCCGATCCAGGATCGAAGAATGCAATCGAGGCGAATGCATTGCGGGGCGCGGACGGGCAGACGGTAATGCGAGGGTGTCAATTTCGAGTTTGCCGCACTCACTCACGCCCGCGCGCGCGCGGGGACACGTGCTGCTGTCGTTGTCTTCCAGGAGGCGCAGGGCGGAGAGACGATAATGCATCTATCGAGCCAAGGAAGAGCCGAGCTAAATGGATTTCCGTAGGAGCAATTTATCGTAAAAGTGGAGTAAACGGCCCTTTGTCCCGGCCGCTCGCGCGAGGCCGGTAGTTCGGTCATCTCGCTCGCCGTATTAAAAATTCCCCGCGGGAATTTAGGGCGCGTCGCCCTCCGCGATAAGAAGGGCTCCTGTTCAGGATGGAATTTCTCTGGAACCGCTCTATCGCTCCAATTAATTGCGAATTTATGTCGAGCGCGTGCTCGACGTGCTGCTGAAACGACAGTCGATTCCACGAGGATTCCAAGGTGAACTGTCCTCTTCAGCTTCGCGAGTGCTTCCCGTGTATTCCCCTGGAAAGCGTGCGCTTTCTTTCTTCCAACCCTTAATAATCCCGCTGCTCGCCGGGAATCGATAGTTTCAACCAGTTACGAGTGCTTCCGCCAAATTATCGCGCACAAAGGTTGCTGCCCCGCTGCGCGTTCGATAACTTGCCGCTATCGATCTATATACGCCGAGGCGCATTCGAACCGGTAATGCCACGCACATCATAATTTCGCCGTGACGATGTGGGCGAGTCAGTGAGTAATGACGAGTACGCGTGGATCAACGCGTAATTTGCTACGCTTGCGACATTCTTTTCGCGCAGTCGACCAGCCGCCAGGCGATTCCAGCTCGCTATTGGCGTCAAGTACTCGCACATTCATGCCGGCGCGACGATAGATACATCTGAATCGATTTGATTCGATTTGAATCATCCCTCTGGGAGCTCGTGGTCCCACCGCGGGAAAAAGAGCGGATTACCGTTTGTTCGGATCTGCCGGACATTGCAGCGAGACGCAAATTCCTCCGAGCGCAAGAGCAAGGCTCCTCCCCCTGCCCCTTTCCGACGTATTCATTTTCTATTCGTTTGTATTCGTTAATCTTTAATTTAATTTGCCCGCCGGTCGGCCCGCGATAACGCGCTTTTTATCCTTCCATTTGCCAAACTAAAAAGTATCCCGAGCATAATTGCCGGCATGGCTCTCCCGCCTTTCAAAGGGCTTCATTTCAGTTTCAAGGGACGATGGGAAACGAGTTATTATTTGCCGCGCGTACGTCGCCAGCTTAATTCCCATACATTTATTCCAGATTACGTAACAAGGCTGAATGGCGAGTGCCTTGCTGGCTTGCTGGCGAATAAATCAGAGCGGGACGCTGGCCGCTCTCTTGCTCAAGGCCCTATCAGCATTTGGGAATTAAGAGTTAATACGACCGCAAAATCGATTCCCTGTTCCCTCGTCCCTCTCTCTCTCTCTCTCTCTCTCTCTTTCTCTGTTCCTCGCGGCTAGCTCCAAGACCACGACGTTGACCGTTTTCGAGCTATTTCAATCGTCCCTCAGCGATCCGCTGACAGTCTATTACTCGCCACCCTTACGATGGCGATGTAGAAGAGAAATAAAACGAGCAAGCTGGAAGGGACGAGAGCGATAGGGTCGCAGCACTGCCGTTTCGCGGTGATGACGGCGCGGCGATATCGGTTAAATCATTAAAACAGCATCCCCTGCGCCAGCGCGAGGGCCGGCATCGATGCGGGGGTTATTATCGGTAGGACGATTCTCACCGCTATCACGGCGAGCGTTGAATTCGACGGACGTGCCGCCATTATCGATGTGCAGCGGACGATAAAGCCTCCGCGGTCATCGCGATCGATATACATGTCCCTTTCCGGGAATCGAACGTCCAAACGAGCACAGACTCCTCGCTGCGGGGTTGAAAAACCTTTGACGAGCATCTGGAAGAAGGCTCGCCCGGTAATGAATTCAATCCAGCAGAGGGTTCAGCAGAGGGTTCCGTTTCTCAGTGGCGGATTCAGAAGAGGAGAAGCGCCGGCAGCGTCTCACGTCGAGCCGTCATTCGCGTCAGACGGTGTTCACGATCATCAGCGAAGGAAAGTTTAATACGGTCAGGTCGGTTCGTCCACTTTAGTCTCTCCGATACTGTCCTGACCCCCGACCTGGGTGACCTGGTGGCAGCCAGCTTCGCTGGTTATCGCAGCGACTCAGCCAGAGCCGACGATATTTCTAATTAATTCGTGGACGCGAAGGAGCAGCGTCCCCGGTTTATTTGTCAGCGACGTGGCTCAGTGACCCGCCGGTGACCCGGTTTTCAGGCTTCTCGCACACTCCTCGCACGACCCTCCCCCACCTACGAGCACCTAGTTCGCCGGCGGCAGACCCAATTGCTGCTTCCCAACCACCCTCTCCTCCACTCCCGTGGCCTCTTCCTCTTCCTCCGCTGCCACCCCTGTCGCCGTCGTCGCTCCCATCGGCAGCTCTGATTTTCGCGATGCTTACCTGCCCCGGTGATTTTTGCTCCTCCGGAACTGGAACCCTCCCCGCGGTTTGTGCACTGCACTCTCGAGTCGTCGCGCTACGAGCAAAAAGCCGGCTGCAGCTTCTTCTTCCTCCTCTTCTTATCCGGTGTGTCTGTTCTTCCGTGATGTTGATGTCCAACTTTCGCCGTTTTGGGGGCCTTTCGGTTTTGCGATGGCCTCTTCATGGTCGTCTTCTGTTTCTGGCCCGTTTCGAGACGCCTTGAATTTCGCGGATGTCTTCGCTGCGAGTTCTATCCAGTGATGCATCTTGAGATCCTCATTTTGTCCTCGTTGATCTTAGTAGAGTATTTCATGACGTTTCCGCTCATGTTTCAATGAATGTGTCATTAGAGGCCTAGGTTTTATATCCGATTGCAGCTGTCGGTTAATAAACAGCTTCGTCCTTGTGGCTCCTTTCGCTCTTCTGAAAGCGTTGCGGGAACGTTCGACTAATGCATGCATACCTAGAATTCATAAAGTTATTCTGGAAATTAAGCTAAGCTCATTCCGGATCAAAGTAATCCTCGAGTCGAAAAAGCTCCCTTCGTTTCGCCTTAATTAAGGAATAATTCACGAGGGATATCCCGAGCGGACACGAGCGCATCTCGATCCGCTCCACTTCGTTCACGAGAGGGACCGGATACTTGAAGGGTTCACCGAAAAATCGATGAGCGCCTCGAGGATGCTGCGAGGTCCGCGAGATGAAGAATAATCGAGAGATCGCAAAGTGGTGCGGGAATCTGCAAATCTCGTCGGTCGGTCGATCTTCGCGTTCGCATTCCTGAAAATTGTCGCGAGCATTGAAGCTTGCTCGATGGATCGAATCACCCGTTGAACCCGCTGAACTGTCCTGAAACGTCCTTCTGCCGAAGCTTTTATCCTTCGGCGCGAGCGATACTCGGACTTTCTCGGGGCTGATTAAGGGATTATAAACGCCAATGTGCGATCCGTGGTATCAATAATTCTTCCGATATTGAATTCTCCATGACGCGCTCTCCCTCTCTCTCTCTCTCTCTCTCTCTCTCTCTCTCTCTCTCTCTCTCTGCCTTCTGGATATTGATGACAGAGATGCAGATTTCAATAATGCTAATCGAGAGCGGCCCAGGCGAACGCTTCAGGCGAGCGTTGCAGGTTCACCGCGTAAAATTGTCCCGCGATCGCAAAGTTACACGCGAATAAATTTCCGGGATTAATATTTACGGTCACGGAACGCGAATCGCGTTCACATCTCGTTCGTTATTCTTTTCGTTGTCGCGTGCGGGACGCGCGGCATCATCGGTTGGGCTTGAAAGCCCCCGACACGGGGATACGGGCGTTTGAGGAATTTATCTGATATCTAGAAATGTTCATCAACATTCTTCCCGATCCCTTCTCATCACCCCTCCCCTCTGCCAATCGGAGATGAAAGGGAACAATGCAAAAGTTACTCGTCGGGCTTGTCTGGCTTGTTACTCGCGCGCGCGTTCGCTGAATAACGCATTCTAAAACAGCGAATCAATATCCGCTGCAATCTTCCGCTCGACGAAGCCGTATCTGTTTGAAACTTAATTCTCTTTATTCACTCATGAAGCGATCGGGCCTCAGCTGCGATTCTTCTTTCACGCGTCTCGGAAAGGGCGTTCGACATAAACATCAATATTTGCCGCGGATAAATATGCGCGCAGCGCAATCAAGCCTCCAAACATCTGCCTGATTTGCCCAATCAATTAAATAGCGGCGCAACGCTCGCTTGTTTGCCAGTTTGCTTGTTGCTGCTTCTTTCCTCCTCTCTCTCTCTCTCGCTCTCTCTTTTTTTTTTTCTTTTTTTTTTCTTTTTTTTTTTTTTTTTTTGGCAAAATAATACGCGGCAGATGCAACGGATGGACGGAGGGCAGACAGCCGCCGTGACACGCGGACCTCAAATCGCACAACGTGGCCAATTGAACGAAATGGCCGGCGCGTGTCCCCATCCTGACAGAAGTCTCCCTGATTGTATTGCTTTCCACTCCTCCACCCTCCACCCTCCACCCTCCTCCTCCCTCCCTCCCTCCCTCTCTATCTCTCTCTTTCGCAAAACGAGTGGAGGGAACGGGAACTCTCCGTTCTTTCATTGCCGGGCTGCCAATGTTCGATCTCGCTAATGGAATATGTTTCGGCAGTTGTCCGCGTGAAAGCGATATCGTTTCCGGTGAGCGGCGGTTAACAAGTTTTTCTGTTTTGCGCGAACGGCCGCGCAGCATCGCGGTCGACTTTCGATAATAAGCGATCACGTAACTCGCCGCCACTGCGCGCGTGCGGGAGAGAGAAGGAGGAGAGCGAAGTAGCATCACCGGTTCTATTTACGGAACGCGATTTAAGGGTGGCGATTCACCCCGTTACGTGCATTTCGCGTCGCGGAATCGGCAAGCCTCGGCCCCGGCTGGTCCATTGTTCCGATTTAAAACGCGCCGCGCTGATTCTGGACAAAAGCGGCGGTTCGAGATCGAGCCGACTCACCGTCTCGGACACAATGGCCCGAATTCTCGGGTTCCCGGGCCCTCAGCCCCCCTCGATCGGGAAACCATCCCCGAATCAATCTCCGAGCGGAAGCTGCTTGCAAATGAGTCGTTTAGCGCGGCTCGGCGCGGCATTCGCAGGACACGCGTGCTCTTCGGGGTTGCCTGTCGCTGGAAACGCTCACGAAGGCAAATCCAGGCCGGATAACAGCGGGAGGGGATCATCCCAGAACTCACAGAGGCGAGATGAAGCTCGGAGTGATATTAGCTCTTACGCGACTTGGCCTTCGGTACGAGATTTTTAAGTACGAGATTCTCGCGAGGAGAAGAGGTCCCGAAGAGGGTCCGAGAAGAGTTAAAGGATTCACGAGCGGTTGCATGAATCTTTCAGCGGCCCGCGTCTTTCATCGAGCGCCGAGAATGAGGATCAGTACGATGTTCGTTCTGTCGCGGGCACACGCGAGGATTACGCGCGCATTTTCCACGTCCGGCGCTTAATCACGGCCAGGACAAAAACAACGAGACGTGGCTACGGTCACGTTAATTTCATTACGCGCCACGCGGCTTCGTGATAGGCACTTTGTAAAATTGCGCCTCTTCAGCCGGCGGCAAATGCCTTCCTCAAAGCGACGTGCGCACGTGTCGCGCGTACTAATAATTTCGCGTTACTGCGTGATGCAATTATGACGCTGCGGCGAAGGCATTCGATTACACGCTCTCGTTAATTTGGCTTTGGCCGGGTAATTAATGCGCCATAATAACACGCGACAGATACGCCGGCGACGCCCCGCGCCGCGACCATCGAGCGTACGTTTATTACGAATTCTCTCAGAGATCATTACGCGACGTTGCGTTCGTTGAGCTCGCAATCAGTCGGCCTCCTCTCGTCCCGGCGATTTTCCCGTTTACCTCCTCCTCCCCCCGCGCATCTCCGCGCGCGTTGCGTTGCGCGGGAGGACAGGGGAGGCTGCCTGCGGAAATGCCTGCGTACGTGGCGGGAAAAGTCCTCCCGCTCGCCCTTTCCCTCCCGATTTTCATTCCCGGCTGTTCCCAGGTGATAATTTACGGCCGCACGCGGGCGTTTTATTTCCGTCAGCGGGACAAGATTGGAATCTCAGTGTGCTACCGTCGTTCTTCATCCTAACTGGATGTCTTCGAGATAGTCGCTTCGGAGCGTCTGGCGAATGTCGAAAGGAGAGAAAGAAAGGGAGAACTTTATCGATCGTTGCTCCGATCGCGGCAATCCGCTTAAAACGTCGCCAGCGGACGCAGACGCCTCCAGAGAAACGTTCATTTGTATTCATGCACACACACACACACACACACACGCGCGCGCGCGCGCACGCACACATGTGGCTCGACGAGAATCGAATGGCTGTTTGCGCGCTCCTCCACAATCGCGCTCATTATCGTCGGATCTCTCTCGAATCTTCTTTGTCTTCTTCATCTTCTTGTAGGACCATGTTCAGTATTTTATCCACTTGTACTTGTTGTCCTGTGACGTTTAACGTTTCAACGTTTTGGAAGCCGTCCAGGTGGCTTGGAGACGTTTCCCATTTCTGGGGATTTTTGCAAACCGATTATATCGTTCATCCTCCTCTTCATGATTCTGGTCCGCTTTGTGACATCTCGAGTCTCGCAGATGTTGCGAATTCCGCAGAATGCCGCTAGTGGTGCACCTTGAAGTCCTTCTCCGTCTCATCCTTTCCTTCCCTTCTTCTTCATCTTCCTGTAGGATCATGTCCAATGTGTCCATCTGCGACGTCTGGTTTCCCATTTTTTTCTTCAAGCTGGTTGTCATCCGTCCTGTTCGATCTCTTCATGCTCGGTGATTCTGATCCGACTTTGCGACATCTCGAGTCTCGCAGATGCTGCGAGTTCCACTCGGAACGGAGTATCGCCAGTGATGCACCTTAAAGCATCGTCATTGCCGTTATCGTTAGTAGTCGCGTTTGGCGATGATTGTTTCCGCTCTTGTCTCAAAGTCGCGTCTCGAGCTCGACGAGACGACATTGCCGCGGCATTGTCACCCCTCGACGGGGTCTGATCGCGGTCTGCAAAAATATCTATCGCTTTGTATCTTATCAGCGATAAGGTACAAAGTGCCGATCCGAACTGTCCCCATCCGAAATTCACTCGGGCATCTATTCCGCGATATAACACGGCGTTATCGCCATGTTTACCCCCGATTCGGGCGGCTCTCGCGCGTCTTTCGTCATATATCGGAGGATCTGGAACTTTTATAACGGCCGCGCCGCGCGCTTCTCCACCCTTCGGCTTTCAGATATTCCCGTCCTCCGGCCTCCCCTTCGCGTCGTCCCTCGGTATTCCGCGAAACGCGATATACGCTCTCGGAAGCAGTCAGTTTGCGTCGATGTCGGATTAACTGGGCGTTTTAAGGGATGAAGCGCCGCCGCATACGAATTCGACGGGCGCGTTTAATATCGTGACAGCATGAATATTCAAGCCGAGGACGAGCGCCGCGACATAGAGCGGGATTTAATTTACCATTAATTAATCGCGCCGAATATTCACGTTGCGTGACACGCGCTACAATCGCCGTTATGTTTGTCGCGTTAAAAAGTCGATGCTCCGCCAGCGATCCGCTCGCCGATTCCGCGAGGCGAGCGGCGGGCCGAAAGGTCGCGAACGGAAGGTTCGACCTACCCCCTCCTCCCCAAATTGACTCTGTAACCGGACAACCTGACGGTGGGTCAATTCCTCCTTCGATTTCGCAAGCATGGCTCGTCGCGGAAGGGAGACCTCATTCCAATTCCAACCCCGCTGCGCCGCTCTTTCGTCCTCTCTCACCCTCCTTCTTGTCTTCCTATCCTCCCTTCGCTTCGTCCTCTCGGCTCCCCCGTTTATTTTTAGCCCGCTCATTAGAAACGCTGCCGGCCGGGCTGCTATGAGGTCTGGACTATTATACGAGCTCGCGGTGAGCTTTGAAAACGCGGCTTTGAGCCGGATTTCTCATTCACTTGGCACATCTACACGGAAAATCCCCCGAGTATCCCGTATCCACTCGATGACAATCCCTCCTCCTCCCTCTCGTCCTTCTCTCGGTCTTTCTTTTTTAGGGCTCGCTGTCGGCTTCCTTTGACGCTCGCGTCGCGGTCGACGAGATTACAATCGGGGAAAGGGGACGCGGATGATGCAGAAGAGCTCGCGGATGAGAAAGAGAGAGAGAGAGAGAGAGAGAGAGATCGTCTCGACGATCCCGTTTGATTCGAATCGAACATCGCGAGCATCGTGGATCTCACGAAAGCGGGGAAAACGCCGTGGATCTTCGACGCTCGTTCTCGCGTGCGATCAAAGTCACGAGACGATCGCTCTGATGATTCTTAATGATCGCTTCGTGACTCGCGAGCGCTCGTCGGATCTTTCCAATCGCCTCGCGTCAAGTCGATCACAAAACGACTCGGTGTTATTTCACGAGAATCGAAGCTCGCGATCGACGCGGCGCACTTTTCCGTAACATCGCGGGAAAAAGCTCGGCGCGTAACTCGCGTCGGGATTTTTCCTCGCGAAACGCGATACGGACGGCACAGCCGTTCGTTCTCGTCGCATGCGGGATGTGTAATCCTTCCATTCGAGCGAGCGTAAAGAAGCTTCCCTCCGAGCAGCGAGCGAACGAAGCGCGCGACCTCGATTCGAGCAGCAAGAAAGAGAGAGAGAGAGAGAGAGAGAAAGAGAGAGGAGGGGCTCTCCTTTTCTTATTATTCGACATCCTTAATCTCCGGCGATCCTCTCCGATTAATCCGCCATGAGAGATTTCCAGATTTCCGGCGCAACGCGTCGCTGGACCGCGTTTGCCGATGCGATAATCGCGGCTGGTCCTCAGCTTGCCGTCATAATCGGATGCTGCGTAGCTGGTCCACGCGCGAAACGCGCCCCGCGGGAGAAGTAAACGCGCGCGGATTTATTTGCGCAGGCATGCGCGAGGAGCTGCGACTGCTCGCGATCTCGCAACCTCGCGTCAACCTCCGTGATTTAATCGGCGGGGATCAAGAAGTCAAATCGGCGACGATGTCTCGCGTGTAAAGATGATGATCAAAGTGAAAACATGAAGAGTTCGAGTCTCGCTCGCGTCCGTGATCTTTCGCCGAGCATGTCGCGCGATGTTACAGGCCAAGAGGTCAAAGGAGGCGACAGACCGGCGTCACGGCGCTTCAACCCTACGGGCGTCCCTCTCCCCCTCTTCTCTCGTCGCCAGTCACACTGGCAGAAATCTATTTGTCTCCATTATGATCGATTATCACGACAGACGCGAGAACGTTCGCTCGACTTGCTCCCGACTGCTTCGCCGCTTCGGCGATTCTGATTTCGCAAGCTCGCTGATCTCGCGACGGAACTCAACCTTCGCGAAACTCGTTCGCCGAACTTAGGGCAACCCTCCCCTCCCCTCCCCACCTGCTCGATAAATCGGGAACTGACGGGAAGACGGGATTTGCGTCGCCCTCGCCACTTTGCGCGACTTTGCGCACTTCAGGACGACGGGACGCGCCCGCGCCTCCCTGCATTTCCCTCGAAATAAAGGCAAAGTGCCTCAACTGTCCTACTCTAATTTATGCCGCCGTCAACCCCCACCTCCCCGCCCCTCCGCCCGCGGGGTCGCTCTTCTTCCCCGTGCGAAAGGCATCCTAATTGGAGTACCAAGTTATACCGCCCCGGCCTTTCGAGTGCACAATGATCGCGTCGTTACGGATTAGAGGATTATGACGTAATTTTCCGGTCGGAGCGACTACAATGCAATTTGCGGCCGCGAGGGGGGCGCGGGGCGTGGGGCGTGGGGCGTGGGGGGTGGGAGGAGATAGGAGAAGAAGAATAAGCGCGGCGGAAATAAGCGAGCGTAAAACTCGGAGACCCGATCTCCGCGCGCGCGCGCGCGCGCGCGCGCCGGAGCGCCGGAGGAACTTCGGATTAACTTGGCCCGAGGACGAGGGCACTCTAACGAGTGCTTAACTTTGATGGGTTTCGCCGGCCCGCCGTTGCCGTTTTCGCCGGGCGAATTAAGGCGCTCGCGGGCCATCGAGCCGGCTGGCTGATCGATCGATCGCCGGGTGATCTGGGTCGGATTGAAGGGAAAGCGTGAAACCTGCAGGAATACGCGCGCAGCGCGTACAACGGGCTGCTCCCTGGCCGCTCCTCGCAGCCCCCTCGCGGGRGGSGGGAGGGGGGGGGGCGGGGCGGGGGAGRGGKGTCSCGCTCCACCCTCGATCGCAAGTTTTTAATCACGGGAAGTCGGGCGATAATGACGAGATTGATTGTGAACTTTTTGCGAACTTCCGAGCAGCCGCCCGGAGCCTGTTTAGAGGGAAACGAGCTTTTCGAGTTTCCGTGATAGGGAGGTGTAACTGTGCCCGCGCACAGAAAGGGCTCGCCCTTGGGGTCGAGAAGAGCCCGGCGATTCTCGCTGCATAATCCGTTCCGTTGTTTGTTACAGGTTAACTAAACCAAACTAAACCAAGGCAGGTTAAATAAATTTGTTTCTGCATACAAATTAATTCCTTGCTCCATCTGTCTTCAAAGTTTCTTCATGAATTGTTTCTTGATCCATCTTGCGGGAAGGACGAAAGGGTCGCCATTGTTCTCGATTATCTCGATGAGACGTTTAGCCAGCTGACTGCGGTGGGAATCTGTCGATCTGTCAATCGATCATCGGCGATCTTCGAAAATCAGAAGCAAGGAATTAACTTAATCCTCGGTTTCATGTACTCGATGAATTACGGGATAAAATTTTTCGCGATAAATTTTTCGCGGATACATTCGCCGACCAATTGATCGCATTCGAAGAGGTATTTAATTATTATTATTACGATATTATCGAGCATCCCGAGAAATTATTTTGCGCCGACCTCGGCCGCTCGATTTGCGGCTGAATTTTTCAAATCCAATCGCCGAACAATTCATGTAGCGGAATAACGGAATGCATGCCGCGGCGATATTCCGGCCAGTACAATACGAAAACTGCATTATCCATGAAAATGATCCGCGGCTTACCGCGCCATTTTCGCACCTCGGCATTAAATGGCGCCTGTATTTTTATAAACGGACTGAATCCCTTTCGCATTCCGCAACGACCAAAGGGGCAAAAGGGGCAAAGGCCAAGGGGGAAAGGGTAAATATCACACTAGCGCCCACATTAAAATCAGCTAAGCTCAAGCGGAGCGCGCAAAGCCCGCTGACACGCGTCGTATTTCTCGTTTCACGAACAGTCGTTTCCTCCGGTTATTACGAATTACGCGCGACATTTGTTGCTGCGACATTTACAACTGCGGCCTTTGCACAAAATGCAAAATGACCGAGCGCGATGGGCGAGGGGGGGAGGGAGGGAGGGAGGGATGGGGGGGGGGGAAATATCCGTGGAAAATGCTCGATTTGCTCGAATTGCCAATCGCTCGTTCTTAAAATAATCGTTCCGCTTGTGGAACGGACACAGTGCTGCGTGTATCCAGCTTTGGATCATTACTCGCGGATCATTATCGGGCGAATTTCACTGCTCGCTCGGACTTTTGGCCGAGCGTATCGAGGCCGAGTTTAGGGATCGGGAGCAGTAGGGATCGCGCCCTTTGCTGATCTCGAGGATACCGAGAGAAATCACGGCTGGAATATGATGATAGCCAGGGATTGTTTCTGTGCCGTCTGAGCTCTTCATTGCGAGCGGGGGCATTGCCGCATTGCTAATTATCAGTTCGCAAATCGCAAACTCGAAGAAAACGGACGTTCAATCGTCGCTCTGAATCGCCGATCTCAAACACGGCAGAGTCGCGTGTCCGGACTTGCTCAACCTCAGGCTATTCTTTGTTATCCAAATCCACATCCGTGTGAGTTTCTCCGCTCTTCCGGGATTCGCCGCGTCTTCGTCACGCTTCAGGGCTCGTCGCGTATCGTGCAAAAGTGCGCTTCTTCGCGCACAGTCACAAGGAATCCGATAACAAGTCCATGCGATGACCGAAAAGTCCGTTCCGTTTGAAATTCAATCGAGGCTCATCGAGATTCATCGAAATTCGCCGAGCGCGCCCGGCAAAGGATAACTCGGAGTTTAACTCTTCCTGCCACCTCTTGGGAAGAGGGGGAGGGGGGGGGGRGGGAAGGGAAGGGAAGGGAGAGGCGAGGGTACGAGGGTTGAGACAACGCCGTTGTGCGCCCCGTTGTCCCGCCGCGTGGTGGGGAATTATCGGATTACGCGGAGTGCACGTTGCGACACAGGTGAGCACGCCGGGGCATCGGGAGGCGGAGGCAGAGGCGAAGGGGGAGGAAAGCGGCGGAAGAGTGCGTGGGCGGAGTGTGTGGTCGGGGATTCAGGTGGATCCAGGTCACGTCGAGGTGGCGATGATGCTAGCCCGAGCCGGGCTGCGAAGCTGTGAGTCACACTTGGCCCTTGGCCGTTCCTTTGCCCTTTTCAATTACCGGCGATCTTCCCGCGCTGCGGCGCGGCGTGGAATTCGCCGGAATTCGTCGTGCGGGGCGCGACCTTTCCCCTCGTGTCATCCCGGCGAGCAGAAGGCGCGCGCGGACGACAGGACGACAGGAATGCCGGCAAGTGTCGAGAGATGCCCGTACGAAGGTCATCCGAGCATTAACCGTCCGCTGGAGGGCGTCATCGCGCGAGCAGGTCGAACGAGGTCGCGAGCGAGGACGAAAAAGCGAAGCGGCGGGAGGGTTTGCGGTGGAAAAAGCTCGTTTCGGCTCCACAAACGGGCAGCGAGCTTAATACACTCGAGGCGTGCCGCAAGGTTCAGCATCGCGGAAAGGCGGGAGGACTCTTCCGCGTTCCGGCGCGGAATTGTTTCTCCCCCATTCGCGGAACTTGCGCAAAGTCGTTTAGCCCTTTAGCCGAGTCCCGGAGAGGAAAAATGGGGAGGAAACGGGGAGTCTCTCCATATACACGCTAACGCGGAATAACACTCGACCTCATCTCGCGAATGTCAACGGGGAATGCGGGGAATCGCGTTAGGATGAAGAGCAGGGTCCCGGTGGTCGTTCTCGGTCGCTTCTCCCGCGCGTGTATTACCCGCGCGTTCTACCCCCGATAAAAATATCGTATCAATCGAGGGGAGGATTGGGGGCTCGGCCGTTCGCGCGCGTCGTTCCGCTCGAGCGAATGAATATTTTGCGCCCCGCATCCGCCGTCCCGTCTCCTGTTTTACACAACGTAGATGCTGGGGGAGGCAACACAAACTTGTGTGTCGCCGCCCACACAGGCGCGTGCCGCTTATCGATTCTTTTATTCGGCCGAACGACAAACGAAACACCCGGCGAGCAGGCGGGACGATGCGCCCGTTCACATCGATTTCCTCGCTGCGAGATGTTTAATCTCATCAGCGGCCGGCGAAGCGCCAGCGGGTTTTCAAGGCGCGCTTGTGCGCTCGCGGATGCAGATCGCGAAGAGCGATACATCTCGGCCGGGGATCTTCGCGCAGCTTCCGGCGTATCGGGGAAGCGAATGTCGGCGGAAAGAAAAACGAGAGACACGAGGAAGCGAGTGAAATCCGCTGTGGGGCGACGGCCCCATAAATTTCCCGACACGATGGAGACACAACGCGTTAAGCGCGACATTGAGTCGGCGCGAGGGAGGATTCCGATCGATCCGTCCGCCGACAATCCGAGGAGTCCGGAAAGGCTCCGCTAATAATTCCACGCGAGCAAAATATTCGGCCGGATGGATCTCCGGCCCACAAGCGAATTAATTACGGAGCTCGCCGCCTTCGAAAGCAGGCAATATCGCGGGTTTTAATTAACGCGTGTCGGGCATGTGATACCTTCGCTGGAATTCACTTGGCGCGGCCATCAACGGCAAATGGAAAAATCTACAAACTTTATGTGGCATCCGCGACAGACACGTAGACGGATGTAAAACAAACACGCGCCCCGAGTGCTTCTCGAGTTGTCATGGTTGCTCGAGCTGGCCCAGTTGCAAAGAGATTCCCGCCGTTGGGGAGAGCAAACGCGCAGAAACAAAACTGCATCCGCGGACATCCGCGGACGTTAGGACGTTCAAACTGATCCGAATGGAATGAGCAAGTAATATCAGCTCAATCCCTGGATTAAACTCAATCATAAGGCGCGATCCTGGTCGCGGGACGAATATTTGTATAATTCGAAGGGTTTCTTCTGAAAGCGCGAGATGAGACATCGACGATATAATATTCCAGGAACATGGCCGAGAGTTAACTGGCAGATATGCCGGGAAATATCGACGAATTAGATGACCGGTAGGACAGCTGGACATGGAGAGATTACCCGGCTTATATCGACAGGTGCAAGGCAGCGCCGGCGAGAAATAAAAGCCGGGCCGAAGCCCAGCTCGGCAAAATTAATTAACTCCGCCGCGACGTTGTGTTATTTTCCTCCGCTCTCTGTAACGAATTAATCCCTGAATCGCGGGAATACCCGGCATGCCTCGCGCTGATTCCTGTTTACACTCCGCGCGGGAATTCTCGGGAGAGGATAAGACGAATCGCGCGTGGTATCGGGAGAACGCCTGTTTCCAGGAAGACCGTTCCCGTTTCGCCGCGTTTCCGCTTCGCTCCCGGGACACGGGCGCGCCTTGTTTTTCCGTGGAAAATCGAGAAAACACGTGGGCGTGAGAGGACCTCGCACGCGGGACCTGCCTTGTTGATTTTCACGAGAGGGAGCCCTCTCGTTTGCGGCCAGACCGGCGAGAGAAGACTCCGAGCAGATCAGCCGCAATCGAGGCAATCGCGACTGCCAGCCTCGCCTGTGCGCCGCGTGACCTCTCACCCTGCCGTGGCAATAACGATGTATTAATTATGCCAAAGAGAGAGAGAGAGAGAGAGAGAGAGAGAGAGCCATTTCTCCCATCCCCAGCGATGTGAAGCGATAACCACCAGCGGCAGGAGTCACCGGCAACGTCGGAGGCGTTCGGCGACGTTAATTACAACTGGGACAACCTTGGAATACCTTTGTAATTAAATGTTGCCGCTACCTCGAAGCGGAAAGGAGATGCAACCGACTGCGATGCACCGTTTCATTACGTTACGCGATATCGCGGCGGGTTTAATTACAAATATTGACGCGCGGCCTTCTCTCAGCCCTCCGAGACCTCCTTCGCCCCCGCGATCCTGAATTCGTTAGGCTCGTCTGACTTTCGTCATCGAATTGCTTAGCTCGCTCTAGTGACTCCACCCTGAGATGCGTACGTGCCCTGCGGAGTTACGCGCGCCGTTTCACCCTTTAATAACGCGAGATAGACGCCCGTCCTACGCGCGTTCCTACAATAGGGAGGAGCGCGAGGCTGGCCATAAATTCCGCAGACTTGTAAGACTTGATAATGCAGCGTTTATTAACCGTGCTGCGTGCTACAGCGGGCTAGGTAATTCCTTCCACGGAATTACACGACGCGCCGTTGGCACGAAACGACTTTCATCGCGGCCTCTTTATCGGCAGCCCCTTATTCAAATAAGAACGCACGCGCGCGTGCACCTTCGATCGATCTCGCGTCGATCGCGTGCAGCGAGCTATTTGGCCGCCGATCTGTTGATTCGTACTCGCGAATGTTGGATGCTGTCGCTGACGGTGGGATTTCGTCGCGCGCTGCATTCACGACGCCTCTACGTCGTAAATGTGTGTGCGTTTACAATGAGTATACAAATTAATTTCTTGCTTTGCAAGAAATCCCGGAAACCGCTCCAGGATGGAATATTTGTCGATCCTTTCGTCGGCGCTTTCGAAAAGCGCTGCACGAATTGGTGAGAAAAGCGAGTAACGTCTAGGAGAAAGAAATGCATACACGATGGCCTCTGATAAGGGGCCACGCTCGGCACTCGATTCTCTTCCAGCGTTCCAGCTGGAGAAGGCAGGCCGCTAAAGTCGCTGAGATTATTTGTCGGCGAGGATGCAGTAACCCGCATACGACTCGCGGAAATTGATATAAGAGATCTTGGAGAGTTTAACCTTGGGGACGGGGAGCATCTCGGCTAACCTCAAAAGTTCGAAGACGCGCAACCGCGGCATCTACCGGATCAAAACCGTCAGACGGAGAAGGAACTCGCCGCGCTACTCGGAGTTGTGCTGCAGTCGCTATTGACGCTTCTACAAATAAATGCTGAACTTTACAGGGAGAGCAAGAAATTAATTTGTTACACCCAACCCTTCCGAAACTTGGTCCGCGAATTCGCGATCGAGAGCCCGCTCGATCGTTTGTAGCGATTAAAAAAAGCAAAGCGCCGTTTCCGTTTCAAGATTGATCGATGAATTCGCGGATGAAGGATAAGCCGTGGCCGAAAGTACCGGGTATCGGCACCTGTGGGACAACAAGCGTCGGACATGTGTCCGAAGTCAGCCGAGAAGTTTCACGGCTCTCCCAGCCGACTCAGGGGGATGAGTAATGGCAGGTCCGCGTGGCGTAGCGGAGCACAGTATGCCGTGGAAACTGTTGCGAGGCTTGTCCCCGGCAGCTCATTTCGCAGCGGGGCACGTAATTCAATTTCCATGTAGCCCGATTTCCCAGTGCCCGGCCTTGTCCCGGGCCCCGGCCCGAAACGACCGAAATCATCTCGCCGGGCGCGGGCGCGGGGGAGGGGCGGGGGGGCGGCGGAGGGGAGAGTGCGCGCGCTCTCGAGATGTTTTGCGCGCGCGATTCGGCTGTCGAGCAGCGGGAACACGCGCCGCTGCGCCTGTATTATACAAAGTAACACGGTTAATGCAGTTATGATCGATCGGACAGCTCGCGCGCCCCTAATGCCGCCCCGCTGCAACCCGTCTTGCTGGTCCCTGGCGTTTATTCTCTCTTTCCCCTTATTGTAGCACGTTCATAGATTCTCACGCGTGACGTTCGCTGGGCTAATGCAGGGTGTGAAAGCCAAGTTCTCTCTCTCTCTCTCTCTCTCGCTGTAGCGACGTTCGCTCGGCTCGGTGTGAAAGCACGCGAGCAAATCGAGTATCTCGAGTTGAGAGTGGCTTCGCAGGAGCAACGACGGAGGGATGATAAACGAAAAGGCGGAGTGCCCTTTTCCTTTTTGATTCTGAGATAGCGAGAGAGAGAAAGAGAGAGAGAGAGAGAGAGAGAGAGAGAGAGAGAGTACGATCTAACGAGGACAGTCGGAGGCATCGTTCATTCTGACGATATAAAATGGGATTGCGCGATCCGACACGGGCAGACTCGGCGACTCCTTTCCTTCTCTCGAAAGTGACTTCCCGAATGCACGGAGGATAAGATTTTCTCGAGTATTAAGAAGCGAGCCTCCTACTTCTGTCTCGCTCTTTCTCTCTCTCTCTCTCTCTCTCTCTCTTTTCTCTGTTTCTTCCTCGAATAAGGGAAATTTCGTCTCCCTCGCCTGGAGGATGGCTGTCAGAGTTTCCATTTTGCTTGCTCATCACTTGGAAGTTGCTTCGAAAAGCGGATGGAGGATCGATTAAAAGTTTCTTCACGCTCTCAGCGCGATGGGCATCCAAATCGGCAATGACGACGCCGTTTAACGGCAATCGAGGCGAGAGCGATCGTGCCTACTTTGCCGATTCTCGCTCCTTTCGACGCTCGCCCCGTCGACGCGCGATAATCTCATCGTAATGGCTAATCGCATTCTCGATGCACAGCAAGCGGCTAATTGCTCGGCGGGATTTTCAGCAAATCCGATTTATCAATCGAATCTCGCGCGTTAAAAGTTCGGCACTTTCTCCGACGAGTGCATTCCAAGCGGGCGTAATTGCGTTTGTCACGCGAGACCCGGAGCACGAGCGGGCCGCTATTGCGAATAAACGTTACGAAGTGATTCCAATTAAGGGCCATTATAGGGTCGTTAATAATGACGCGCGGCGCACAAGGTCGATAACGCTGTTTGGCAGGGCGCAGCAGTGCGCGTCGGCCGTAAAACGGATTGCGAGGGACCGTCAGGAATCTCGGCGGTGCTAAGGCCGGCTCTACTTGTTGCAGAAGTCTGCAACAAGGCTAAACTAGAAGCTAAACAGAGTCGGCAGGCTTACATGAGGAGGGAGGGTTTTGGAGGAACCTCGTTACTCTTTGGCGGGCGATCGTTTCTCGCGACCGATCTGCAGATTGCGTTCTGCATGATTGGCGCCTTTTCATGAATCCCGCGACTCGATGACGATTTGCCTGTTCTTCCAGAATGCCTAACGAAAACGCGCCCGTGTGTGCTTGCGGCGTGGTGGTGGATCTGCCAAAGTCGCGAACCAACTCGATCGTCCTGGGCAAACTGACCATCCTGCTGCCCAAGTCGAAGGGCAACAAGACGGAGGGCAAGGGTTCGCGGAAGCAGCAGGATGACGGGCGGGGACCGAAGAGCCGCACTTCTTCGAGCGAGACCGGAAGCAGCAGTTCGGAAGCCGCGAGGTCCACGACGAAGGCCAGCAAGCACGAGAAACGGCTGAATCATCTGCGGAGGACCCGAAGCGCCGACCGAGCCGAGTCGCATTACACTTACATCGGTCGGTTGGAGATTTGTGGGTTTTATGAGTTTCGTGTGCGCCGAAGAGCCGCACGAGTCACGCGTTGTCACGTTACGTTGCCTTTGAGTTCAACAAGCGAGCTGCGTGATAAGCTTGCTTATTCCGCCGAAGATAGCCCTCGGCAAGGTCCTTGATCCTTGACGAGCTGGTGCCCGAGTCTGCGAAGGGGCGTCGCGAATTTTCAGCGATAGAAAGTAGTTTTCGCGCAGAATGAAATCAGTGACGGATGATGATCGATCTCTCCTAGTTGCCTTTTAGCCGGAAACTCGCGACATTTCGACCAGCCGAATAGCCAAATGGCGAGGACTTTTCCGGCAATTCCGGAAGCTGTTTACACATCGGTTGACCATGCATCGACGCGTCAATGCCGGGGAATATACTCTGAATGAAATAAGCGAGATTCGTCATGCGGGATCGCTGTTTGAACATTCGATCGACAACAGGATTAAATCGACGCTGCTTATCCAAAACTGCCTTCCACCTGCGGTGCACCTCTTGTGCACCTCGTGTTTCCTAAATTAATCACGTCATACGCGTACCGTGTGTACTGTACTATAATTTTAATCAGCCACTCGCTGACCATCCACAGCGCTCTAGAAGTCTCCGTTCAGAGATCTCGTTATGCGTCAATCAGCGGGCGGCATCAAAGCGTGCCGGGACTCGCATTCACGCACGATACACCTTGCAGATTCGGGCTCGAGTATCCTCGGTGCTGCTGGAATTCGAGAAGACACCATACCCGAGGCGTTGTACGCCACCATACCGGATACGCCGCACACGAGTGCCAATCAGATCGCAGCCGGTCGGTCCAACTCACAAAGCAGATCGCAACCGCTTTACTCCGCCATTCCGTCTATGACGTCACCGCCGCCAACGTATGACGTCGCGATCGCAAAAACGTGGCAGGTGAGCTTGCATTTCTCATTTCTTTGCCGGAAGCGCCGAGTAGCGATGACGGGTCCCGCGATTCTCCCATCTCGCCGCGTCGATCAACGCGATCGCGCAATCGATATCGCACAATCGACAGCTATTCAGCCTTACTAACTGAAAGCGGTAATCGTCGCTCAATGGCAGATTGCCACGATCGCGGCCTTTAGATGTAACTCGAATATTAATTCCGCGATCGTTATCTCGCGCGTCATATATCGTTATCTCGCGAGTCATCAGCGCGAATTATCGTCGGTGTCCCGCGGATTCGCGAGAGCTTTGGCGGCGAAAATCCGCATTCCGCCGCGCGACAAAATTACCGGCGATCCAGCTCTGCATCGCGAAGATCGATAGATCAAATAGAGAGAGAGAGAGAGAGAGAGAGAGAGAGAGAGAGAGAGAGAGAGAGAGAGAGAAAATACGGAGCTATGTCGCAGCTGTATCGTGCAAATTGGCCCTTCGTGGGCCGCCGAATGCCCCACGATCGGTAATCACTAATTAGTAACTACTAATTAGCCTGACTGTTGACGATTCTGCGCGCGTGGGCTCTCGATGGCGAGATCGCGAGATAAAGCGAATCGAAGCGCGAATCGATGACCGATCGATCCGCGAATTCTGCCTCAGGGCGGGGTTGAGGGGGKRGGGGGGGGGGGGTAGGGGGGACAATCGCGATCTCCAGAGCAGGATCGAAGGTGCGCGCGATGGTCATCAGTCCTGATGATGCGAAAGGACTCGGACTCAGCCTCCGATCCGAGAAACTCGGCTGACTGCGATCGACATTAGCGATCGGGGCAACGAGCGATCCCACGTGGATCCGACAGACGGACAGGCGGAGGACAGGGGGAGGGAGGGTGGAGAGAGGGAGAAACGTCCTCGTCGAGCGCGTCGTTTCGGAATTTGATTTATCATTCCGCATAAATCTCCGGCAGCGCCGGCAGCTCGCGTCTCTCGCGTCTTTCCGCAGTCCGGGCATGCCGCGCATGGAATTATTCGCGGAATTTGTCTCGCGCGGCGTTAAATAATCAACGCGGTACTCATCAGGGCCGACGTGTTCCCGCCGACACGTTGCGCGGCGAACGTACAACGCGCGGGACCGATGAACACGTGCGTCTTCCGTCCCCTGACAAACTCCGTACCGCGCGCGCGCGCGCGCGGGTCTACGATCCGTCTGAAATTTCTGCAGCGCGGCCCCGTTCGATCAACTGCCTGCATATCAAATTTCGGCGGCCCCAATTGCCCCCGATGCCTCGACATTCCTCGTGGCCGGAAGGAGGCGACCTTATCGAAGCGGACGGGAGATCGAGGGTGGCGGAGCGAGGGAGAAAGAGAGCCTGAATTCGACGTAACGAATATAACTCTCAAGGTAAGTAGCGTTCCCTTGGCGTTCGCTTGGCCGCCCGATTCCGTCATGAGAATCCCGCGGCGCGTAAACTCCGCGCGGAACATAAATCCCGCGCTTATTCTCCTCGGCCATCGCCGAGAATTCGCGCGTCGAGAGATGCCCGTTAACGCCAGATTGAGAGAAACGATCGGACGGCCGTCACGAGGGAAACGACGCTCGCCGACCGCGCGTAGCGCTGGAAGCGCCTTTCCTTTCGTGTTATTGTGACCCCGTTGACCTGCTCATCGAACTTTCCGTATCGCTCGTCGCATCCTGCCGGACGTATCCTGCACGCGTTCGAAAATCGATTTCAACCGGGCGCAATTTCCTGCGATACTGTCGAAGCGAGCGTGCCCGCGATGGGGGGGGAGCCGGGGGGGAGGGAGGGAGGGAGGATTTCGCCAGTCGCCTCGCAGTGCGCTCCCCCCGTGCCCTTCTCTTTTTCCCCGCGACGTCCGACGTCCGACGTCGGACGAGGGATCGATCGATCCACGCGCGCGATCGGGGGCGATCATCCCGAGCGGTTAGCTCGTCGGATGTCAGGCCGTAGGGGCGGGGGAGAGCGAGGGTTTGGGGGAGGGGGAGGGGGAGCTCGGCCGAAATGAATTCGTGGCTTCGATGACGTGCCGCGATGACGAGAAAGCTGTCCGTCTGCGCTATGGCCGTCAAAGGGATTGATCGCGGGGAAGGTTTGTGGGAATTGTTCCCGTCGCAACGTCAGGGAAAGAAAGAGAGCGAGAGAGAGAGAGAGAGAGAGAGAGAGAGAGAGAGAGAGAGAGAGAGAGAAAGAGAGAGAAAGCCGCGCGGCGTGAGGTGCGAGAGCAGACGAGGCCTCATCGAGGCGACGCATAAAACCCTTAACTCTTAGACGCGGCTAAATCGCACTTCTATGATAAAGGTAGGGGAGGAGAAGAGGGGGGGGGGAGATAGATACTTGTGCAGGCCTGATGAGTCTGAATGGAATCTCGCGCTCCCAAAAGCAAGACGTCCATCTCGGATCTTCCCTTCGGAGATCATCATCGCTCCTCTCGCCTCACTCGTTGCGGATTTGAGTCCCAATGAGCACCGCTGGCGAGAGTCCGGCGGAGGAGAGGGGAGACGTTCATGACGACCGAGAGGGACAGGGCTGTTTTCTCCGCGATGTTTTCATTTCCGAGATCAAAGGCGCGGCCGATCGCCCCCGCGAGGCGGGAGATTAAAGCCGCCCTCTCACAAAGACAGAGAGAGAGAGAGAGAGAGATGGACCTGTCGAGCGCGCGCGCGCGCGGCCGAGGAATTCAAACGACTTTTCAGGAAAGAGTAGAGTTGGCCGGATCCTCCTCTCGGATGGAGCCGTTGCTCCAGGATCTTTCGGCGGCTGTTTCCATTCGCGAGCCGCGCGCACCTTCTAATTTGAATAATGGCCCTCCCACCACCGCTTTCCGGCGAGGCTGAGCTATCGCACCCGCGGGGGTGCCTCGTTTGTCAGGCTGCGCCCTGAGGAGGGGGCTCTCGAACAGATTCTCGCGGGCGCACGTACTCCGCTGCGTAGACAAAAGAGAGAGAGAGAGAGAGAGAGAGAGAGAGCTCTTTATCGTAAAACGTGCGCGATTCGACTCGTTGCACTAGCACCCCCGCAGGGGCGAAGGGGCGGAGCTGCTTAATACTACCCTCTGTCGACACGTTTTTCGTAGAAATTTCCGGGAAATTCGACGCGACACACGAAGCCCCTTCGCTTATCGCAGAGTTCCCGATGAAAATTCCAAACAGACTCCAGTGAATCTTTCAAGACAGAGAGAGAGAGAGAGAGAGAGAGGGGGGGGGGAGGGAGAGGAGGGAAGGCGAGAGGAAGATCGAGATTCGGATCCCAGAAACCTGGGAATTAATTATCGAGCTGGTGCACGATGAGGCGCCGCCGCGAGCTCCGCTGAATCACGCGGTCTGCATGTCGGCGGGTTGAAAGTTTCATTAGCGCGTGCTTGAAGAAGCCGCGGTAAGGCTGCCTTGATCGCCGCGCGGGCTGTTTGCATTAAAGAACGACGCTCCTGAATATTTAGGCGAGGAGGAACAGGCGGCTACGTGAAGCTGCTGTTGGAATGTCGGATGTGCGCTCGCACGAGACGTTCTCGGATATTAATTCCAGCGCGCTCGAGTGCTAGCTCGAACGAGTGCGCTAAAGCGAGATCAGAGCGGGGAAGCATGAAGGAGCAAGGGACGCGAAAATAACGGAAATTCATCGGCCGAGGATGGATTAATCTCCAGCAGGAGGGAACGTGAGAATTGATAATCAAGATCAGGAGAATCCGTGACATTCGTCCTTCGGCATTAGCTGGCGCTGCGCTTTGCGCGAGCTGCGAGATCTGTGTGACTTCTTTCCGGAAGCTGCGTGTAATCCGTCTTGAAGCGGACGGAGAGGAAAAATGGACTCGCTATGGGCGATCCTCTTAAACGAACGCCCGAGGGCGAACCACGCGCTCGTCTCGCGCTCTAGAAAATGGAATCACGGGATAATAATCCCGAAACTCAATTTCGTCGACTCTTCGTCGACTCGCGGATTCATCGCCTCCGGTTGATTTCGTCGGCGGAACGGAGATCGCAGCGAGAGAGAAGCTCGCGGAGTGACGGAGAGCGAGTCTCCGATGCGGCGACGAAAGCGATCGGGAAGTTCGCGAGTTTCTATCCGGGACGATGCCGCGTCGCGGTTTCATTCCGCTTCATAACGCTTCGAATATCACCGCGACTCCGCGCTGGTGTCACGATCGGCTGACATTTTCGGCGACTGGGCGAATCGGAAAAAACTTTCCGATCAATTTGCGGGACGTGGATCTTTGAGATTTCCTCTCGGCTGTCGGGAGCAAAGTCGTGTAGCAACTTTTCTTCGGAGCTTCTCCCATTTTTCGGAGGAAGCTCCGATCGCCTCCGCGATAAGGTAAGATTCGTTTATGGGCTTCTTCCCATTTCGTTCGATGGCAACGTCAGGATACGTCAAGACGTATCGTACTTTTTCATTTAGGAAAATGTCGTGTAACGTCTATGTCGCTGCATACAAATAGCTCTCTCCCTCTCTCTCTCTCTCTCTCTCTCTCTGTATGTGTTTCTCTTGCTTTCTTTTCTCCTCTCTGGGGAGAATTTAGATTCTCTCGTTTGCTCCAAATCGGGGATCCAAGAAGCTCTCACTCTGTCCTCGCTTTAACGAGGCGGAGCGCGTGAAAGGGCTCGACATAAAACGCGTACGTGAAAGCTGAAATTCGTTTTTCCGAGAACCGCCAGAATAATCCTCCAGCAGCGGGAAGTTGGCGCAAAGTGCGAGATCGTGGACAATTGGACAATTAAGCGAGAGGTGACGGGCGCACGAGAGGAAGACGCAGGGGCGGACAGGAGAGGCTTTTCCGGCGCGTTTTACGCGGAGGCTGCAAACGCGCGGTTGGCCGCGAGAAGAGCCGTTTTAGAAAAAAAAACGGAAGCTCCAGCAGCTCCAGCAGCCTCATTATAATTTTCCGAGATAACGCGCATTAAAGGGCGCGGATTCGTGGCTGGCTTTATCCCGTTCGCGGATTTACGCTAATGAGTTAACACGACGGCGGGACTCGTAATTAGCAATAATGAACGCGCTGTTTATCATATCTCGCCGTTCATTCTTACTCGCCCGTCACCGTATCGCTGTTCGCCATTATCCAGCGTCCCGACACCGAGCGGAGAGCGTTCTTCATCGACGACTCGCCATTCGCGGTAATAACGATGAACCGACAGCTTTTCTTGAAACAACGGAAATAACGGTAATTCCATTTCTGTTATTTGGTGGCCTGGAACGTGACACCGGGGATCGGATATCGGAACCGCATGCAAACGTAACGGCAAGCGACTTGGAAATGGAGTCGCGGGTAGAGTAACGTGACCCTGATGCGACCTCGCAGCGGGAGATTTCTGAGCTTACGCCTTGTTAATTAATCTCGCGATTAATGCTTAAGCGACCCAGCTTAATGGACCCATCGCGACTTTGTTCGCGGAAATCTCTCGCTGATCGCTGATCGTTCGGCAGCTTGTCAACGGTACTCGCAGACATGACGTAGTGGGATCAACACGGTACACGAGGTACACAATCGTTATCTTCCGGTTTCTGTGTTCCATGTCAGGGCAGCAGATTTCGAGGAAGCTGAAGCCTCCTCTTTCTTTTTTGATTGATGGATCGGACTGGGTTCTCGCAAACCACTCGATCGAGTTGGCACGCGCTGATGGCTGCGCCATAACGTTCGTCTTGCTCGATCGACAGGATTGACCGCGACTGCCGTTCGATTAATCGAGACTTCACGTGTGTCCTGTTACCCGCGGGACTGCGCCTCTCGACCTTCGTCGCTCCAAATCTGAATCGCATTTGTGGCAGCTGCGATCCGCGCGAAATGTGCGGAATCTACTCGATTGATTGTGCAAGCAAGCTATAATTCTTATTATAATTCTTCAGCTACGTTGAACAATGCAGAGATATCCTCGGCGAGTTTTTCGTTTGTACAACTTATGCTTTCCGTTTGCATGACCCGTGTTTAATAATTATATGCGGAACAACCATGACATTGCGCTACACTCACAGCAGTGCAGCAATCACAAGCTACCGTCCGTCTATCGTTGAAAGAAGTCACTCTGTGTGAAACAAAACCGATATAACCAGACTTTTGTTTATCGCTGAGAAGCACAAGTACGCGCATCCATCTCTGATAACTTTTATCGCCGCGTGTATTCGATAGAAACAATCCCCAAACACTGTTGACCGTGTGCTGACATGTCGATGACTTTCGCGTATGATATCCGATCAATGGAGCGCAAGAGCGCAAATCTTCACAAAAACCAAGGCTGATTCTCCTTTCTTTAAATCAGCCTGATCACACCGCCATACCATGTGTTCTCCAACACTTGATGAAGCGCAAGATGACGACATTTATATTCTAAAGTCTAAATGATTAAATCGAACGATGAGTTTCTCTCACGAGACGTAATCCTTGCAGACCGGCCTGCCGCCGACATACGAGGAGTATCTCTGTCACAAGTACGCGATGATTTCGCGCTCGCACACCCCGCCACCGCCCTGGTCCGAGTCGACGGTGTCGTCGTCATCGTCATCGTCATCATCCAATCCGGCTTCGAGCGTCCAGGCGCGTCGCGAGTTCCTGGCCAGCCAGCCCGAGCTTCGCCAGTACCTGGCACAGCTGACTCTCGGCGAGCGTGGCTTGTATCAGCATCAGCATCAGCAACAGCAGCAATCCAGAGACGCCAGCTGCTCGGCCCGAAGAGAACAGCAGGTCAGAATACAGCAACAGCAGCAACAGCAGCAGCAACGTGCGCGAGCGATGCCTCCCAGGTGAGTAGTCAAAGAGGCGTAAACGTCGCCTGTATCTCGCTTCTAGATCGAAATAATTCACGGCAGTTTCGGGGATGGCCGCCGGGAATTACCCTGGCACGTCGGACGTGCTTGGCTCCTCCGAGATGTTTCAAAGTACCGCGGATACTAGTGGGAATAGTATTTCGAAGGAGCCGTTTATGGAAATAAACGCCTTCTTCCGTTAAGGCGAAACAATCGCACGAGTTCCGATTCAGCTCTCGGCGTCAGACAAGGTACAAGTGCAAGTAAGAATTCCGTAAGCTGGTGTTTGACTAAACGCTGTCCGCTTGCTCGCTAATCTCGATAATTAGCAGTTTTATCCTGACCTTTTGTATTTATCGGGCGTACCAATTAATTACTTGCCCCGATGATCTCGCCACTCGGGGTTTCGAGAGCGCGGTTGCGCTCGAATGCCTGCCGATAAATGGACCATTTCATCAAGATCTCTCCTCTTACGTGCCTCTAGACACGTGAATCTTGCATTTTGTACGGGAAAGCAAGAAAGTAATTTGTAGCCTATAACGCAAAAAGCGCATAAAGTTCTGATCCTGAGCGGAGCGTTTCCGTGGACCATTCGGTCTGGTCGACTCGATCAGGATTCAACGTACGCGCGACCGAGCGAAACCCACCCCGAACCCTCCCTCTCGCGACAGGCAACGACGAATCGCGGCGAATAAAGTCCGGAACGTTTGCAGATCGCAGAGCGAGAGCCGGGCGCAGCAGCAACGTATCGCGATGTACGAGGACGCAGCTTTCTGCATGGAAACCACCGTACTGCAGTCGGCCTTTGACTCCAGCCAAGGATTCGCCCTCTGCAGCCTCATGTAAAGGAACGGAAGAAGGACGGAGATTGCGAGATTGGGAGCGGGGGTAGGGAGGAACGGACGCTTCATGAATTTACGGTCAAGTGTCCCTCGATGAGTGTCCCACCGCGGAGGTCGAGCCATAATCGAGCCGGGGGGATGCCGGGGGCGAAAATATCCGCAAAAGTGCTCGATCGTAGACGGATGATACATTGGTCCTCCCGCCTCTCTCTCTCTCTCTCTCTCTCTCTCTCTCTCCCTTTCTCTCTGCCTCTTTTCGCAATTCCAATTTATGAGAGTGCAACGAGACGCAGCGCTCCACTCCGTTTTCGGCGAACCGCGAACGGCTCGATGTTAGCGACACGATGCTCTCAATTAGCGATAGAAGTAATACTTCTCAATTAGTATCGGATCCCCGACAGTAAAGTATCGTTGTCTCAGAAGTACATGTGAATATGTATGTATCAAGATGGTATCGATTCCTAAATAGAGAGAGTCTGTACTTGAAAGTATCAATTATATACATAAATATGTATCTAGAATTATCCTCCGAGTGCAGCCGGTGTCGGTACTATCGTAAAGTATAGACTTTTCTGTACATTAGAGGTGTATCAATTAAACACTCGGGATACGTGCGTGCATTTTATCGCTAGTCGTTATTAGCGTAAGGCTTAGCGTTCTATGATTTCCGTTTTCATTCCTGCGACACAGCAATTGCGTACACTACAATGATGCATACACGTACACGCGTATATTCACGCGAGGTAAGCGGCTTCAGAATAGCCGCTGAGAATAAAGTCACTTGAGGTATCAACGACAGAGGCCATTCTCGTTTCCTGCATCGCTGCGAATCATTATTTTGAGATTTAGGTGTGCTCCGGGAAACTCGAGAGGCTGAGAGGCTCGGAGGCTCGAGAGGCTGAGGAATGTCCCTCTTCCTGACGAAATTAGGGTGCGTTCGTTGATCACCCTCGGGACCTGACCCGACCCGACCCGAACCCGACCTGAACCCGGTCCGTCTCCGATTCCCCGCCTGGTTCCCATTCAGTTCTCCCCCTTTTGCTTTCTTCCTGGGCGCGAAGCTCGTCGAAAATGACGGAATCTAGCTCTACGCGCACTCCTAGCCCCGATTTCACGCGAATAAAAAACCCGCTCTACGTTCAGTGTCGTTTGCTGACACCCTTTCTGAGGGAGCGCGAGAATCCAGACGATTCGAATTTCCCGCGTGTCGCCGTCATGCGGAAATTCCTCCGTTACGGACAATCGTGAAAGAGAGAAACCACCGCTCTCTTTTACCATCCGAGAACTCGTTTAACGGAAGAGGGAAAGATAGAGAGCGAGCGAGAGAGAGAGAGAGAGAGAGAGAGAGAGTGTGTGTGTGTGTGTTACAGAGCGAGACTGTATCAACGGACGGTGATGCAATCTGTTTCCCGATAATCAAGCATTGATGTTTAGATTGAATGCCTTCTGCCTGACTGGCTGATCTGGCTGCAAATTTGTCTTTCTAGATATATTTCTTTGCTTTTCTGTTGCGAACGTAAAGCATCGCAAAAGAATCGATTCTACCTTCCTCGTCCTTTTTCCTTTTCGTCGCTTTTCCTCTCCCGTCCCTCTCGTCCAACAACCATCGTCCCGTTTTATCCGAAAGAGCCGAGCAGATTAATCCTTGCGCGAGGATTAATGAAATGTAGTAAAAAGAAAGAAAATAAATACAAAGTTAAGTTACGCTAGTTGCGACGCGATGCGATCACGATCTTTGCGAGTTCAATAGTCTCTTTCCCTTCAATGTTTCTCCATTCAGCGCGTCGCTCTATCTCGAACATATACCCGCATTCTAGACGGTAGCCTTCCTGCTGAAGAGATCTTCGCATTGCCTTGAATCCGCAAAGGAATCCGAGTTTCACTCGCGCGTAAACTCGGAATTTAAATTACATCGCGCGGCATAAATGGCTACAAATGAGTTCGAAGAGGCGGTCCACGCATAAGGCATGAGCTGCACTTTCACGCGCAATGATATCTCGGAATATCACGATAATCAGATTATAATTTCACCCGAGACGTTTTCGCTACGGCGTCAGCACGAGGCGAATCGGAACGGAAGTTGTCACAGCGCGCGCGCGCCCATGCGTCATTAAGGAAGCGGTTTCTGATTTGTGTGTTTGTACGCTTTCGTAAATTAATCTGAGCGCAGAAGGAGAACGATCTCCTCTTGCGAGCGTGGTTTTTCGCTCAACACTCGGTGATTTACGAGCGAGTCCCTTCGCGCCGTTTCCCGAAGCTATTTCCCGAGCTGAAGCCGAGCTTCAGCAGTGGAGAACAGTCGAGGATGCGTGACACAGTTCTGCTGCTTCTTCTTCTTCTTTCTCTTTTTCATCTTGTCGTATTCTGCATTTTAGCATCAGTGCGTCTGTTCTCTTGTGACGTCGATGTTGAATAACTTTCGAAGGCCGTCCAGGTATCTGGTTTCCCATTTTTTAAGATTTTTGCAAGCCAATTACCAATCTTCCGATTGTGGTCCATCTTGTGGCATCGCAGATGTTGCGAATTCCATCTCGCAGGGTATTGCCAGTGATGCACCTTAAATTCCCATCGTCTTCTTCTCTTCTTCTTCATCCTCTTGTAGAACCATGTTCTGCATTTTAGCCAGTGTGCCTGTTCTCCTGCGATGTCGATGTTCAACTTTCGCATCAACATTTCGGAGGCCATTCGGGTGGCCTGGAGATGTTTGGTTTTTCATTTTTTGCGATTTCTGCAAGCTGGTTATCATCCATCCTGTTTACATGGTCTCTTCATGCTCGACTCTGTGCACATTTCGTGACATCTTGAGTCTCGTAGATGCTACAAACGTCTTCGTTGCGAATTCCACGGAGTATTGCCAGTGATGCATCTTAAAGTCCTCATTTGCGTTGTTGTTAGTAGGCTTTGTTAGTGATGATTGCTTCCGCTCGTGTCTCAATGACATAGTCATTACGGGTCTGACACAAGTTCCATATATCTTGTTCTTTAAGCTCGTATACTTGTTTCTTCATATTATATGAAGCGCAGATAAGCAGGCATTATGGCTGTTTTGATCGTTCGCACTTGCACCTCTTCTTTCAGGTTTCCATTGCTCGTGATGCCAGCTCCAAGATGTTTGAAATTCATGATCTGGTCAACGCTTTTGTCGTATGCCGCCAGTTTGCAGTACTTTGGTTCTCTGACGATCACGAGTGGCTGGGTTTCTTAAACAGACATGGACGTGTTACATCTTTCCGCTGTCATCTCAATTCAGGATTTATCTTTGTGGATTGTCTTCATCCTCGGATATTGTTACTAACGGAATAGACTATTCTCATCTCTCCATCTTTCACTTGCTTGAAAATCTCATCCATAATGACCTGAAACAAACATTAGAGCTGAGACAGTCTCCCTGTCTGCTTCCGGTTGAAACTGGTATCTTCTTCGTGAAATCATTCCTCACTTTTATGAAGGTGCCATTGTCGGTATTCAGTTCATTGATCCACCATGATTGTTACGAGGATCCAGTTTCCAGCTCTTTGGCTTGAGTCTGACTTTATCAAATGTCAGATCAACGGAGCAAACATGAAAGCAGTTTTGTCGAGTTTAATGGATCACACGATTTTGCTACTTATGGGAACTTTGTCGGACGAAATCTACTCCGCGGATGTTTGTCATATTTACGCGGGTGTTTATCGCACGTCGGTCAATGCAAGAGCAAGTATCCTCGCGATAGAGGCTTTATCTCGTCTATCGCGCATGCTGTCACCAAAGATCTACCTCAATGAGCGAGTTTAACGTAAGTAAGAGCGTTTGCAGCACTCTCGGCTATGTCTGGCAGCTAAATCGCATAGAGCTTCTCGAGAATCGGTTCCCGAGTGGAGAAACCTGGCTAGTCACGAATGGCTTTGTCTCAGCTCGTCAGCAAGAGGGATTTTCCGAGAGGCAAGCTCTGCGGGAAGCCTTCAGCCCGCTATCGGTCGCGAGGATCGCGGCGGCGAGTTGATTACGTTCACGCAATCACTGGAACTTTGACCAGTGGAACACGTGAAGCTACTCGTTGCCGAAGCGCCGAATGCTTCGTTGCTGCAAATCGGGACCAGTTTGAAGGAACTTTGGGGATACGTCAACTGCCGAACTGGCGCGGGCGTCAAATCAGACCCGGTCAGCGGGAACTTTTATTGGCGAAGTTCGGCCGACTGACAAACTACCCTCCTGAAGAGAAACACGGTCGAAACGTGGTCAAAAAGCATCACTGTCCAGGACCAAGTAGCGTCATTCATCGGCGCTTGACTTTGATTTAATTTCTCCCCGGCAATCGCGATGCGTTCTCCCTGTCTTCATCCCAGAAGAGCAAGCCACGAAAGATCGAAGATGAAAGAAGACGAAATAACAAAGCGTCGTTTGCAGGAGCGAGCATACGCGGAGAAAGGTACACGCGCGATCAAACTGATCCGGCCGCGGCGAGGGCGAGAGTGGCCGCGCTCTTCCCCCCTCTCGACCGATGATGACTCTTCTGAATCGGCCGTCTCGTGGTTCCACGTGCTCTCGCGGGTGAATGGACAGCCGATGTCGGATCGAATGCATTCTCGCCTTCGGGAGACCTCGAGATCGCGTGTCGAATTACGCTGCGCTCGCAGCGTTCCAACTTTCAAATTCTGTCGCGTCGAGTAAACGAATTCCGCGGGATTCCGCGGGATTCCGCGGAACGAGCTCTCAGGCTAGTCCTCCTGCGTTTCACCAATGCGAGTCCGCAGAACTGCGATCCTGTGGGTTTCCCTCGATCGGTATGCAGCGCATGCACATAATCTACGATCGGGGATAAGTTGTTCGCGGATAAACGCGGCCTCCCATCGCGCATTAATTAACGAGACGCGTCTTTAGCGAGGGACCGGCGCGATGCGCGAGTGACGGATATTAGCGCTTCTGTCTAATCGCGCGGGGTCGCGGGGTCGCGGGATTTTCCCATATTCCGACGGTTAACCCAACCACACGTCCAATTAAGCGATATCATCGTTAGCGAGCCCTCCGATCGATACACGGAGAGCGGGGGGAGCACGTTTTTGCAAGAATAATAATAATTAAAGTTCCCCGTCGCCCCTCTGTCACGCAGCGTTCCCCAGTGTAAACAACTGGGCTTCGTATCGAACGCCAGCCCCTGCAACGTCAGCGCGAGTGCGGCGCATCGTCCATCGGGCGAATGGACAAATAATAAGCGGTAATAAGCACGTGGCAGCCGCGTCAAACGTGCCAGCGCATTGTGTCCGCAATGCCTAATCACCAGCGGCGATCTTTACGAGCCACCTATCGCTCCCTTCCGCCCTCCCCTGGACTCAGTCCACTTATCGGTTACCCTTGGCCGATGCGCGACGTGTAAACGTCGCGGTGGATCGGCGGTAGTTTCCGTTGCATTGCGGAACCGCGCCGGCTCCGCGTGCCGCACTCGAAATCTTCGCTCGAACACCGTCGAGCGGATGGATGGGGTGGCACGGGATGGGGGAGGAGGATAAATGGGGATCAAGTGGTCTCGGGAGTTCCTCGATCGCTCTTCCCCCTCCAAAGAGAATACAAATGGGTTTGCCTAAAGTTTAAAGTCTTCTTCCTGTCTCTCGCCCCCTCGACGGGGGTTCCTTTCCTTCTTTTCTTTTCTTTCCCCTCTCTTCTTTTTCACGCGGCTCGAGCGCCGAGGCTTATCGCGATCCGGAAGCTTATCGCGCGGCTCAGATACGTGGCGTTCGTGGAAAATATCGGAAAATTAATAGTAACAGGCGGGAATATCTTCGTGGAACTGCAGGATCCGCGTAAGCGGCCGCCGGCTTCCGAGAACGCGCATATGCGAGCCATTAGCACGCGAGCTGGTTGATTCTGTTGAAGGTGATCACGCGAGGGGGAACGCAACCCCCAATTTTTCGCGGGCGAACGAGAAGGAATCTCGCCGGGACCACGAAGCGAGATCGCGACGAGATCTATCGGTCGACCTGCGACCTGTCTCGAAAGGAGAGTCTGGCATGGAGTCTTCACTTTGCCGGAAATCCTGTCGTCAGGATGAATGTCGGGCTGACCCAGATATTAACCCCTGCTCTTCATCCCGATCTCGTCAGCGCGACCGTAAAGCTCGCTCCGTCGACTCCATCGAAACACATCGCGCACATTTCGGGACTCGAGTCTCCGCGAGAGCTCGCGGAATCGCTGAAGGAATCATTAGGAAACCCGAACATTACTTTCATCTCTTTTACTCGAGGGAGAAGAGGCAGAGGGAAAGAGAAAGAGCAAAGGTTTTCAGCATTAAACAGGATTTGCAGCGTGCGCGTCATAATTGCCCCCTGACCTGACCCGCAGGCCTCGCTGCTTTTCGTACGCCGCGGTTTTGTCATTTAAATGCCAACGAACCCTCGTGGCGATTACGAGCAACCCCTCGATCGGACAACGCGAAAGGGTACTCGTTGAAACAATTCGTTGAAATGTCAACGACGGACTAAAGCGCCCCGGGACTAGCTCGCGCCGAGCTAAAAATGAGGGATCTGACTTGAAGGGATGAATCTCGCGGAACGATAATCCGAAAGCACGAATGGTGTCTTTTTCCTTTCTCCTCCCCCCCCCACACCCCCCACGAAATCGTCGTCACGAGCGGGCGCGGTTGCGTTCGCCCTCTGCCTACCGTCCGCTCTCGCGCGGACACGCGAATGATATTCAGCGAGGATTTTCTTTACCGCCCGGATGAGTCGCCGCGCGATATCGCGGCCTTTCCGGCGCGATCAATAAAATCGGCGCGCGCGGGAAACGCGGAAAATCTGCGGAGAACCGTCGCGCCGCGCGATCAGCGGGCGATAAGTCTCCGTTGATCTCGCTCTAGCCGGTCTCGTGCCGTCTCCTGTGCCGATCCTATAACGATCGCTTGCACGCGTGTGGGCAAAGTAAACCTACTTTACGCGCGTTTACACGGGGCGTCTCGTATCGACACCTCGTAAACCAGCAGGAAGTCGTAGCCCGCGCTCGCTCGCGCGATCTAATGAAATCTATTTCCTCGTTGCTGCTTGTGTGCGCGTACGCGCCCCGTATGTGGGCGGTACATACACAATATGGCTGTCGATCGCCGGTATTTTCGTGGAGAATTTTTCTGGAGAAACGCACGCGAGTGCCGTTCGCCAGTCTCCCTTGCAGGACGCTACATCGGCCCACAGAGCGGATCATCAGACGCGGATTTCAGGCTGATGATGCGAACTAGGAGAATCGAAGAACGCGACAAACGCCGCGCCACGAACGCGTTTTACGTTAAACCTCGTAAAACGAGGGTATTGTCTCGCGAACGTAATGAAGCGACTCGAGCTCTCGCCATGGCGATGTCCTTCGCGGGCACTCAGCCTGCACGAAGAACTCGTCCCGGCACGTTCGTTCAAACAACGGAACGGTCCTGTCGCGCGAGTGAAATCTCAGCCAGCTGAGTGTCCCGAAGAAGAGAGAAATCACCTTGGAAGGTGAACGAGGGGGATCGATGATCCTTGAGGGAGCCTGGTGACCTCGTCCGAATTATCGATTATCGGGATCCATCGGGGCTTCAGGTAAAGTCGACGTGTGAAATGTCGAAGCAACGCGATGAACACGATAGGAGCCACTGCTATCGGCGAATAATTAATAAAGCTCGTTAATGTAATTAATTGGTCGGCTGACTCGGCATGCTAATGCGCGCTTGATGGACGAGTTGTAGAAGAGCAGAAGCCATCAGACTGGCACTTAAATTCATCAACTGATCCTCTGCTCTCGCCTCTTCTCTCAACCGGGACCGGAAGCAGATGACCGAGCGCTGCGGCTCCAGGAATCCAGGTATCGGTAATGCTACGAAGAAAGACGAGTTCTTCCGGACGGGCTTGATCTTTCCGCTCGGCAGCCGCTGATCGAGCCTCGCGGCGCAATATTCATCTTCTTCGGCTTCCGCCGGCCTACCGCGAAGTCCGCGCGGCGAACGCGCCGCGAAGCGTAGGAAGTTTTCTATCGATCCATGCCGGTGTTTTGAGGTCAGGGCGCTGCGCCAGCACTGCGGACTACCGTCCACCGAAACCTCGTCGACGGCGTCCACGTCCTCCTCGACTCACGCCGCTGGACTGGCGATCCGATCTCGACGATCACGCGAGATCCGCGGCATTCGGCACGCCGAGCGCCGCGTCGAGTTCGATCCGGGTGAGAGGGTAATTAGAAACCGCTTGCTGAAGCAAACCGCACGCGGTTATCCGCCGCTCGCGGGTTACTCGACAATCCAGGCGGCGCCTGAGTAATCTTGAAGAGGAGAGTTTAAAACTTTCAGAAAAATTTATTTCCTCTAGACGAGGAGAAAGAGATAGAGGGCGGGGGGGGGGGAGGGGGGCTTTTATTATACGCGAGCGCGTGAAAGCGAATGACGAAATCCTTTGTCATTTATGTCATTTCCTGAGGAACAATTCTCGAGAAACATCGCAGGCCTCTTTCTTCGTCAGCTTCGTTTGATCTCGATTTTGGACCGTCTCCATTTAAAAATCTGTTACTGTTGCCATCTCGACATGTCGGCCTTGTCAAGTATTGTACGGAACATTCGATTAATACGTAAATGTAATCGCGTGCAATTGTATAGAGACCAAAGGAAGAAGAAGAAAAAGAAAAAGAATATCTTCCGTACGCGCGGTATCTGTTAGACGTTTTTTTCCGACGTTGTCGGCCGCGAGAAACGAAAATTATCGAATTTACTAGAAATTGCCACTCATCAGGAATCATTTTTCCCGAAAAAGCAGTAATTTTTATATCCATAAAGTAATTACGCGAAAATGTTGAATCCTCGCAAACGCGGTCGCCCGCATACGATGCCGTTTAATGTTTCCTCATCGCCATCGCCAAATGTAACGAACGAACGTATGAAGTAATTGCACGTAAAATTGAGTGCGGCGATCATCGCGAAGCGACCAGTCACCGTCGTATTAAACCGCAGGGACCTTTCGGAGAATGAACGGCGACTTGTCGCGTGACTTTTAAAGTAAGCTGCTTGAAAAAGCCGCGTCGAGCCTCGAGGCATAATTTCGCCCCTCATCGACCGCATTGCGGATGGAGCTTTCTTTCATCGAGTTGCACGATCAGCGAGTTCATGCCTTTCTTCTACGTACAATTACGATTGGCTAAGTTTCTTTGTGACGTTCAAAAGGAAAAGGGATCACCTCCAACCGAACGAGCGATTAAACGGGCGGAGGGGAGCACACGTGTAATCCCTCACGGAAATAGGGACACGAGTGACTTTCTTCTTCGGCAATGGGAAAGAGGAGAACGCCGAACAGCGATGCGGGAAGTGAAGGACCTTCTGCTGCTTTTATTGCTATCATCTGGTTCTCCGGCAGGGGCAGGTGAGCGTCACGCGTCGTAGAATCCTCCGCTGTCGGGTGGTCTCCCTGTTGTTCACAAGCGGGAGGGACGCGCTAGTGGGTCAACAACAAAATTATTTCATCCCACGAAGAATCTCCTAATTCCCCCCAGGAATGATATAACGAAACGAGCGAGCTTCGTCGGCCAGCAGAGGCAGCAGCTATTAGCAGCAACAGCTGCTTCCATCCATCCGCCGAGCCTCCCCTTTCTCGCTCTTTCCTCGCTGTGCTTTCTTCGTGTTTTCTTCAGCCGCTCGGATTCACGAGAACAATACGAGATCGTACGTGAGGGCTTAGAGAGATAGACAGCAATTGATAGACGCACATCTCCGCGAGGACGTTACTCCGCGATAACATAAAACAAAGGTAGACCCAAAGATACGCGAAGGTAAAACAAACGAAAGAACGTAGAATAGAGAGCAGAGTCCCAGAGCACTGGCCCTGCCAGTAATTCCGCCAGAAATTATTCCAGCGGATTACACGCTGCAAGATGACGCGACCTGATGAATCTGCAAGCAGCGAGCGGTCGCTTCCAATCGCTTCATAGTCGACGTTGCATTCCATTCGATGCCGATGTCCGCGCAATGCAACGCATAACGGGGGAAAGTCTACGTGGGGCATACGTGGATATGAATGACCGCACGACATATGGCACCTACGCGTGCACGCACGCGGGGTGCATGCATCCCTGTCCCTCCTCGGCTAACCGCCCCACGCTGCTTTCTCGTCGCGCCCCCTGAAACTGTGACGATCATGGCCGCGCGGCATCGCGAAAGCAAACATCGAAGTCACCGTCAGCGCGGCAGATCAGTCGGGAGGTCAGGAGACAGGAAAAGCGGGGAAATGAATTGTTAATACGATCGATGGATAATTCTGTTTCCCGAGGAGGGCCGCCGCGCGCGGATTACAGCGTGGCGAGCGCATGCGCGCGCGACCGCGGCGGCTTGATCCCCTATTCTTCAAACGTTGAAGCGAAATTGCCGATGAAAGTCGAAAGGAGAAGCTGCTTCGGGCTTCGCTTAATATTATTCTCGTGACCCGGGACTGGTTAGTCGGGAACCTCCGGTCTGTTTATCGATCCGTGAAACGAGTCACGCCAGCCGACCCTCCGCCACGAAGATTCGAGCGGCGCTAATTCAAATTCCCCCCCCCCCCACCCACCCTCCCGCCCCCTCCCCTCGCCCACCCGACGCGGAAGCCGGTGTCGCCAGCTGATAACGCCGATTAGCGAGAGCAAGGAGAGCAGCGAAGCAGAGCACGCTCCGATTGTCGATCGCTGCTCGACGCTCGACGTTGACGTTTGAAATGCCGGGCTGCCGGGTCAATAGCGGCAATAAGGGTCGCCCTACGGATAGCGCATACCAACCCTCCCAACGTCGCGCATCCAACCCTCCTAATTGACGAGAGAGGACAAGCCGCGCCGACTCTTCGCCTGACTCTTCGCGCGCACCGCCGCGCTCGCGGGGCCTCCGGCTGAACTCCTCGCCGAACGAGGGGTTGTAAACCGCGGGGTGGCTGCCGGGGGTGATGGTGGGTCACGCAAAGAATGGGCGGAGATTCCAAAAATAGGACCATTACCGATAAGACCTAACCGAGGCGCGCCACTGTGGATAGGTAGGTATATGCCGGCGCGCGCGAGCTGGCCGCTGATGGCAGGTGATAAAGCGAGGGAAATGGGGTGAGGGTAGAGGGTGGAGGGAGTCAGGGACGAGAAGGTGATGATGGCGTTGGTGAAGTCGACGGAGTCGAGCAAGTCGTGGTCGTTGCCGTTCGCCGTTGCTTGTGTTGGTGCCGGCATCGCCGGGCGAGGCCGGCATCGCGCCGTTGTCACGCCGCGATCGAATGAAAAATAAAAGAAGTTATTCCTGGCGCCCGATATTGCACCCTTGTCCGCACCTCGGCGTTTCCTGTTTAAGAGACCTTAATTGGATGGACGGACGAAGACGCAGGGCGCTCGCCCTGCATCGCGATTCCACGAGGACTCGGCTTGAGGCCTGAGAGATGAGGGACTTTGTGCGATTCCGCGCGCGAGCGGAGAAATTTCTCTTGCTGCTTCGGATTCGGACACGGCTTTTCGGGAAACAACGTTCGCTGGAGACATCTGTTGTTGTTCGCATTGTCGGCAAAGAGACAATCAAGATTACTCGTATAAGTGGCAGCCGTTTATGACAAAAGTATAAACTCCCGGCTAGTTGTCGGCTGCTTGGTCGCTGCTAGATCGCCGCCGCGATATTCGCATAATCAAATTTGCATGGTTAATTTATTCCTCTTGGAATTATCGATCTTCGCGTCTTTGCTGCACGATACAATCAATCACATCACCGTCAGCCAAACGGAAATAAATGTCAAACACGGAGGGGAAGAGCTCCGCGATATCGGAGCCTGAAGATCGAAGAATCCAGCGGTGACTGCGCGGTTTTCGCGAGCGAGGAGAAATGTCTAAGCGCTAAGAACGCCAAAAATTACAAAGCTCGCCCCGGCGAGGGCGTTCAAGGATAGCTAAAGCGCAGGGAAGGGGAAGGGCACGAAGGAAAGGTTTGAGTAACGTTCTACGACAGAATCGCGTGACTACTCACGGATCAATAGTTTACTCGTATATAGGAATAGGAGTCGGCTTCTACGAGCTGGTTTGGGCGGCGGTGGTTGCCGGCAACGAAAAGCTGGAAGGAAAGCAGCGAGGGGATTCTTGGGGAAACTTCGTGCGCGGTTTCGTCTTGATTGTTCCCAGATAATGGCCCGCGATACGTTAATAACTAGCGCGCGCCGATCCTCGGGACGCAAGATCCACGATTCCTTTCCTCGATCTCGATTGTAGCAGCGCGGCTTAGATACGGAAAGCCCTCACGTACATTGTACACTGTTCGAAGGCAAGATCTCAGATTGCGGTTCCGTGTCGTGAAACAATGTCGCAGCTAGGCATTCGATTACGCGATTATAATCGCCGAAACTGTATGTATAATAAGCGAGAACTCACGCGAGGTCTATCTCCACGTAATCTATTACGTGCCGGTAACGTCAAGAAATGAGAATACGATCCGGTGAAGCGGAGCTTTCCGCGAATAGGAGCAGACCAGCAGCTGCACAAATTAATTCCTTGCCTTTCCATCGCCAAAGTTCAACGTTCATCAGAGTCACGATTTAGGACGATTTCGATCGATAGAGCAGCCTCCATCGCTTCCCGATGGAGCTCAACGAGAGAGCAAGAAATCAATTTGTACGGCTCATAACACGTATAACAAATGGCCAAACTCGCGAAAATCAGCCCTATCCGCCTTACACGACGGAGCCAACCTTGACGAGGACGGGTAGTATCGAGACGGTTGCTTTGTTATAACAGTCATGCAGAAGAAATGAACTAGGTTAGGCAGAAACGCGGCCGGTTAGAGCTCTCTGGAATGTCCGCGCGCTAACCTAAATCGATCGCGCCGCAGGTGGCGCTAATTTTCCTCCTACCAGCGAGGCAATCGCGCGACAATAAGTATTGTCTACCCTTTCGGCACTCCTTTCGTCGCCGATTTATCGCGGATTGCGGAATGAATTAACGCTCGATGGAAGTGCGGAAACCGCACCCGCGCGGAGACGAGCTGATTTTTCTCGCCGGACGTCGTGATTGTTCGCAATTCGCGGGAAAGGAAGGCAAGGTTCCGCGGAGGGAACCCGGCGAGGCGCGTATGCAGAGGAGGAACGAAAAAAGGGGGAAACGAAGAAAGACGAGCGTAAGAACACGCGGCCTGTCCGGCGCGGGCAATAATGGCAGGCTGTATCGATCGAACGAAATGTTCTTGGAAACGCGACAAGCTCGGGGCTCTTTTTGCTCGTCCGTTTATTGGACGTGTGGCGTGCGCGTGGCGTACGAGCTTGCGAGCTTGCGAGGGGTGTTTTTAACACCCCTCTCGCTCCCGCTCGCTGAAAGCATTGTAATGCCCTGTATATCAGTCCTCGCTAGCTCACTAGTCCCTGTAAATTACATCGCTAAGCTTACAATTAATTCGCGTTGTTAACTGCGCAGTTAACGGAAACAGTGGCGGCAAGCCGGCCAAGTGTCGAGATAATTTTTTCCGCAAAGGTCAAGCCGCCTAATTCCGCGCTCGCTCCCCTGACGAGCGAGATCTCAGCGGAAGCATCTCTTCGAGGTGACATCTCTTCGAGGTGACATTTCCAGCGGATCCAGCAGTCTCGCTGCATGAAACCTCGCACACTCGCAGTATCGGCGAAACTCACGTGTACTTATTAAAGCTATAAGAAAATTACGTTTTAATCCTTGCGCGTTTCCGTCGTCGCGAGCAGTTATTTCAATCGTGTCAAGCCTCCGGATACAACACGTGGCCGCGTTGCGCGGCAATGAATCAAACGGAACGGCAGGTTGGCCGTCTCGCGTAAAATCGGGGAAAATCGTTGGAAATAACCCACGGCCGATTAACTCCGCCATTGATTTCCGTTGCGTCGAGCATAAATAAATTGCCGCGCTTTCGCGTATCGAATATCGAGTCACGTGCGCGCGAGCGCGCGTGCGTGTACACGTTCAGTCAGATTACACCTGTATGCGCAATGATTGATGGACTTTTTCGTGACGTTTTCTTGGCGGAGGCATATCGATTCGTAGGCCGGTCCCTCGCGCGCCGCTATCCTCATGCATTTATTCGCGTGTGCACGTGCGCGCGCTCGCGCGCGCGAAATAAGCTCATTTATAATCAAATATTAATCGCGTGATACTTTATTTCGGGCTATTAATCATCTTCCGCACGTAAACCACTCGCATACCACCCTGCACGTCATACATTACTCGCTAGTATCCGCTAGTTACGCAATGCAGCGAGAGACTGGTGTAATAATTCGTTAGTTAAACGCCAAGTCGGTTTGTCCGATATCGGAGACTTATCCGTGTCCCTTGCTACATGGAGACTTTCCGATCCTCATTCCGCGTCCTTTATTCGTCCTTTATCTCTGAAAAGGGACGCGCAAAGTTAAACGAGCGAATCGCCGAACGGCCTTAATTAAGCACTTGCTTTCCTGGAATGCAGGAAACTCGGGATTATGATATTGTGATATTCCCTGGGCCTGGGATTACGTACTCCTGAAAATCCGATAACTCGGGCGAGCACACGTGTCAAGCTGTGGGGAGCGTTACGGTTGCGGGAAGACGAGCGGCTCGCGCACACTCTGGGAGAGAGACCGAAAAGGGGATTACGGGATATGATCCCGCGTCCTGCCTCCCGCTCGCAATGTGTCATCCTGCTCGCAACCTCCAGCTGAAGCCGAAGCTCCGAAGGGAAGCGCGGATCACTGCCGTTGCGGAAATAATAACAATAATCGTGCGCGAACACGCGAAGGGAAAGGAGCGGCCGCTGCGGTGAGAAGACGGAAGAAACGGAGAGACCGGAAGCGCACTCGTTACGCTTCATTCAGACCCCATCCCCCTCCTCCGCCGGCTTCCTCTCCGCGTCCGATCTGCCTTCGTGAGGATCCACCTCGCGCCGTTGCGCTTCCCTGTGTTCCACTTTGCCTTCCACGTTCGCCTCCCCCTCCCCCCMCCCCTCCTCTCCGCTTTTCCGCCGCTCCCCTCGCTTCCGTCGCTCGGCCGAACGGTGGTGAAACGGCGATATCGCGATGCACGCCAGAGGGTGATTAATAATTCCGCGGGCGGGCTTAGCGGCCACGCAGAGCGCGATGTCCGAAACGCTCGTTCCCCAAGCGATCACGCTCGTCGAACCGCACGTAAACCGCGTCGCACCTCCACCCCACCCTCTCCTTCCCACGTTGCCCCTTGCCGTGTTCCCTCGTGCGCGGCTCTCTCTCTCTCTCTCTCTCTCTTTCTGTCTCTCTCTTCGCGCTTCTTTCCTCGCGATTCGAGCCGAATCCAGAGCGGTCGCGGCCGATCGGATCGGAACAAAAGTTCCCCCTCCCCTATCCCGTGGGTCTGTCTCCGGCCGCGTCAAGCGGAAAAGAGAGAGAGAGAGAGAGAGAGAAAGAGATGAGAAAGACGTCATCTATCTGCACCGTTCGCTCTTCATCTGGCTGTTTTTATCTTCGTGCCTTTATCCGGAGCGAAAGTCGCGCATTTCCTTGCGTGAGACGGTCCTGATACTCGCTGACATCTCGAATAACGAAAAATGTGCGCGCGTCATTACGACAATCGTCATTATATACATCGTATCTCTGCGATGAGCGACTATTACCGTTCACCGTGAACGCGAATTTTAGAACGCCTCGCGCGATTTTATCGCGAAGCCCTGAGCGCGCCTCGTTTATAACGATATCCGCGCAATTTGGCAACGTTGAATCACAACATGTCGTCCGATTAGACATCGCATTTGATCTGTGGACCCTGCGAACAGATATGCCGACTAGAACGTTCGATCATGCCATGGGGGAGCGGAATCCGGTTAAATTTACGGTTACAGAACAATCCGGCGGAAGCGGCACGGGCATCAGGTGCGAACTGACCCACGTGTTCCACGTGTTGACCTCCTGCTTCATATCCCTGCTCCGTCCACGGTCCTTCGCACCTTTGCTTTCTTCTAAGCCGCGTTTAAGCGGCGAATGCTCGCGTAAGGTTCGAAATAAGTTAAGCACAAATTAATTTCTTGCTCTTTGTAAAGCCTCTTTAAGGCTGAATAAGGTTCCTTCACCTTTCTCGCTTCGGTTCATCACTCCATTCGATGCAGTTCCTTCCCTGTCTGAGCTGAATAATTTTGATCCGGCAGATGTCGCGGTCCTCGAAATTTCCGAGATTATCCGGATTACCGTTCTCTGTCTCCAAGGCTAGAATCTCCGTCGCGAGATCTCTTTTGTCAATTCTCGCGGGTCGCCACGCCTTCGCCGAGGAATCAATTCGGCGTTCCTTTTCAGCTGGAACGCGAAAGGAGTGCAGTGCCGAATGCAGTGGCCCCTTATCAGAGGCCATCGTGTATCCATCCTGCAGATGTCGCTCGCTCCGCTGGTTCAAGCGTAGATGTCAGCACTTAGGAAAAATGATCACAGAGGAATCGGTAGACGCTGCAATTTAAAACGGTTCTCAAGACCGAAGGCGAAGGCGAAGCAAGAAATTAATTCGTGCTACCCACTAATTCGAAACTGTGGCACCAAAGGGGGGAAGGAGGAGGGCGCTTACTCGCATGCTCGCTGGACTCGGGGAAAGTATGGGTATAGGTATCGAGTATGCGTTATCACTGTCACGGAAACGCACGTGGTATCGGGCTAATTGAGGTTTCTCGTATGGCCCGAAGCACTTTGATAAATCGGCGCGCGATAAATCAGCTCATAAAATATGAAAGGATAAATATGAACGCGAATACTTTCCACTGGAACATTTTCTAATGCTTTGCTAATCAATAACGCTCGCGAGTATGTGTGTGGGTCCTATCTTTTTCGCTCTTTGCGAAGCAAATGACAAATTAATCGAACCAGGGTGCAATCGGGATTCTTCTCAAAAGCTGAATCGTGTATCCTAATAACGAGATCGAACGTGTCGCCGGCTATCGATGCTAATGTCACGTCGACATCAATCTTCGTACCGCTATCGATATCTCTCGCTGCGATCTGACATTATAACATCATTACTGTCGAGCACGCGTTTCCAAAACGACGCTGCGGCAGGCCAACGCTCGGGGGAAATCGGGACAAATTGCGCCACGCACAAGAGTAATGTCTCGAAGCAACGACGAAACAATCGATTCATCGCGCCGGGCGCGTTAGCCGAATGAAAAAGCAATCTGGTTCGGCGATCGAAGAAGGGATTGAAATATTTATATCATTCCCCGCGCACAGTGGCTCACGACTCTACCTTGAATTAAGAAACAGGAGGGGGCGGGAGGAGGCGGGAGGGGGGCGAGAGAGAGAGAGCGTTGCGAAGCGCGCGTTTCCTACGATCCAGCATCCATCCGGCTCCACGTTGCAACCTGTTGGCACGTAAACAAGGAGCAAAATAGATCCCGGACGATTACCGAGTCTACTAACACGAATAGACGCGAATATAACACGCAACAACCGTGGTCCGTCTAATTTTATTCGCCTAATATTATTGACATCCGAGATCCTCTGCGATCGCGGCGACCATTAGCTCGAATCCTTGAATAGACATTGTTCCAGTACGCCTCCGCGTCTCTCACTCGCCGTCACTTTTTTCCCGCACGTCCGCCGATCCAAATTATCTCCGCCGTAAACAGCTGGATTCTACCTGCTGACGTCACTTCCCATTTCCGGATGCCGCATGTCCGAGGTCGCGCGGCATTAATGCGATCGTCATCGGGCGCTAATGCATCCCTCCTCGTAATTCCCCCCGCACGCGGGGGATCCCGAAATCGCGGATCTTTCATGGCGCGCATGCGCATACGTCGAATGACCTCGAGGGTCATGTCAGCGGGAGGATACGATTCGGTAAATTTAACCGCGGAGCCGAGCAAGTTTCCCCATCTTATATCCTAGTTTCTATTTAAAGAACGGAACATTGAAAAATAGAGAGAGCCGCTTATTTAACGTCCAACAACAAAGAGAAACCGCATCTATTCTCTCTCACGGGGAGAGTAAGAAAGAGAGAGAGAGAGAGAGAGATCAGCCTTCGAGCTGACCGCGAGTGAGAACGAGAAGAGAGCGTAGAGTCGCCCCGGATACGCTCGCGCGCTCCGACCTCGAGCGAATCGATGGCACACGGGCGGCAAGAGAAAATCGCGCGCGATTATCCTCCCCTCGCCGCCCCGCGTCACGCGGGGCACGCGGAAAAGCGGCATGCACCCCCCACCCCGCCCCCTCGCCCTCCCCCTCCCCCCGGCCGCCGCGCGCGGCGCGATTAAGCGGCGCTTTCCTTACCTCGGCCCTGCCGCGGCAATCTGATTACGCGCGTGCACGCACGCACGCACGAGCGCGCGCGGGCGCGCGCAGGTGCGACCGTGCTGTGTGCGCGGCGGTGGAGGGGGAGGGAGTAGTGACGGTCATAGTGACGGTGCACGCGGGACGCACGCGGGTAGCCGGCCGGACTACCCGTGATCCATAATGACGACCGGGTGGTGGTCTTGTGTACACGCGGGGCTGGCATGGCAACGGGGTCGATAAATACCCCGGCACGGCACCGACTTCCGATTTCGTCGTCGTCGTCGTCGTCGTCGACGTCGACGCTGCTGGCTCGTGCCCGGCTCGTCGTAATTCCGCCGAGCATTCCGCTCTACGTTGCCCTGTAATTCGGTCCTTAACTGGTGGAGCGCCGCACAGCCCCCTCCTGCTCTCCCCCTTCGCCGCCGTGGCCCCGTTCGCGCAACCCCCCTCGCTCGGTCGCGGGTCCCCCCGTGTTATTTCCTAGCCGCGTGTATCCGCGCCGCAAATGCAACCTCCTCTTGGTCGCCCTCTGGGAGTGGATGGGCAAAGGGGTGGAGGAAGGGGTATGCGTCAGGGGATATGCGCGATCTTCTTCCTCCTCTTGGGCAGCGCGCCTTCCGGCCTTCGCCGGAAGTGACGGATCGATCGTCATTGGGGATTCGTCGTAGGCGTAACGAACGAGTAACGAACGACCTCGCTGGGACCTCCGCCGATCCTCGAAGAGAGAGAGAGAAAGAGAGAGAGTTTCGCGAAACATGTCTGTTGAATTTCGAGCGGCGTTACCGCGCAAATCTGTCCGGCTGATTATCCGGCACTTCGATTAACGCGGGATATTCGAGGGGCGGATCGGAGCGTTCGCAACCGCGCGGCGTTCCGACGCAAAAAGCAAGGTTTTGCGCAACCTTGAAAGGTTGCATCATGCACGGCGGCATTTATATCGCAGCTCGCGAGGCGTGCGATTTTTGCCGGATCGATACCACCGCTGGAAGGCGAAAATAAATTCGCTCCAATTTTCTCCAACGCGAACGGCATTGGAGAACTCCATACCGGAAGTAACGGCGAATCGCAGGCGCCCCCCTTATCGGGGTCCCTGCAGGGTTTGCGTCTGGCTTCGCGGTCAGCTCTCGTGCTCTCTTGCTCTCGATGTGCGGCAAGCTGCTCGATCGCGAACCGGAAAGAGTACGGAAAAGTACAAATTACTTTGCGCCAGCGTTCGCCGCGAGGGGTCCCGCATTCGCGCAACCTGTCGCGATAGGCCTCTTATCTGCGGCAGGTGCACACCTCTAATGTGGGCAGGAACCGCGCGTGCTGCTGAGATAAGCTGCCCGCCCCTCCTTTCAATCGGACCACCCCGATTAAACGCTTCCGTCCGCGCGCGGAAGGACAGGGCGCAGAGCGATGCCAAGCATTCTCGCTTGACAAGTCTGATTGGCTGGTAAGTAACTAGGAAGCCGGAATCGCCACACATTTGATTCTAGAGGCAGTTTGAAGCTTTGTGCTTTCGCATGGCATTACAGCGTAACGATAAATCTCTCTGTCGATCTCCAATTTAATTCATCTCCCTTCGTCTTAATTAAAAATCGCGATCGCAACGATTGCTACTCGATGAATTTCCAACTGCATATAAAGCGTCATCAAATTTAACATGCTTTCATACCGTCTTTGCATACCGCGACCAAGTCGAGTATTTTACAAATCAAGGAATTAAAAGGACCAGAACTCGCGTGTCTGGATACCTCACGTCGCGTGAGAGGAAAGAGTTTTACTTTCTGGACAGGACGAGAGTTTGGGAGGATACACATTACAAGAGGCGACTTTATTATTGCATCGTATTATATTTATTTGCTGCATGCTGACAAAGGAGAAAATACAGCCATCTGATCCCGCCGGGATCGAATCTCCGAGGAGATGCAAAAGCATCATTTTTCCTACGACGTAATTTACATTTTCCTTTTCCTTTCTTCCCCCACCACCCCGCCCACATCGCCGCCGTGTATCGTTCCGTGTTCGGCAGGCTCGTTTTTACGGGCCGCGATCGATACGATCGCGTATTACGGAGAACCTCTCGCTACGATCGCTCGCGACGGTATCGCTGCCGTAAAATTATAACGAGATGTAAACTAATTCCCAGCCTTTATCCGTCGAGCGGCGGATTCCTTGCAAGATCAAGCAAGCAGCTCGACAGACAGCCAGCGAGAGAGAGAGAGAGAATCGTTTCATCTCGTGAAATTCACGTCCTCTTTCTCTCTCTCTCTCTCTCTCTCTCTCTCTCTCTCTCTTTCTCTCTCGATCACCGATTGTTCCCGGTGATCGAGATCAGATCACCGGCGTGGCTTAATCCGAATCGCCGACAGTCTGTTTCCCGGGGAAAACGCCTTGCCGAGCAATTTATTAGCGCCGTCATCGGCACCGATGGGAAAGCATCAGCTTCGCTTTTAATCGTGCGCGGCATCGGCAGCGATAACCTGGGAAGCAACGGAAGTGCAGCTGTGCAACGCCACAGCTCCACCGCGGTGCATCTACTTTCACCGGGGTCGGGGCGTAGGACACGCTCGAGAGGTCCCGGCTAATGATCCATAGCGTCTGGTGATACGCGATCGCGCTCTGCGTTCTGCGCGCGGAGGAGCCTCGCGAATACGCCTTCGCGCCGATTTCCCGCGGCGCGGCGCGACGATCTGCGACCTGCATAATGCTATCCCGCTTGCAAATCGCACGATGCGCTCGCAAAGCGGATTTTGATCTCTCTTCCTCTCTCTCTTTCTCTCTCTCTCTCTCTCTCTCTCGGCGTTCTAGATTTCTTGCTGCTGTCGGTGGAATTTTTGCGAGATCCGGAAACGTCGAAACGCCGATGATTCGGGAGCGACGGTTTGCCGCGCTTCAGGCGCCGCTTCCTCGCATCGATGATCTGGTATCCAGCAAGTGATGGCATTGGATGATCCACGATTACACACTGCACATCTGTGAATTCTTCCAGTGCCAAGACCCGCCAGAACCCACGCGGTTGATGCTCCTCGCGGATCGATCGACGTCATCGCCTTCCTTTGCGGAGATGAAGCAACGCTCCGTTGCTTGCGGGATTCCTCGGGAATCTGGCTAGCTTGATGTCGCTCCGCTGGCAATATCCGCCAGAGGACAGGCGAGCACAAAGCGCGAGATGAAAGAGCAGAAAGACAAGGTCATTTTTGACACGACCGTTTTGGTTTCACTTGCGTAACGTTGCAGATTCACGAGGTCGGCGTTCGAACAAGAGGCATTTCCCTCTTCAGACACGAGGTATACCGTTCTATTGATCTTACCAGTCTAAAATCTACTCGCGCGTTTGTAAACTCGGGGCGTTAGCTCGCGCAGCGACGAGCTCGATCGCGAACGTGCGCTCCGACAAGGTAATTTCTCTCGCATTACGAAACGTTACATGCGAAGGCCAGGCAAAACCAGATTCGCTTAAGCAGCAAATCGACGCTAACGAAATCCTCTACGAGCAAGTAAAGCGCCCGCTCCGAGCGGAGCGGAGCGCACGCATAGCGCCAGTGATGTCGCAACGCTTAAACGTCGATTACATAAGTATTACGCTGCAACCGTTCGATCGCATCGACTGCAACAATGGCCAGCAAGGTCGTTTCCTAATACGTACGGTACACAATCGCGGAATCCGTCCGCTCTCCTTCTTCTCCGAGGCGCGCACGTATACACTCGCATTAGGCGACTTTCTCAGGTCGACAAACCTTCTCCCCCCGCTACGACGCCGAGCCAAAACACCTGGCGGCATACACGCGGGAGACCTTATTACCCTATTACCCGCTCTCCGAGGAAACTGGTTTCTCACCAGACTTTCCATTTCGTTTCCCCGGTTTCGCTGATAATGACACACGTGTCTCGCTCGAGCGGCCCGAGATCAGCGATCGGGAAACGCGCGTGATCTAGTTAAACGCTAACGGACCCACATCCACCGCGCCCAACCTTCCAGCTGCGACAGGCTGGCGCGACCTGGCGGAGAGGTTCCCGCGAGCTAGCCGCGAGCTTCCGTGCACACGGAGCGCGCGTGCGATACAAACCTGTCGTCGTCGTCGTCGTCGTCGTCGTCGCCGGGAAGCGGACTCGCGCACGTACTCGTGACATTGACATTCGAGATTATTCCTCTCCGGAACGCGCGGGGGGGCGTCAAGGAGGAGGAAGCCGGGCGGGGAGTCCCCGGCTTCGAGATAGCGTTCTGTAGATGTAATCGCGGCGCCGATTTCAAGCCGACAGACAGCCGCGGCCCGCGCGACGGACGAATCGCGCGGAATCTGAATTCCGCGAGACGGCTCGCCGTGCCCTCTCCGGCGCGGGGGGGGGGGAGCCAAGGGGCGAGCAACGCGCACCCTCGGTGGCGCGCTGCGACATTCAATGCCCGTCCACCACGTGTCTACGTGCCACGCGTGCCGGGACCAACCTTCCCTCCCCTCCCCTCCCCCCCCGTCACCGCGCGACGGACGGACGTGTCTCAACCGAGGGCGATCCCCCTAGCATCCATCCCTAACCTCCCGGCTCTCTGAAAGAATGTCTGATTCATTAGACAGCGAATCGTCAAGCGTCCGAGGGATTCATGTCGCGCGCGACGTGCGGAATATCGCTCCCACCTTGTCCGCGTTCTGCTCTTCGTCTCTCGGCAATTCGTTTGACTGATGTTGCACATCGAACGTGCTGACGTTGAAACGTAATCACGCGGATCTATCGATCAGACGCGGCTAACCGGCGGCTGCCCGGAGCGACCATGAACTGTCGTACGCGTGAGTATACAAAGAGCCCCATTTCTTTGCACAGAATCGGGAGAGGGAACGGATATTCACCGCACCGCGCGCCCCGGAATGTCCGTTTCACATTCCGCTTCCCGTACACGTACGCGAAACACCGTTACGTAATCTATTTTTTTCAACGCAGGAACCTTCAAATCGCCTCCGCCGCCGCTGCTGCCGCTGCTGCTGCTGCTGCTGCTGCTGCTGCTGCCGGGTCGCGCTAAATTTCTTACGACAAACACAAGCCGTTCTCGGACCTCGCCGGATCTGAACATTCGCACATTCGCACGGCGCGAGCGGAAATAAGAGCTTCGATCCCCCAACGAGGACTCGGGGACGCGGCGGCGGTTCGACACTTTTCAGCCCGGGCTGAAAAAGATGGACGACCCGCGGGTAACCAGGGGTACTCGCCTCGCGAGAGTCTCCGCTATCGAGTATTAAGGAGCCGATCGCACAGCAACTTTGCCGGAACCTTGTCGAGCTCTCGACTCTCACACGGGAAGGGTCAATCACCGCAACGACGGCCGCGAGCCGCGCGAACGCGACAGCGCACGGACCGAGCGCGGCGCGCGTACTGAGCACGAAAAAGCGCGTCCGCTTCCGTCCTCATTCCCTCCCCTCGTTCCCTCCACCTAACCCCCTCCCCCTCCCCTCCCTCCCTCCCTCCTCCTCCTCCTCCTCCTCCTCCACCGGCGGGCTCCGGTGGGCCCGGCGGCGGTTCCGCTCTCCGTTGCTTCGTCCGATTCCGCGGAAACAACGCACGGCACTGGCGAACGGGCGAACTTTCCGACCGCGTTTCCTCTTCGCCCCTGTCACCTTGCCTCGCCTCCCTCTCTCTCTTCCTCTTCCTTCTCTCTCTCTTTTCTCCATCTCCTTGAGAGCGTTCCCGCCGCTTGCTCGCTCGCTCGCCCGTACCTCGCTGTCTGTCCGTCTGCCGCTCCTTTTCTCTCGCGACTTTCGGCCGCCGTCGACCGGCCGAGACTGACGACGGGGTTGACCGCCGCGCTCCGTGCGGGGGTGCCCTTTCTCGAGCGCCTCGACCCCCTCCCGAGAGCGTCGACGCTGCGCCACGGCAAGGGTTGCGCCGCGCGCCCGCCGTCATTAGGCCCACGAGTCGCGCCTCCCTCCCTCCCGCCCTTTCCGGCGCCCTTCCCCACCCGCCCGCACCTGATACCGATGCGCCGATAACGCACGCCGAGGCGGCAGTTTCGGAAGGGCCGCATTCCCTGTTCGCCGCGATTTTCAGGAGACTCGAAAGGGGAGACCTCTGACCTGTCCGCGACCGCGGAGATAAGAATCACGGGGTGAAGAATTCGGCGTCGCAAGGGATTCGCAGAGACGTCGAACGTTCGCTCCTGACGAGTGACCTCCAGACGTCTTCGCGACCTCGCGAAACTCGCGATGCGATTGTCGGGCAAAAGGACGGATCATCGAATATCGAATGGGAGAGATACAGAGAAGCGACCGCGGGGCCTTTTGAAATTTCCGCGCCGGCTTCCTCCGACCTATCGATCGCGATCGCGCGCGATAGCGCAGCGCGGGAAAATTTCATCGTGAGAGTCGAGCAAATCGAGCAATTCGGGTCGAGAAAACTGGAACGTGCGTTCCGCCCACACCTATCGCCGGTCGATACCAACACGTCGCTTAGACTACTACTGGCATAATCAATACGGGCTGATATATCTAGAATGAGAGTGAAAGAGCGCTCGTAGGCAGCGGAGGGAATCGTAAAGCGGGGACGAACAACGGTCTTAAATTGTCGCCAACGGACAGCGCGATGCGAGACTCAAATGGCCGTCGTAAAACGAGCGGTTTCCTGCGAGAGAAAATTGTCATCCGCGAGGAAATTTCACGCTTTTCATGGTTGCGCGACCATATCAAGCAACGAATCGCCTTACGAATCGTAAAGCAGGCGGGATATATTCGTGTGTCCGCGCTCGCGGACGGATGTTCGATCTAATTTTCAACGTAGACTCTGCCTCTTCCTCTCTTTCCCTTTTCTCCTCTTATTTTCTACCTCGCTAGTGCGAGGAGGGCATTCGAGGAAAGCGTCGTCTCGTTGATTCGACGAATTCGATAACGAGATGGCGGACTGAGATTTCCCGAAGCGATATTCGATACTCGTTGGATTATCGGATTAATTGCGATTGTGTAACATGTTTATCCTACTTTTTAATCGAATCCTTCAACGCTTAACTGCTTAAATTAATTGCATCAAGTAGATCGATGTATGTACTTTCGCTGGCTCGGGTTGTAAGAACATCTCTTCAGGAATTAAACTTTACGCTGCCATTTAATGACAATGCGCGATAAGAGGAGCAATGCAATTTCAAATTTTTCGGAGAGAGCTTGCAGGAAAATGTATTTTCCCGACAATTTTCCGAATCCGTTTGCCCCAACAACTTGTTTCTACGTTTCTCGTGATTTGTCTAATCGCGGATATTCCAAAGCCTCATCGAGGCTGAAATCATTAACGGAGAATCTCGCGAATCTGAAATCTTTTAATTTAATGAAACCTGGCATGAAAACATAAATTGAAAGTTGATTAAATTCAATCAACTTTCGCGTGTCTGTCGCGTGTTGTACAAAGAAAACATTTCTTCTCTACGTTCGATGCCCTCGTTGATCATTTCTTCGTAAATTCTTCGAACGGCGAGTAAAATCTTTTTTGGAAATTAGCCAGAATTACGCTCTCAGCGATACGTCAACCGTCCAAATCTGTGTAAGATCCTCGAGCGATATGCGTGATTACTCTATACGCGTATTGTATGTACGCATTATCTTACGCTTTTACGTGTTATGAAAAATTTGGATATAAAAATTGAGGAGACAATGACGTATCGTAACGTCGTAAAGACAGGTTACGCCTTTCGTTTTTAAACTTTTTCGCGCGGAGATACGAATATCACGCTTCATGTCCGGGACACGTTTCGATTCCGATGCTAAAGTTTTCATACACGATGCCGAAGCTAAACGATCGTAGAAAGCAGTAAGGACGTGCAGAGAATACGTGCCACGTTATACCGGCTTTTGATGACATGAATACACGGTATATTTATAAATTGATTAAAAGAGACACGGGAGACATCGGATCTATGAAACGTTCGCGCGATTGATAGAGATATCCGAGAATACGCGGAGTGGTATCGGGAGAAATAAGTAAAGAGATCCCTATTCAAGTGCTGAATTCCTCGAGACGTGTCCTCGTCCGTTATTTAGCTCGCGGAAAACGCAATAGAAAAAACGGAATCCTCGGATTGCGCTAAAACTCGTCTCGAGTGGCCAGCGAGTTACGCAGCGCCGAGCGCTGTATCGATCCTTATCGATAAACGATTAGTGCCGCGGATCAATTTGATACTTGTACTCTCTCATTGCTTAGATCGTGAGGCAAGAGCACGCCCGAGAGAGCAAGAAGAATTAAACATCGATGAAGTCGATGATGACACGCAGTCCTGACGGTTAACGGGGGTCACTGAATGCAGGCAGTTTAATGCCACCAACTCGCGTCGCGTTGTCTTGTTTGAGCTCTGGGGAAGTAGAATAACGTCATTGGAAAATCCCAGAACAATAGTCGAACAATAATCCTGTTCTACTGATATCGAATCCCGGCGTTTCGTTCGTTAGAATATTCAAACTTCGTTTACGCGCTGCGCGCGATTATTCGAGTTAAACGAATTTTATCTTGGGACCAAATTCGTTATTGGTGAATTTTCCGGGAAGAACGCGTAGCAAGTATTCACCGACACGCTAAGAAGATAAAATTTCGATCTATAATAACAGCACGAACGACACGAACTTTACGAAATTAATTGAAAAAGTTTCAAGCAATCCCGGCTGAGTGCGGAACGTTTTTCCGATATCAATCTAAAGCAACTTTCGTCGTCGACGCCCGATGGAACTCGCTCGCTCGCTGAGAAATCGCTCGAAGATCGTGCAGTTGTTTTGGATTGTTTCTATTGCAATCATCGCATCAAGAAAGATGGAAACATTCCGCCATCGGAAACATCGGCGCGCATATTCATAATAACGCGACAGCGCGGACATCCTCCGACGTTTCTTTCTGAAACGAGCGATCCGCGTTTAACGGAGCGACAGTTGGCCTCCATCTCGGGTCAAAGTTCGTTTCCTCTTTTCGCTTGGAAAAGACGCATCTCACCCCGAGAAGGGCGCAAAGAAAAATGTATCGGTCTTGCGTGTCGCCTCGGCACTCGCTGCACTCGATATTCCGCTCGCCTTTACGAATCCTGCCGTCCTTTCGGCGGAATGACACCGCGAGATACGCGAGATAGCGGAAATAGCGCCAGGGCGGGGGCCAGAAGCGGGAGGGGGAGGGGGAGAAGCTGCGGCGAGTTTAATCGGCGCGACACCCTGCCGATTTGACGAACCTGCGAGGCAAACCTTAATGAGCGAGCCATCAATAACGACCTGTCGTTCGCCGCGATCTTATCGCCATTCGGCAGATAATAAAGGTATCTTCGAGAGCATCTCGCTGCTGATGCTGCTGCTGCTGCAGCTTCATTCACCGCGCATGCGCGAATCGCGAAACCGCGGCGTGAATCGCATTGCGCGCTAACGATTCGCTTAATTATCTCCGCGTAATTATCTCGGGTTTCCTCCGAGCGAAGTCGACTCGCGGCTAATCGCTGCCTTCTGTAGTTTTCCGATTGGCAGACGGTGATCCAAACCCTGAAGAATTCAGAGACCTCGCGCGTCAGGAATCGACTTCATCGATCTCTCACCGCGCATCGCGCAACCGCTCGCAACGATGAAAACGTACCGTTCACACTTCACTCGAGTCTTCTTCGATCTTCGAGAGATCGATGCTCCAGACGGGCAATTCTTCCGGTTCACTGCAGCATCCGTCAAAGGATCCAGATCCAGATGCGCGATCGAGCCGCGCTTGGAGGGAATTCTTCGAGCGCCATTGCGAATTCTCTGGACGGCGACGACGGTGCGACGACAGCGATGATCAAGTGTGTCGTTATCGCGATAGATGCGAGACGGTTATCGTCATCGCGACGAAGATAACGCATTGGCGATGCAAAGCCATCGTTACGCGGAGATCCAGATTACCGCGGCGCCTACGTGCGTCGACCTGAAAGCAAGCGAGCGCCAGCGAGCGGATCCACTTTCCTCGTCCCTGACCTGCTCAACCGGTGGCCTCGGACGATGAATCACGTAGGAAGCTGATCCGACAATCGGCGAAACTTTATACACGGACCGCCGTTCTCCTCCGCTCTCCTCTGCTGCGATTATCAGCGATCTTGCGGGGATTTTAGTCTCGCCGAAGCGATTGCTGAAACGCGCAACAATGCACAGCGAACGATTTATCCCGGGGATAAAATCCTCTCGCCGCGGGATGAGGATTCCCCGTCGACTTCTTCAAAGATAATAACACTTGGGAGGATCTCGGACGGCCGATGCTGAATCCATCTCGCGTCTGATCACGTTGAGAGGGACAGCGAATTGGTATCGGTGACCGTGACGAGCCGCCTCGCTTGGTTCGTCGATTCGTTCACGAAGATTAAGGCGAGCGAGGAGTCCTGCCTCCATTCGCCGAAGGATATTAATCTTCAGCGATAGCTTCAATTACGATACGCTCGCATCGCTCGTGGAAGTATCGTGGAAGGTCGTGTGATATCCCGAGGTAATACCTGTCTGCGAGGAGAAAGAAGCTCATCAATCGTCTAATCGAGCGAAATCACGAGGAATGATAAGTAAATCTATTTCTTCTCTCCAGCTGCCGGCGATCTTCCTGAGAAAGTCCTTGAAATAGTCGCCCCGACGCTCGCGGACTCCGCGACTTCAGTCTCCTTCCAGAAGGGTGCGCGTTGGCTGCTGCATGTTCTCAAAAATCTGACCTCATCGTTATGAAAGCGTCTCATCGAAAGAGAGAAAGAAAAGAAGAAGAAGAGAGGACCAGGTATCCCTCGTAAATCACTTGTTTTGGACAAGATCGTTCCGAAGGAGCGTCTCTGAAACATCCCGATAACGATATCAGCGACCAGATCATCCGCCATGGGGGACGTCACGGCGATCGAGATGATCGGATTGACTTGAGGCAATGATCACTCGCGCACTCGTGAGGTCAAACCGACGCGCGAATGTCCGGCGTGTACACTTTGACCCTCCCGAGAGCTTCTGCCAGAGGAGTGACTCCGGCGAGCCGATCTGCCGCGCGCAGTTCGCGGCTCGCGAGCGATCGGGAAAGATCGCGAGATCGCACGCGCGACACAGATGAGAGAACGGTTTTCGAGCAACTAGCGCGTGTCGATCGGAAGACCGAAGGTTTCTTCCTCTCCTCTGTGCATGGTGTACATCAGCACGCCGCAGAGAGTGGGAAACGGCGAAATGATGGTAGGAGGTGGAGGTACCGGCATCCCCGTGAGGGGGGCGGGGGGATATCGCGGATCCCCCCGGGGATCTAAGGGCCAAGCCGACAATTAGCCGAACAAGATGATGCCACATGGCGCGCGTCATTGCGCGCAAGTGCGACCTTGATACGAACCTGATAAGACTGCGCTCTCCCTCTCTCTCTTTCGCTGTCGTCCAAGGCGAAACGAGGCGGCCAAGCTGAGAGCAGGTTCAAGCGGACGCACAGGTGAGAGAACGTGAGCGATCTGCACGTACGGTGAGCGATCGCAGGGGGAATCCCCTGCGAATGTGCGGCGCGCGGACGTGTCGAGAGGTGGCGGAAAAATGACACCACGCTGGTTCTTTATGAATTCTTTAATCGTTCATATACTGTTTGTCGACGGGGATTTACAGGTGTACATTAATGGGAGTATAACACCTATGAGCCGCGCGGGTCCACGAATGATAAGTCTTAAATATGCATTCGATATAGAGCTGTGTGTCGCCGATCGCGCGTACATAGTAAGTCGGTAGACTCCCGCGTCCACGCATAGACAGATATACAAAACATCATATATCGTACAAAATAGTAGCAGTAGTATCACTAGTAATCTCCTTCCGACAGATAAGATCCGCTACGAACGATATCGATCGTTACAACTCAGCAGGCGATCCGCGTCCGCATCGAGATCCGAGGAGCAGGCAAGTGTATCAATGAACCTTCAGTGGGCTCCTCTGTGGGCCCGAGCAAGCGCGGAATCGGCCATCTCTCTCTCTCTCTCTCTCTCTCTCTCTCTCTCTGCCCAAAAGCGGGATTATCGGGAAAAGAACTGACTCGAGAGTTTTCGATGTGTTCGTCTCTGCTCGTTGGCGCCAAGTACCGTGCGTAGCGGCTCGTCATTGATCGAATCGATCGGAACTTAAGGATACACTACGAACGACGTTTGTACAAAATCGTGATACGTCAAGCGACACGTTCGCATCATTCGAACGTCATCAGGGATCGAGGGAACTGGATGAGAAAATATTCTGCTTTCGAGATTAGAGATTTCACGGAGATGCAGCGGTGCAGCGGAGAAAGTACACGCGCTCCAGTTCTTCCTCGCTGCGAATAATCATCTCGAATCAATGGAACTCGTCTTCGCGTTCTTTTCCAAGAGACGCGCCAATGACGGACGTCATCTCACAGGCGGAACGGCCTGTGCACGCGCGCGCGTGCATCTTGAACATCTTTTTTACCGAGGTTTTAGCTTTTGTACTGTTGTAAATAGTCGTTAATAAATCAGTGATCGATATCGAAATGAGAGGGATGGAGGTCGTGGTCAGGGCAGAATGACGACACAAACGAACGAGAACTGAAAAGGCGGCAGGCGTTGTACTATGATTCAAGTTTTATTAAACAAATTAAATACAAAAGATCTTCTGTTGCTTGCTGTTCGCGTTATAAGTCGAAATATATCTCCGGGTTATAAATAATTAAAACAACAGAACAAGGTAGTGTATAAATAAAAAAATAAAGAAAGAGACGGCGAGCGGAAGAAGGCTCTCATCTTAACGTTAGCGATTCACGGAACGGTGAATTCTCGGCGCGATCGCATCGTAGCCGTTATACCTGACGAGCCGGGTATCTTTGCTTTCTTTCTTTTTCCCCCTTTCTCTCTCTCTCTCTCTTTCTCTTTCTCTCTAAAAGAAACGAGCGGGAAAGTTATTCTAATAACGCCCAGGCGGTCCTTGTATCCCAATTTAAGACGGAATTCGCGTCGCTGCTAAAATCATCGCCTCACCAGAGAACGCGTGAAAATCTCACCTGATCATCGAGAATCGTCCGCGCGCCGTCCCGTATCGGGTGTCTCGCGTAAACAGGTGCAGATCGTATACACTTTGCACGGGAATCACAGCGTGAAGCTACGCTGCTCCTCCCCTCCCGTTAGGGGCACTTCGCACTTCGATGCCTGTCGAAGAAACACGGGAACAGGGAGAGCGTGCGCGCGCGCGCGCGCGCGCGCATACCGAAAATTCTCGATAGAAATTCATCGACGTTCTCTCTMCCCTTCCCYCCCCCCCCCCTGCCCCTGCCCCGCCCCTTCCCCAACGAGGGCTACAAATGCAAGACGGAATGCAAACCCGGTGCCTGGCCTAAAATGCAGAAAGACGGCGAAAGAAAAAGAAACGTAGAGATAAAAATGACTCTTTTTATCGTGTCAGTGTCGAGGAAAAGAAAATGACGGTTCGGTTCCGGCGCTGCATCGACGAGGAGTCCGTTAATTGCCGCTTTAAGATACGCTTAAAAATTTCCTCGGGAACGTTGGGATATTAATATTTAAAAGTCGTTAGGATATGTACAAAGAGATATAATATATGCCTGTATGTGTGTGTGTGTGTGTGTGTGTGTGTGTGCGCGCGCGCGCGCGCGCGTGGCGCGTATGAATATGAAGTAAATATATATTGGATCTTCGTCCCGAAGAATCGAGCTGAACGAATTAGCCTCCCGATTCTTCGGGATCAATGGGCACTAGGGTCGAAGAGCAACACAGTCCTCGTGGATTCCGGGATTGATCTCTCAAGTAAAAAGAAGAGAACGAAGTTAACGAAAGAGATAATAATTATAATTAATGATAATGATAATAATAATAATAATAACAACAACACCTAACGGCAGTCCGTTAAAAATGAGGGCTCTTATTTCTTTTCCTTTTTCTCCCTTTTCGGAGACGGATCAAAACTGGACAAGGCATGTCGAGGGGCACGGCAAGACGAAATCTGGAATGTGATCAGCGAGATCCGAGTATCCAGGAAAGTACTGTGTTGACCCTCGATACTCTCTCGCTCACACACACACACACACACACACACACACACACACACACACACACACACGCACGCACGCACGCACTCCGCTTCCCTTGTTCTCTCTTGCGCGCTCTTGCTTCATCCTCGGCATACCTGGCAATCGCAAAAATCGGTGCCGGCTAATTTAGGCCCACTTTGCTATCGCATCGATACATCGATCGCGCACGCGATTTAGCTTCCTCATAATACTTGTAAACGAACTCCAGTCACGTGTACGCGGGACAAGAGCGTCCGCGTCCGCGTCCGCGTCCGCGCGCGCGCGCGCGCGTGTGTATGTGTGTATAATATACATGGATAAATCTACGATAATAAAGCCAACTGCTTCTCCCGTACCGACACATGTAAAATAGCGAAGAACCTTACCCTTTTTCTTCCTTTCCGTTGCCCCTGCCGTCCGATTTTCTACGATTTAAAGAGGTTTCTTCCCCTCCCACCCCCCTCCCGCGCGTATCACGCGCGAGTAAAACGTAAAAAGTACCGATATCGATAAAATAACGAACGAATGCTGGATGAGAAACCCGATCGACGAGCTGTAGAAATGAAGATCGAAATCGAGGACAAACGTTATGTTACCTACTTGCGAGTTAAAAAAATTGCGTTACTTTGCGTAGTCCGTTAAAAAGGAGAAGAAAAGAAAAAAGAAGAAGAAGTTAGAACACAGCGAGATACGGAGTCTGTGCGGTGCACGTGAACGAGTGCACCTTAAGAAGGAAAAAAAGAAAAAAAAAAAGAAAGAGAGAAAGGGGAGAAAAGAAGGAAGAAGTGATCGCGCGCGCCGCTGTATGAACAGAAAGAGAGAGAGAGAGAGAGAGAGAGAAGGGGGGGAAGGAAGATTGACCATCCCGATCGACACGTCGGTCCGAGGAATTCCTCTCTCTCTCTCTCTCTCTTTCCTTCTCTTTCTTTTTTGTACTTGATCGACATCGACGTTATAAAATTCGGCAAAAGCATAAAACTCCGCTCGCGCTTAAACTCCCCCTCCCCTCCCCCCGTAAAATTTCAATCGTCCAATCATTGGTGCCATCAAAGGAACAACGACGGACGCTGGTTAAAAGCAAGGTGCTTAAAAATGGAATAAACCGTTTCGGGTAACGCCGAGACGAAATCTAGAAAGATCATAAAGGGAATCCGCTTATCGATAAAGAGGCGAAGAATCTCTCTAGCTGTTGAATCTCTCTAAATGCCGGTGGAACGTTGCGTCGTATCGGATAAGACGACGAATCGACCGCACGATCCCAGATATTTCCACGCTGGATCTGCGTGCGTCTTCATCTCTCTCGTAGTACCGGCTATTCCTTATTACTAGCTCAGACACTATGTAACACTACGCTATTTACATCAACTTAAGCTTACGGGACACTAAAAAGATCAGCCTACCAAGTATATATTACAGGATAACGCCGTTATTCGTTTTACCTTATCTGGCGCAGTATATATAACATCTTTGGACTCGGTTTTATTACACATTTATATAGAATATTACGATCTTTCTCTCTCTTCTTCGCGCGCGCGCGTGCGCTCGCCCTTTCTTTCTTTCTTTCTCTCTTCCTCTGCCGCATTCTCTTCCTTTCTCTTGCTCAGCTCGCTTCCCTCGCGTCACCTCGTGAAAGCCCACGAGCGTCTACTTGAGGACTACTACTGCTCGTTCAGTCTAACGAAAGAAAAGTACTCTCTGCTATCGTATTCGTCTGCTTAGCGGCATCTACTCCAGCCAGTAAACTCGCTTAGCTTTCCAATGCCGAATAAACGGTACGTTGTACAAACACTTTGACGCTTGAGATTCACGATGATTCCTTCGGGTTCGCCGCGAGGGATCCTCGAGAGACGGGCGTTGGGCTTGAATAGAAGACGGACGCCTTCTCTCTTCCTCTCTCTCTCTCTCTCTCTCTCTCTCTCTCGTTCTCTCGCGATAAAGCGTAAAGCGTGGACCTTGTCCACCGGAGAATTAGCGACTCTGCCGATTGCTGGCGTATGGAATACGTCGTTGCATACTGGTCGCCGGATCGGCCATACCATCGTTACGCAAAACGAGGAGACGACCTAACGCTACTACAGGAAGACAATTCCGACGTTGGTCGCTGGTTCTTCCCCGCAGATCCTATTTTCGCGAGGCCTGGCCGTCGTCGTCCGGAAACGATTTCTCTTTTGAACATTACGCGAAAGAAACGGCATGACGAAATTAACTAAACGGTAACCGAAACTCGGCGAGACTCGTGAACCACTTAAACTGCCGACACTTGGGCGTCTTCGTCATCTGCAACATTTCAAAGTGAGATTTAGTAAGTGATACACGCTAAGGTGATATCCGCATAGAGTGATCCGGGTACGAGGGACTCTAATTTTGGAACGTAACTACTCACAGGACGACTCGTGCAGTCCTGCCACGACTCGACGACTCGGCCATCGTCATCGCATTGAATCAAATCAAATCAAACGGAAACGCACGGTAGGAATGACCCGATTACAGCAGAGAACAAAAGAAGAGATTAACGGTGATCTCTGTCGGTGATCTACTGCGAGAAATTCCATGCCGGACGATAAAGCGGTTTATGTACAATTTACATCTTCCATCTTCATCCGCGTTCTATATATTTTACGAGTACGAGTTAGAGTCTCTCGCTAATGCAATGCTTACAGATGAAATGTGTTACTCTCACACACACGCGCGCGCGCGCGCGCGCACTCTCTCTCTCTCTCTCTCTCTCTCCCCATCTTCAGCTCTCAATTAAGTAATCTTAAAGAGGAGTTGGTTCGAGAGAAATCGATGCAGATGAAAAATGAATAACGATGACACGTGCAACATGTACACACAAGCAATGAATCATGCCTGAGCATTCACGCAGAAGGTATTCACGCGAGAACAAGATGCGTACTGCGGTACGTACATTTCGATGCAAAATTCGATGATGATAGAGGCAAGCTAGTGTATTATGCAATGATCGCTGACACAAATATCGATTTAATGCGGGCAAGTATCATGATTATGCATTAGGAAATTACGGTAGTTTACACTAGCGAGAGTGCGTTACATGACGACATCACATACACACACACGCGCGCGCGCGCGCGCGCGTATGTGTGTGTGTACCGAACACAAGCTTCCGATGAGTTGTGCAGGCATTGCGTTCGTCTACACTTATTTACACAGACAATATAATAACCCTATAATTCCGGTCAATCGAAAGTTAAAAGTGGGCTACGGGCTTTAATACGCAATCATAACATCATCATTGTGTAATTGCGTTCCATATTTCATTTCTCAATCATCTCTTGTGCATTTCTATGCGTGTATGTGTGCATCCGTTTCGCGAGGGGGGGGGGGRGGGGGGGGGGAAAAGAGGGAGAAAAGAAAAAGAAAAAGAAAAATAGAATGTACAGGTTTTGCGAATGTACTTGTGGACCGATACATCAGAGGGGAAGAATGCTATATCTTAGATCAAGAGTGTTGCTGTACTCCCCGAAATAGTGTGCACAAAAATCAGGGATGCGCCGCAGAGGATGAGAGGTTTTTCGACAGCACGCACGATGAAAAGCATCATCACAGCGGGGAGGAGATGTCGAGTGCGATGCTGTTGATCGCAGATCGGTATACGGTATACGGCGGTTTGCTATAAACCGTGAATTGGCTGGAGCCAATGATTCCGTGATCGATGCTCCTCGTCGTGCGTGACAAGGTTACAAGTAACAAGAGAGCGTGGGAAGAGAAGCTACGGCGAGCGTGAGCCTGGACAAATAGGTGTGAAACGTGTGTGTGTGTGTGTGTGTGTGTGTGTGTGTGTGTGTGTGTGTGTGTCTGTGTGTCTGTGTATGAAACGGTGAAGAGCGGTTTGGCTAGCTAGATGTAGATGTACCATCTTCGTGGTCGGTGCGATAAGTGACCCCCTCGTGGCTGTTAGCACGACCGAGTCTGTGCAATCTTGCCATCTGTTGCGCGACTTTGTACGCCGGTGGTTGACGGCATTGCGGCGCGCTACTCATGCTGGATCGCATCGTAGTGATCGACGAGGACGACATGCTGCCCGGAATCGCGCCCATCGTCGTCATGATGGTCGTGATACCCGCTCCGGGCGGTGGCAGCGGGGCTGGCATCCCTAGGCCCATGCTCACTCCCAATCCCGTAGAACCTGAAAACCCTCGACTCTCTCGATCTTCTCTTTCTCACTTCCCCCTCGCTCGCCCTCTCCCCCCCTCCTCCTCCCTCCTTCCCCCTCACCACTACACTCTCTCTCTCTCTCTCTCTCTCTCTCTCTCTCTCTCTCTCTCTCTC
>JAHMML010000009.1:4341170-4478670 GCA_020341155.1 Eciton burchellii
CTCTCTCTCTCTCTCTCTCTCTCTCTCTCTCTCTCTCTCTCTCTCTCTCTCTCTCTCTCTCTCTCTCTCTCTCTCTCTCTCTCTCTCCCACTCCTCGAGGCTCTTCGTCATTCATCGACTGATGGCGATTCGCCGCCACCGCGGACACAGTGCTTGTAAACGAGCGCTTGTGATGATGATGCTGGGAGGAGCATCGATGAGGATCGCACGGTTGCGATCACGGTGCTTTCACGCTTTGATTACCTTGCAATTGTCAAGGATGCTCTCAATTATCGGACCGAACAAATTGGGAACTCGTTCACGCGACTGAGATCCGCGAGAGGCGAGCGAGTCGCTCGCTCAAAGGAAACCAGGAAGCACTCGTCGCTACTCTATCTGCTTGGAAAGGAGAGGAAGCACGCATAGCTTAAAAAATGGTCTACGCCATTTCGTGTAGTTAGTACTCCCTTCTCCCTCCTCCCCTGTAGAATAAGAAAACGCCGGGGTTTTAACCGCTAATACTACGGGCAGGCAGATATGCAGAGTCGATGCAGCTGCGCCTCGAAGGCCATGCTAGAAATGGACAGCGATATTACGTCCGTGTCATCAGCGTGCGCTCGCACCGACGAGCTTGCTCGCTAATTGACGGCATAATTGAGGCCAGCAATGTCACACAGCAGAGGCCAAACGAATCGTTTTTCCTCGGGAAGAGCAATCTTCGAATCAGGACCCGAGCAAAGCTCAAACTACGGATAGGTCAATAGAATTACTCGCTACTCACCCGACACTCGCAATGTGTTATTTTTACATGCACGCGCCACTGACAATGCTGCTTGCATTGTCAGAATGACGTAATTCGCTAGCCAGGAGAGGCAAGCAAGATCAATGATCTCATGCAGGCCAGGCAGGCAAAACGGGCAGACACTCACGGACTCACCTTGAGGAGTTGGGGGTTGGTGATGATGATCGTGATAATGTTGGTGGTGATGATGGTGGTGATGGTGGTGGTGGTGATGATTGTGGTTGTGATTCTGATTGGCGGGAAGCGGAGGTAACACTGCTACCGCGTGAGGAAACGGAGGTGCACCACCTCTCATAACAGACCCTACACCATACAGAGGACACACACGACATTTTTTACAAAAATCTACAGAATCACAATTGGAGAACGATAGTTGACGACGGGTCGACCCTGCGATTTTGCACGGTGCGCGACTTTGCTTACGAGCTGACTGCCCCGCAGCGAAATGGGAATCGCGATGTGCGATCAAGCGAGCGAAATACCGTCGCATGATTAAGCAAGTAACGGCCGACACGATATACAAGCCGTAAAGCGAATTTTACAAGAAGCGGCGGAGAACCTTGAGAAGCAATCGAAAGCACTATTACGTTATATACATATATATATATATATATATATATATATATATACGCAGCGTTCGGCAACGCGAATGTCGAAACAGGAAGCACGTTTGACGCTGCTCAACAATGATATTTAACTCTACAGCAACTCGCGATAAAGCGTTTATGCAGCAAGTCGATGAACGCTTAAAGCCGAATCGCCCCATGGGACATACGTTTTCTGACGGTGACGAAGTTTAGCCGAGGACTCGAAGATAGACGGTAGAAAATAATGACACATCAGCAATGATATATCGTTATAGCGATATTCGGATAACTAAAAAATCATACTCGTTCGCAAACGCTGACCGCTGACGCCGTACGATACAATACTACCGAGATCGTACCCCGAAGCGAGCACCGAAAAATCCCGGCTTATTCCGAAATTATTCCGGGGAGGGAGGGTGGTGTTCCTAGCCCCGATCAGCACCGTGCTATCGCCGAGCGCAACGACTAAATGGGAAAACACGCAACCGAACGGCAACATAAAAACAGACAGACAGACAAATGCGAGAAACAAAGCCGGTATACGAGAGGTATACAAAGGGAGTAGAGAGCGGATGGGGTTGTACAGAAGTAATCGTGATCTCACATCGGCAAACTTTCTACTGGCTTTCGTCGCGAATGCGCCGCGGGAGGGATCCGATCTTCCGCGAGACCATCGCGAGAGAAAGAGATCTCTACTGTCTCTACTGCTCTACTACGGGTCTATCGGGTAAGAGGAACAGCACACGAGCACACCTCGCCACGATCCGTCCTTTCGTTTCTTGCTCTTGGCGCCGCTTGATTACGTACCTTGCAGAGCGGAGTGTCGTCTTTGCGGTGGCGGTGGACTGCCGCCCGCTTCCACGCTGCTCCCGCTGTGGCTGTCCAGCTGAGTACTATGACCACTGTCACTGCTCGTCACCGAACCTACGCACATGTCCCCAAGACACTTCTATCACTACAACACGTTCCAGCCGGGAGGAGTCGCGCCCTGACACGCGATCGCTAAACGCAACGTTCGTTCGCAAATCCGTCCGTTATTTTCTTAGCTCGAGATGTCGAGCCTGAAGCAGAGAGAAGCCTGCTAATGTCGCTGCTGTATCTCATCGCGGCACGATTACGCGCCTCTCGCACGAATCCGTGCTCCTTTCCCCGAGCGCTGACACTTTGGTGATGATCTGATGATCAACGAACGCGCGTGATTGCGCGACGAGAAGTAACGATATTTGCGCACTTGCTACGCTCGGCAACAACCTCGGAGAACCGGTTTATTACTCGTGTTGACCGATTCGAGTACCTATTTAGACCGTCTACGTCTGTTTAGAAAGTGTACCGTTTTCCATTTATGACAATATCTGAGAATGTCTCGACTATCAGAATCTATCGATTACTATCTACGTCGAGCGCGACATCGTTGTAATGCGGCATCGTATGTCCCATGGTGTAAAACACCTGAATCAAAGTCGCGCATTCCGAGTCACAGTATCCAAGTATCCCTGATGTCCGATCGAGAAAAGGGCTCGTCCGTTAATCGGCCTACGAGATGCGTGTATCCTGTGTGAGTGTACGTGTGTACATATGGATCAACTAAGTAACATGGAACATTTATGAATTGCATAAACGGCTGTGCAGCGTGCATAATAATGATTCCTCGTTGCGAGACCTGACCAGTGTTACGTAACGAGCAATGAAAGTGCGTGATGGTGCTTCGCGAGATGCGTGTCTAGCAAGTCAATATTTAGTCGATTAACAATCCAGCGATCTCTGTCAGTACAATCTATAAAGTTACGAATGAGAGAAAGCTAGAAGCTAAAAGTATCGCGAAGTAACTTGCTGTCTATCTCGTGGCCCATTTAAACGAAGCTATCCTTGAGACGATCTCTCTGATTTTTCAGAATCGCACTATACCTCTCGCAAACACGCTACATGATAGCATGCCAGATACAACTCAATGCATATCAATTCATAAGGAGAATGTATTGCGAGAAGATGAGAAAGATATTAGATGTCGCTGACGTACAGTCGTGACATCCGAATGGAAAATAACGACACGTATAGTGCTATGATATAGTACGAGATACGAGATACAAAAATTGTATAAAAGGTCATACTATGATGTTCGAATATCGATTCGTCTATGTTGTCAAAAAGAACACTGCGAGAAGAGCGTATATCGTTGTAATGGACAGCATCTCGCTTCAAACCTGGAGGAAACAGATCACACTTACCGCTGGTTAACGTTTTCCTCAGTGGCTGGAGATTGCTCAAGCTGGTCACGCTGCTGCTCTCCGCACTGAGGTCAACGGGCGGTGGTAGACTGGCGGGCGTGTCGCTGTGGGACCGCTCGTGCATCGGCACCCTGCTGCCAGACCCTACTCTTCTAGGCGCGCCTGGACTAGGCTCCAAGCCGCTCGAGTGTAGCGCCAAACCAGGTACGGGTAGCGGCGGTGGACAGTGTTTAGGTTGATATGGTCGTGTCTTGTGAGGATCGGACAGTGCCAACATTTTCCTCACCGCCTGTGGCGATGCGGCGCCGAACTTTGTACCTGTAGAATCGTACAATCAGCACGGATCACCGAAGAAAGCAGAAAATTCGCTCGAGATCAAACTCAACGACAACATGTGTCTCGATTTGATGATTTACGGCTAATAATTTATATTAGCCTAGATTTACCAACCTTGTATACTCTTCCTGCCTTCGCTGGTACTACTGGCGCTACTGGTAGTCGACAAAGTCGGCGATGGGTGTCTCCTTCCTCGACTGCCACTCAGCGGGACCGCGGCGGCGACTGCGACCGCTCCGGCATGCGGTTCGCAATCGACGGAGAGTTGATGCAACCGTTCCTCGTCCGTGATCACCTTCATGTTCGCGAGATAGGCCTTCACTCTCCGGACCATCTGCGCCTCTTCGAACATCTTTTTCGGATTTGGAGCGGCTGTGGATTTCTTCCGTCGCTTCACCGTTGCGGTTTGCCCGCCTGTAAGCCGCGACATTGCAGCTGTACGCAACCGTACTTGAGAAATCAGACCACAAAACAGCAACGAAAACCGGGCGTAAGAGGATTACCTTGATTACCAGTAGTCATTTGATTCAAAGCGACCATGGCGGAACTCGGCGGTTGCCCGCCTCTCTCCAGCATAGTCAGCAGGTCATATGGCGAGGAGCACATATTCGTTAGCGTTCGCACCTCTTTCGCGATCATTCTGAGCTTCTCAAAGTTCACTAAACCTTCCACTCTGGAGTCGTTGCCAAGGTGTATGAAAGTCAAATCCTTCTTCACGACCGGATAAAATGGTATCTGAAAGATGATGGGAAAAGATAAGGTGAACTGAAATCGACTCGCTACTGCTGTATCAGTCATGAAAACTCATTGCGATATCACGGTATCACGGACGCGATATAAAACGAAGAAATGAATCACACTAAAGTATCAAAGTCAACGAGATAACTTCGTCATTGAAGATAAAAGAATGACTCACTATCGGTGGTTGAGTTTGTTCAGAGGCTACCAGTTGCCGATATTTACTCATATTGCGGCTGGGATCCATTAACTCCTGCAAATCGCTAAACAATCTTTGATACTTGGTCGGTAGCTTCTCCCACGAAGCTCTCAGTCTCGACACTGCGCCATGACCCAGACCAGACACGATCGCGAACATGGAATTGAAGTTTTTGCACTCCTTGCATTGGCCTGTACAGAAAAACGTGGCTGTAATTAAATGATGGCAAGAGATAAGACAAGAAGCATAGTCTAGCATACTTACGCGCTATCTTGATGAATTGCTTTATAATCTTGCTGCGCCGCACGAGATTATGCTCCGAACAAACTTCCGTTACGACCCAAAACATTTCTCTGTTGACTAGTTCCGCAAACTGACTGAGCATGGGCACGCCGTACCTACTCTTCAGTTCAAACAGATCGTCCACGTATTCTGTAGATTCGATTTGTCTGCGATACGAGATGTGCAAAACTGAATTAGCCGAATTATTAATTCCAGGCTTTGCAGATAATATAACAAAATATTATACACGTTATACAAAATGTGTACGATTATGAGTGCAACACGCAGAAACGATTCGCAGCAGACAGAAAGTTGACGCTTAATTAATACATTTCGCAAAATATCGAATCACCTGAATATACTGAAGTCCTGCAAGGTCAATTGTATCGCCACTTCCACGGCATTCAATTGCAGGAAGTGTACCTGAGACTCGCGAATGAGTTCGGAAGCTTGATCGTCGGCCACCAGAGTCTCGGAGATTCCATTAGTCTTCAGATAGTATCGGGAACTCAGTCCTATTCGCTCCGCGAGATTTTGCAACTGATCCGGTAGTCTACGTTGCTTGATCATGCCACCCTCGCCGACGCTCACTTCCGCCAGGGAAAAGTTTGAGCTGCTTTCCGTTATGCCGAATTCTTGAAGCGCAAGCATCACCACCTACAAGTTATCAAGTCATTGAATAATGTATGCACAATCTCTCTCTCTCTCTCTCTCTCTCTCTCTCTCTCTCTCTCTCTCTCTCTCTCTCTCTCTCTCTCTCTCTCTCTCTCTCTCTCTTTAACCACAATTTGCAACGATGCAAATTTATTCACCTCGTGGGCCGTCGTTTCCTTATGAATAAGAAGATATTTGCACGTCTGATCCGCTTTATATACTTTGAGCACGTGTTCGGGATAATCGTTTGCCCTCAAATCGTCGTAACAATAAAGCGACGTAAGATCCGGGTTACTCTTCGAGTGATACAGATTGGTAGTGGTCTGTGCAAGCCCTGTTCCCGGTGGTGTATGCGGTGGCGCGAGAGGATCGTCCACGTGCACGCCGTCGCTGTTGAAGAACATTTCGTGTCAGCTAGACGAACCGTGCGGCGCACGTAGAGCAAATAATGATATCCGCGTGATCGCGTGATTCTATCCATAATGCACTCACTTGATCGTGTTCTTTGGCAGTATGTTCATCTTCATAAGCGCTTTCTGTAATCGCCGTTTGGGTCCGAGAGTCATGAAACCCTTGTGCTCCTTCTTCGCGTCCTTGCACGGCGACACGTTATTGTCGGGAATCAACAACGGTACTCCGCCGATTAAAGGGTTCAACGGATTCACAGGAGTTATAGGATCAACATGCGTCGATAGTCTAGCGCGAGGATCCGACTGAAGTCTAGGTATCTCCGGCTTGCTCGATCTACCTCGCGGTCTTGGCGAATTATCTGGCATTTGAAGCATTTCCTTAAAAGCTGCAAAGCAGATGATCGATAATGAAGAGAATCTGTCTCGTTACTAGCATTACCTTACAATTATGAATTATTAGTGTATCCTAAAGCTATGGAAATGTGTGTCACGAGAGTATTTAAACTTTTAGGCGCCATTACGCGCCTAATGGCTTCTTTCTTCTGATTTCTTCACAGACAAAACGCCACTATAGTGGCCTTTGCCGCATTTGAAAAATATATTGCATCGCGATATATTTCGTTGCGAAGCGTCTTCATTTGCTCCCACTTGCAATATATTTCATCAAGAAAAGCTTTAACAGTATCATCTCGCCTAAAGTTTGTAGCCGGAAAGTACTTTGCGACAGAGCTCTGTCTCCAGTTTGGCCATGACGTAAGTAGTAAACGGTAAAGATGAGATTGAAAAAATATATACTCGATTTGCACTCACCGAGTAAATTAGATTTCACAGTTATACTGAGATGCGTGGAAGCTCTCAGGATATCAAGAGCCTTCGCATGGTTCACGTGTTCGAAACTTTGGCCGTTCACCTCCAAGATCTGATCGCCCCTCTTCAAACCAACATCTTCAGCCTTCGACCTCTTGTCAACTTTCGAAATAAATATACCGAAGCCTCTCTCAAATCCTCCCAAGATACTAAAATTTAGGACTTCATCCCTGTTTGGTCTGGCTAACGTTACATTCCGCGTTCTCGCTTTCGCTGCACACGCAATATTTAATAACCTGAAAATCCCAATTAGACAATGATGACAATCGTTGCGTGCACAATGATTGAGAATAATTCTCTCAAGGATATCCGGATAAGCTCGTTTGAAAAAAATTAAAAGAAGCGGAGAAATTCAAACGTACCTTTGCTGTCCCTGCATCTTTTCTCTTTCCAATCCAGCCTCGAAGGCCTCCAAGAACTCCATCATTGCCGGATCAGTCTCAAAGTCGGTAAAATGATTGTTCACCCATAAGAGCACGACGCGGGCGACGCGATCTCGCACCGGCGCTTGCTCGAACCATTCCAGCAGCTGGCTGGCGACCAATAATGGACTGTCAATGAATGTTCGATGAGTCAACAGGAAATCCTCCACATAAGTAGGATCCGTAATACTGTTCTCTTCAATGAGCTGTAACATCAGACGATCCGGCGTTCCCCGGATTACCACGTGACCTCTTCGCGCGGCGCCGTCTAGAGCCCCTCGCAATTCGGTCACCAATATCACTCTGCCGTTCTCCTCGTGTCTCCTGGTATTCTCTTCGCCCTGATGCTGAATCCGAAAGTAATCTGCTTGCGTGACGCACACGAATTGGCAATCGTCGCATCTACGGAGAAAAAGATGGCCGCATTTTCAATCCAGCTTTCAGCTTTCCGGCGAAAACAAACGCTCAGAAAGACAGAAATGCTCAGGAAGGAAATAACAGTTACGAACTTGGTTCTCATGACCCCACGGTGCAACAGCCTCTCCATGGTAGGCAGAATTCCAAAACTGTCTCCAAGACCGAGCTGTTCAATCTCGCCGTTACTATGTTCGATCTCGACCGCGCCATTGATCAGCACGCTCCAGCTGTCGAGCTCTTCGCCATCGTTTAAGACCACCATGCCAGCGCGGTCGACCACCGCAAATACCATTACAGCGCACAGCGCCCTCCTAACGGCCAGAGTCATGTTTGTGAAAGCCTTTAATTGTTGCGTGAATTCTAAAAGCGTTTCTATGTCGTCCTCTGTCCTCTCAACAGGATCCTTCTCCAAGCATTCTCGAACAGGGTCGCGAACCGTCAAACTCTAAAATAAATTGCAACGGGAATTAGAGTGCATCAGAATGCAGTGATCAGGTACGTGTCCTCGACGGGCAACCGGTCAGCACTTACATCCATGCTTTCTGCCAGATCCTCCTCCTCATCGCTGTCGACGATGGACTCTACGAGACCCGAGAGATCCACCTCATCGGGATCCGCGTCCAATGAACTCTGCACGGACGTCATGGTGTCAGATCCGCTGTATGCCGAACTCGTGTCGCTCGAGTGACTGCTCCTGTTTGATTTCTGGTACAGCTCCGGCCTGCCTGTCAGGCCCTGCGAAAACTGCAAGAGAAAGGGGATTTTATCAGTTTTATTTTATCTCTTACTTTATCTCCCTTATCATCTCTATATACAATAATTAATAATTCGCTACAGTTGGAATGTGTACCACAAGTCTACGCACAAGATTCCATCGCATCATGACACCATGCGACCATCATCCCTATATAAATTACAAATATTTTGAAGATATTTTGGAGATGGAACGCATCACCTCTCTACATCATCTTTCTATATCAGATTCGATCACTCATAGCTAGGCTATCAGCATGATAGGAATTTTCACAACGCAGCTGAAAGATCTGACAAGAGATACGTCCAAGCCGCGGTATGCAACATGCATCGATAATCAATGCACAGGGAAATGAAAGATGAAAATGGGAGATGAAATCTCAAACGTGACCTTGTACCAAAAATCGTGCTCACGATGGGAATTACCGAGATGACAGAAGATTGAGGGGGAAAGCAACGGCAGGGATTGGGAAAGCTGACGGGCGAGGTCATCGATCATCATTTCCGGAAATCTCCGTGCGCGCTGTACGAATAACAGAAGCACATTTACAGAGTGGACAGTACTTCGACCATAATTTAAACCATAATTCAATTACGGTAGCCATCTGACCTAATCTCCGTCCGGGCCATTAATCTAACGGCTAGAAGCGATAATAGGCGTATTCAGCGGCGGCCGGCCTATGAGATCTGCGGGATGTGATTCATGCGTCTCGTGGCTCCTGGACGTCAACGTGGACGCCCGCCGTCCAGGAGGACAGGGCGCGACGTCCGCGTCGCTCGAGGCGGACGAACCAAAACAATCATCGACGACGACGACGCCGCCGCTAGTAGCGCGCCAAGTAGGAAATACCAGGAATGGGCGTGATTGGGACAGGACTGCCACTCGGGACGGTTAGGTTAGGTCGCAGCGCGACATGACATCACGCACGGACGCACGCATGCACGCGCACGTCTCGTCGCGCACACTTTGGCCAACCCAAACAAAACACCCGTGATGTCGGCGTTGCCGTGTCATCGCGCGAGGGGCGGTCGCGACGTACGCCCCCGCGCTCTCCGGCAACAGCTTCCTCTCCTCGTTGAGACCTGGAGGGCAGCAGCACGCACGCACGCATACAGAGAGAAAGAGAGAGAGAGAGAGAGTCAAGGCCATTTTGAGCCGATCTCGCAGGAGAGGCACTCACTTGGTACACGCCGTACGCGTCCATCGTGCCAGCGATAACCGCGAGATCCGCGACGAGGAGCCACGCGCCGCTCACGAGCGCGGACGAGTGACGAAAGCTCGTGATCCGCTGCCACCAGCGCGCGTCCGCATTTCTTTACGCGCCTCTACGCGCGCCGCGAGCACCGACCGTCCTTCTTTCTCGCACGTTACACGTTTACACGCAGCGTGGCTGTGGCGGCTGCGCGTGGTCCGCACGACGATGCGAGCTGGGGACTCCCTCCCTCCCTCCCTCTTTGTCGCGCTTGCAGCGGGACTCGTGTGACGCGTCCGGCCGCCACCGTCCGTCCGTTCGTCCGTCCGTCCGTCCGTCCGTCCGTTCCTTCGTTCGTTCGTTCGTTCGTTTGTTCCTTCGTCCGTCGGTCCGTCCGTCCGTCCGTCCGTCCGCTGTCACCGTTCGTCGTGTCGTCGCGGCCAACCAACCGCTGGCTCGGCGAACACAAGACTACTCCTCCTCCCGTCCCGCCGCCACCCTCGCCGAGCCGCCGACGGCATTCCCTGCGAGAGCGCAGGCTGGTCACGTGACCCGCTGCGACGAGAGCGGCTGCTCAGGCCCGTGTCAACGGGGGGCACAACGCTGGGCCGGCCGGCCGGCCGGCCGGCGGGGGGCGACGCTGGGCCACCTGTAGCTTCCGCGCGCGATGCCCGCATTTTTTTCCGAGTCCGGATCATCGTTTCGATCGTCCGAATCCGCCTCGCGCCTCGAGCCGCGGAATTAAATCTGAATTTAAGACGAGAGCCGAGGCGAAGAGGCGAACTGCGCTCGCTTCTTCTGTGCACCCGCAAGATTCGGATTCAGAGGTCGGCACGGGTTCACGACGTTGATGAGTTACGATTCTCTAGTGAACTTGAATGGGGGACAGTGCAAACCGGAGGAACTGAGGAGAAAGAGAGAAAGACGGAGGCCGAACTATAAGCTTTCGATTTTGACGTGTAAAGTCCTGAATTTATCTATCGAGTCACTCGGAGATTTCCAAAGGGAAGGGTGAAACGAGAGTCGATATCAATATGAAGAGAAATTTGAGTCGGCACCGGCTGGGAATTTCATTAAATTTCGTTGTCCATGTAACAACGTGGAACGTCGAGTGGAAGTTCAATGAAACTTTATTGTCCACGCGAATATCGGCTGGGAATTCAATCAAATTTCGTCACGGCTGCTAACGTGTCTCCTTCTATATACCGTATTCATTGTAATTTTACGGCAGCGGAAACGTACAGTCTTCCTCATCATTTAAAGGAACCTCTTTAGAGATCTGCAGCGGAAGATGAAGAACGAGCCAAAAAATATCGCGATGGCGATATTTATTGATCAATTGACAATCGATGCTTCGTGCTGGCAGGAGAGGGTCGCAATTTGCAAGTTAACACGCAAACAGGGAATTCAAATAACAACCTCGACCGATGGCGGGAGGGGGAGGGGGAAGAGGGGGGCAGGCTAGTGCAGGCGATTCCGTTGGCGATTTCGCGACGCGCGAAATTCGCGAAATTCGACGCGAATACGTATGATCATGGATTTGCTTGACACGTGAAATCGGAGACCGAGAATGGGGGATGAGGGTTGCAACGTTGCGGGACGTACAAAGTCCTCGGAGATGACGAGCGCGCGCGAGCGCTAATCGGAAACCGTGACTCATTAAGCGGCTTCCTTCCGATGGAACAACGAAGAAGTTGGTCAGTCAGCTCTCGTGTTGCGGGCTCCGAAGCTGAAGCTGCGAGCTGAAAGTTACCATCAGAGGAAAGTGAACTGAGAGGAAAAAGGATGGGGCCTGTGCGCGATAAGCGAGTGAACGTATAATTGAATATTTACAATTGATAATTGATTAACGCATAATAACGCATCGGCAATAATCATATCTGTGAGATGAGGATGGCAAAAACAACCGAGATAAAAAAACTGATAGGACCCGACACGTAACACGTGGCACAGCGTACATCAATTTGTATGCGCGCGCGGGTATCAGCAGAGACGATAACCGTAACGCCGATACAAGAACATTGTACGGAGGATGTCGTAAGACACGCTCTCGAAGAGACGGAGAGCTGGACGAAGAATTAACGCACACGCCGGTGCTTTCGCAGTTAATATTCATCAGCGATTAGTTAATCGGCATGCGGAACAATAAGCAAGCGTGACGTAAACTGAACGCCAGTAACAACACCTGAGTCGATCTTAAGGGGCTCTCTTCCTCCCCACGGAAGGTCGCTGTCGGACGATCGTGTGAATTGCGCTTAAGGAGTCGACGGACGGTCGATCGGAGTCACGGAGGAGCAAGAGAGAATGGGAGAGACAGAGAGCGAGGGGGAGGGGAAGAAAGGGAAGGAGAGAGACCGAGAAAACAAGACGAGAGAGCAAAAGGCAGAGAGAGAGAGAGAGAGAGAGAGAGAGAGAGAGARAGAGAGAGAGAGAGAAGGGGAGGGCAATAGATGAAGATAGGCGCGCACGAAGGCGAGAGCATCTCGCCGCTCCGCTCGCAGCATCCATCCAGCAACGGATAGTAACCGCTCAAAGGCCACTGGCCGACCCGGCGGATGATTTATACGGCCCGTTATGTCGCCCGCGCCCCTCACTTTTCCTTTTGTCCCACGTTACACGCCACTTTCCAAATTGCTCCTTTCATTCAGCTTCTCGCCCGCCGGAAGAGGAGACGCGCGATCGCGCGATCGCTCTCGGCCGCGACGTGCCGATTGTCGGGGCGATTCGGGATGATGCGGGGCACGTGGATGGATCGACAGCACGTACGTCATCGATTCTGACAGGATAACTGTATTCGGCAGGTGCGGGCAAGGGCTTCGCCGATGTGTTCAAGCGAGCTTTGGATCACGCATCCTCCACGGATTTGCAAAATCGGTGCAAGTTGCATCGGTGCATCAGTTCTTAAACGTCTGGACGAAGAAGGGATGATCGGTGATCGATGCAAGAAATCGTAATCACCGGGCCAGATAAATCAGATGAATAACCAAGGAACAGGGATGTACATCGCACTTACAGTGTCATCGAAGACCAGGTTGACCTGACGGTGGTCAGTTATGGAATGAGGGTGCGGTGGTCGATGCATCCTTCCTCCGCCATGGACTTCCGGGTAGTCGATCTGCAAAAGATGCAATTTTATTCATAAATTAATTACGCAAAGCGCCGATATAATTTATCGTCGATGGGAAAGTATGCGTGCGCGTGTATGTGTCTGTAAAGCACCAACGGGAGATCAATTTGCGTTTACAAACTGACATCGTTGGATCCAATCCACACTCGCGCAAAACAGCGATGAATATTGTACATAGAAATATCACGCGTGTATTGTCGCTACATCATGGACTTAGAGCATAGAGCCGATCTACAGACTTCATCAATGTTAGAATCTGTAGCTTCGCAAAAATTGCACGCCGTGCAATTTGTCAGTCTTTGACGAGGATCTGTATCCTCACTTTCAAGTTTCAGGTCGAAACTGCATCGCGATCATCGCAGCGTGCCTTAATCGGATCGATCAACGGCTGGGATTACCCCCTCTCCGTCACGGGGACTTCCCCTTGGCCGGTACGATCCATACGATCGATCCTGCGTATCCGTACGATCGATCAATTATCGCTGATTGGGATCGCGGCGTGCGCAAACGCGATTGGACAGCTGGATAAAATATCGCGCCACGATTCGCTCGAGCTTGACGCAATGAGGCGGCCGATATGAAATCCCTATACGCGGCGGGACGCTCGCCGATAATTTAATCTAGCGCGGCGCGCCACCTGCGGATGCGGCTGAATCCTGCAGCTGCGTCGCTTTTCCATTTTTACGCGATCGGGACTATCTCCGTCGCAGGGTATCCTTGATATTTTATCCTCGTGATATCGAATGCGGATAACTCGAAATGCCAATTCGAGGCACATCCAAGGCTGATGGTAAGAGTTAAACACCGACGTGCGGACGTGCGATTGGAATCGTTTGCAAAAGAGATTACGCGAGATTGCGTAGTCGCGCAGTGGGAAATTACGATGTCCATTGTCCATCGGTTTACTTTCGATCGTACTAATCGCAAGAATAGAAAACACATCGCGTTAATCGTAATTGCCTATGCTATTACGCGACTAATAAATTTACGATATATCGGATTGCCGGAAATTTCGAAAGTCGAAAGAACGGATTATAACGGGCAGCGCGTGCCAAGTTTCTCGCTAACGAGTCGAAACCGACGCAACAAGTTGAATTCCGCACGGCGATATTACGTAGAGGATAAAATAACGTAGCGAGAGTAATTCAGCGGATAATTCCACCGCCCACGGAGCAATTTTAATTAAATATCGAAAAGAACGCTTACGTATTATCCGACACGTGTATCCGACACACGTTCATCGGACTTTTCCGGAGGATGCAAGACGGATATCCGTTTTGATTAACAATAGTTAATCGCCGACCGTCTCTTTGTCCACTTTCGTCATTTGTGACGAATATCTGCTAATAAAGAATCGCTACTCAAGGCTTTCCCTCATTATCAGCCGCTCGCAGCGTCAGCTGTGTCAATTTCTCGCCCTCCCTCGTGCAGCCGACAGTAAGCCCTGTTTTTTCGGTTGATATGCAACGGGGCACGCTCGTCGTTGCGGACAGCGACGAGAAAGAAGAATGAAAGAGAGACAATGAGACGAGTGAGCTTCGGGCCGGAACTCGTAGGCCGGACTTCCGGTAGATACGCTGGTTATACGTTCCATTCACGGAACCGCTCCCTCGTGACTCGATTGTTGGAACCAATGTTTAAGCAATTTCGGGACAAAGTTCGGTTTCCATCGAGCGCCGATCGCTCGATCGTTCCGATTTGCCATTCCGCGCGATCGCATATGCCGCGGCGACACAGGGGGGAATCCCGCGGCGATAAATAACGTTCTACTCGCGAATCTTTCAAACTTCCATTCGCGTAATCATGAAAATAATCCTCGGATTAGCCTCTAGTCTTTCTACCAACGTCGATCATGAAATATGTTTTATGTTAGGTTATGGTACAAATTAATTTCTTGCTTCCGATTTCAAGCATCGATAATCTCATCGAGTCAAAATCGCCATTTCTCAGTCTTTCGCAGTCAGCTGTCCGGTGAACGGCTCGAGGTCATTGAAAATGATTCTAATATTTCTTGCACTTTTTGTAAGTAAATTCTGAGCTCCACACAGAGGCAAGAAATCAATATGTACCCATCTTACTTGATCTATTCGAATAATCAAACGCGGAAACGTGCACGAATGATTTATATTATTCAGTAAACGGTAGTAAGCTTTCTGTAGTCATCAAGTCCGAGAGCGGATTGCAGCACGACCGAGTTTACTTTTGGAATAATCCTAATTGCGGAATTGCGTCAGTGATGTTCTTGTCTGACATCTGTTAACGCAAATGGCATTTGCGTAATTATAACACCTCCTTGCTCAATCATCGATTAAAAGCAGGCGTGACATTCACAATCGGCGACCGAAGGCAAAATGCAACCGTGACGCAAGCAACAAAATGTGCACACGTCTTCCTGACGTAACATCTCAAGTATAAACAATTGCTGCATTAAATGCTACAAAATCAACAACAGGTTCAGGTTACTCGGACAAGAATATCTCTCGCGTATTTAGTTGAAGCGCATTCCATCAATCTGTTGAAAATATTCTCCCTCTCGTTACAAAATCGCGTTACATCTCGCACTTGTGATAATAATATTAACATTAACATTAAAATATCTCATATATATATATATATTTATTCATGTGTCTTTTCGTATATTATATCTACAATAAGTAAACGATAAAATTATATCCATTACAAGTCCTTTTCTTATATACATACATACACACATATATATATATATATATATATATATATATATATATATATGTATATAAGAAATATACACAAAATATTTACGTAATGAGTAAATAATAAAAAATTCAGGCTCGAGTTAAAGACGAAAGCACTGCACTTTATTGAGATGTAAACGCAGCATGCGCGACATTGAACCGAAATGTCCACTTTTCCTGCTTTTTTTTCTTTTCTTTCTTTTTTTTTCTTTTTTTTTTTTTTTTAAATCGACATCTCTTATCCGACTTATCTCCTGATAACTCCGAGGCTATGATAATTCAAATCATCACTCAAGCAAGTTGTAAATAACAACATAGAGAAAGAGATAGAGAGACGATCAAAATATGAAAAGGTAATCGTAATAAAATCATTAGCCCGAGATAAACGGCGCGCTCGCTGTCAACCGACCGGACAAGACGATATCTCGAGATATCGAGATATCGCGCGATTCTCACGGGGGCGCGGCAGTTAAGCACGGTCAAGCGAAAAATAATACGCCCGATTATGCGCTCTCATTCATAAATTCATACGTTCGTCGTCCGCTTTACATCATGCGCTCGATCTCTGCGTGGGACTTTTGCGCGGCAGTGGGCGGCTCGCGTGCATCCATGTGCGCATGCGCGCGCACACGCATCGGCGAACGAGATAAAAGGAGGACGAGGAGGGGAGGAGAAGAAGCGAACGCGAGACGTCAATTCCCGATTCTTATCGATCTCGGCATCGATCGCGCTCTCATTCGCGCTCTCGTTCGCGGCCGCCATTATCGCGATGCTATCGGAAGCGCGATATCGAGGTCCATAAAGCTCTCGATCGAGAATGAACGGGCCCGCGTTTCGCAACGCGGCAACGCCGGGGGGAAAAAAGAGGGGGAAAAAAAAAAGAGAAAAAAACCGCAGCCATTAAGTAAAGAGCTCCGCGGAATGCGGATGTTTGACATTAAATGTAATCTCTCTCCGTGCGCGCGCGCGCGCGCATTATTGATACACATTGACGTGGCCCGTTTCTCGTCTCCATTTCTCTAAACTCGCGGAAATCTGTTTACCGATCTTGATCGGGTCTTGTTATTTGTTACCGCAGCGCGTTGACACCGCATCTAGAGCGAGACCGTTTCTCGTCTCCTCTCTTTTCGGCCGAAGAGAAGCAGAGAAGCAGGAGCAGAAGATCAGAGACAGCTGTAGAAGCAGAATTAATACTGGAAGTGGGAGTAGAAGAAGAAGCAGAAGCAATGCTCTCGACACTTCTCTCTGCTGAAAGGATTGACCAATGAACGCGAGATGAGCGCGGGATCATCGCGCCGATGGCGGGCCGCTCTCTTTACCTCGGAGGACACGATCGACAGGGTCCTCGGCGTGCCGGGCCAGCTTCTAGACAGGGAACGTCCCTTCCGCTTCCTCACGACTACCCGAGGTCGCCCGGTCCTGCTCGTGTGTTTCAACATCGCGAACACTCGCGGCTGTTGAGGTTAACTTACAAAGGCGGCGCGATTAGACGACGTCCGACTGCGCGCCGATTCCGATTCCACGTGGTGTCGCCCCCGCCGTCGCCATCGCTAACGCAGTTCGATCGATCGACGAGGTCGCTTCGATCTTCGATTCCCACCCCGGCCGCGGGCTCGCGCGCAACTTTCCGCGAGCTTATTATTATTATTATGTACTCTCTGCTCTTCCCCGACACTCGATCGAGACACCTCGCGGACACAGCTACGAGGAGCGAGGACCGGCGCGCGCACGCACGCACGCACACATACACACACATACACAGAGAGAGAGAGAGACGCGCGCGCTATAAACACCAGCGAGGTATCTCTCTCTCTCTCTCTCTCTCTCTCTCTCTCTCTCTCTCTCTCTCCTGGCGACTCGAGGCGCGCAGCTGGAATCGGCAGAAAACTGAACCGGTACGCCGAGCCGAGATCGAACCCGGCAAGCCCGACGAGGTGAACGATCGACGGAATCGGATCTCTCGCGAGATCGTCGAGCGATCGCGCGTGGTTTACCCTCGAGACTCGACGGAACGCAGCACAACCTCCTACCCGTCTCGCGTCTCGCGGGGAACTGAATCGTGAGCGATTCTTGAGGGCCAAAGACCGACCGGTTAGTCACGTGACCGCGCGCACTCAGGAACGTAGAGAGCGCCTTATCACGCCGTGCCGGCGACACCCCTCCCTCCCTCTCTCACTCTCTCTCTCTCTCTCTCTCTCTCTGCCGCGCCGGAAATTTGTGAGATCGGACGCGGACGGACCTGCCTGAATGAGACTCCGGCGCATCCGCGTTCGATTTTCATTCGCCATTGATCTGCAGGATGAGATCTGCGCCGCTCGATGAGCGAAGGCGCGCGCGTTTATTTTGACCAACCAGCTGACGAGTTGGCGATTATTCGAGATCGGGGGGAGGGGGGAGGATATCTGTTCGCAGCAACGCGTTAATTATTCCCTCCCGGTGTGCCTTACAAGAAAGTAAACGTTCCAGCGCGTTCCAGTTCGAAGCGGATGCAAATGTCACACACGTGTTAACGTGGAAAGCGGCCCCGCTTCGGCGGGTAATAATTCGGCGGGAAAAAGAAGAAAGAAAAAAAAGAAAAAAAAAAAAAAAAAAGAGAGAGAAAACGTCAGGACCCGTGTTATTCTAGAATCCGAGACGGGCCACTTGTGGGCCAGTCGAGAGACCGGCCTTACATTTGACCTGCTTCACAAACTTGGATCACTTGGACCGGCGCGCAGCGGCCGGAGAGTTCGAGAGTTGCGCTTCGGACTTGCGACGCGGAATTCGAGCGGCCAATGGAGCCTCGTTGTCGACAATTTGGCAGGAAGAGAGGGAACGTCCTCGGGAAGAATCCCAGATGCGGAGTGTACTCCGAAAATTACTTTCTCGTCACTTTTGATTTCCGCGTAAACGCGCGTAATATCGATATATCGATATCGCAGAAACGGCGCCTGCACCTCTGCCGCGCCTCCGCAGCCACGGTTGCCGCGGAGCGGCGATTCGACAAAGTTGCGCGAGCGGGAAGGGGGCGGGGGGCGGGGAGGGGGGGTTGCTAGCAGGCGGGGCCGAGAACGTCGAACCTTCGGAGGTTACTCCGCGCCGGCGAGAAGGGAAGGGCGGCGCGTTGACGAGGACCAGCGCGGGAGAAGCGCTGCATCGCGAGAAGTCTACATTACGCGGCGGGGACGGCGGCGGCGACGGATGCGCGTAGCCGGAGCTAAAAATTTCTCTGCGGGACCTCCGCGAGCGACGCTGTATCTGCGCGCGCGCGCGCGCGCGCAGCTCGGCGCCTGTCTACTTTATTTTCGGTCCTTCCTGCGCCAGCATCGCCGCCGTCACGGCGACGTAGTCGTAAAAACCGCGGCCGCGCAAGGGAGATCCGGATGAAAACGGCTGCTGAGGGCGGAATCCGTTAACGGATTGAAAAAGGAAGCCCCCCGCCCGTCCGGCGAAAATAGCACCGCCGCGCATTCCGATCCGATCCGAGAGAAAGAACAGAAAATGCGCAAACGGACGGACGTCGAAAGGTCAGCGGTGATACTCCGCGAGACGCGAGCCTGTTTCGACCTAGTCGAAAGTTCGCGGGGGGGGAGGGGGGCAGGTGAAATCGATGCGATGCGCAATGGATGCGGCCGGACGCGGGAAATGCTCGCTCGGATAACAGGAAGCAGATAACGCGCGAATTGCGCCGCGACGCGCCGAGCGCGATCGCGGTTTCGAGTCACGAGGCGGGAGCCGAAAACGATTAACGCTTCGGGAGTTGGTTATTGTCGTACGCTTGCTGGCGCTACTGCGGCTTCTAATGCTATTATCGCTCGCACAGAGTTCGAATTCCGAGAAGCTACGTGCCCGCCGAACGGGGACGAAACTTTCGCGCGCGCGCGCTACGTGCTCGACGCAGTCCGACTTCAAAGGGTCCCACGATCTGGTTTCCGAAGAGTCGCCCAAAGGGCTCCGCGGCAAAGGGCCTGCCGGACCTACCCGCAGGACCCTTTGACAAATGCCGATGGCCCTCGGCTATCGGTTCTATATAAAAAAAAATCCGCTCCAAAGGGAGCCTTTAGGCGTTTCAACCTTCGATTGGTCGACGCGCTTCGCGAGATGCGAGATGCGAGCGTGACCGCGCATATTGCGCATCGCAGCGGGTCGCGATAATAAGCGCGCTATCTCCGCGGATGCTCATTTTTCGTCGCGAGCGCGACGGACGCAGCTCAATCGCCGCGCGGGAGGCGCGCTTCTATCTCGCGCGGTCCGATCGGCGGCGGTTCGGCGGAAAATGTCGAGAGTTGCCGAGGATTACCGAGGCGCCGCTCGCGTCCGCGCCGGCGCGATGTGGAAACTGGACCGAGCGTGTCCAGTTAATTCGCCGACGTGGGCTCGCCGGTCATTCGTTCCCTGCGAACTGATCAAAGTTTAACATATCTGCTTCGATTGACGAATTCTTCGAGCCCGAGCAAAACAAAGGAGTCTCATATTTCGTACTCGCGCGTAGAATCGCGCAACAGATTGAAGCATTGTTCCTCGTCGTAATTGATAACCCTCGATCTTTATCCGATCCTGTTTGATGTTCCTCGATGAGGAACAGGAATACAGGAGCCGCGCTGGAAATAAAAATGCGCGCGGTACCCGGAAGGGAAGGGCGGTGTACCGCGATACGCGAATACGCGCAATCGACCCGCGCGCCAAATTCGAATTCCAAGACACCAGGCGCGACGCATCCCCCGCCACTTACGCGCGGCTTCTAAATATACGCGCCGTTATCGCGCCGATTGGGAAAACATCCTCCGGCGAGCGTGCATGCCAATAATTATCCCAAGTGCCGGCGTATTCGCACACACGTGTCCGCGTTGCGCCTGCGGGGCCATGAATGAGAAGAGTCCGTCGCGCGCATGCGCATGCGCTTCGGCGAATCGATACAGTCGATGACATCGTTCCCGCCGTATCGTGTGTCGCACCTCCGCGTATAGAATTACGCGTGTGATGATGGCGATAATGCGCGGATAATGGCGCGGACGGCCGCGCACCTCTCTTTCTCTCTTTCTCTCTCTCTCTCTCTCTCTCTCTAATCGGTCACACCGCCAGCAGTCGCGCCTCGTCGATGTCTCAGAGCGAGCGCAGAGACCGGTTGCAGGTGCATTCGCGCGAGTAACTCCACGCTGACAGCGTCGAGCATACAAAGATCTGGATCGGCGGTTCGCTCTGACATTTGTTTCGCGCGCGCGTTATCTCGCGCCAAGTCGAGATATCGTTTCGCGCCTCGCGCGGAGTCGCCGCCGCGTGGCGCGCAGAATCTGAATAAATGAATGCATCCCGCGTCACGCGACGTTCAGGGTATCACTGAGTATAGATAAATCAGAGAGAGAGAGAGAGAGAGAGAGAAAGAGAGGAATGGTTACGTTGCGCAATTAATGTGAACACATCCGATAATATCTCGCTGCAACTTTTAACGAAATAACGCACGCAATATACGATGAGAGATGGACATTTTCGGATAAAAGCCGGCTACATCCGAATCTTTTCGAATGGAACTCGCAATTGTCCCGGATTAAAATTTCGTGCCGCAGTAAATGCCATTACGGCGAGAGCCGTTTACCATATCGATATATCGGATTGACGCTCGCTCCTCCTCTCCGGTCGGTATGAAAAAGAAATTAAAACAAAAAAAAAAAAGAGAAAAGGGAAAAAGCGGAGAAAAATAATTCGTAAAAACGGAACGGTCTCGGATTCGTTTCCCTCCCGTTGAAAAAAAAGAGAGATAGAGATAGAGAAAGAGAAAGAGAGAGAGAGAGATTCACGCAGGCGCGAATTAATTTCGACAAAGTTTCCGGAAGTTATTCATCGAGCATCGATGGGACGTAAGAACGAGGGATATTTACGGGCTCGTCGCAAGACAGGGGAATCCCTGTCAAGCAGGAGAATCCCATCCGCGACGCGAAGCGGAGAAATTAAAGATACGTTTCAATAATGAAAAGAGATAGCCAGCATTTCCTGCGCCGGAAGTGTGCCGGCTTGGAACGCGCGTCTAAAAGGGGCCGGGAACACGATACTCGCAGACGGGGGCGGGAATGCAGTCCGGGCGGGGGGRGGGGGGGGGGGCGACAGTCGCAACCATCGCGGGGTTTCGCGGATAAGGCGCGTTCTTCATCGCGAGCCGGCTGACCGGCTTCGAAATAAATCTGCCGAGTTAACGAAATCGGGGGAAAGCTCGAAGGGAAAGGGGACTCTCGGGGGAAGAAAAATTGCAGAATAGTGAACGAAGAACGTCGGAGGGAGATTATTGCCGCGATTAGAAATTCGCTGAGCGATTTGTGCAGGTTTTGATAAAAATTTGATCGACTAATATCGTCGAGTGTAACTCACTTTAATCGCATCAAGAAATTTCTCTTCCGAGGAAAACGATTAACAGATAAATAAATTGACTTTAACCTGAATATTCTGCGCTTCTATCTCAATTATCTCTTCCAATAAAAATCCCGTCTATCAAGATTTAATACGCGACAATACGTTCGCGAAAAGATTCATCGGCTAATCCGACTCGCGGATCGTAATTCATAGAGACGCTGCCCGATCTTTTAATTCCGGATTCTCAAATCTATCAAAAATAGAATTGAATCATTAGCTAATTACCTCCAATCCCTCAGTCTGTCGGGCATAATTTTGCAAGCAACATATTGATAACGGAAACAGAAGCTGCAACAGACGAAGAGACAAAGAGACCGCGCGGAGAATAATAAATCAGCCAGCGAAAAAAAAGAAGAAGAAGAAAAACCGGGAGACGACACGACGCGTATCCTTCCAGTTCCGGGATTCCAGAGAGGGCCACGGGGCAGGGGGCAGGGGGGAGGGGGAAGCAGGACAATTCCGCGGAAACGCAGCGCTCGCGAAGCCGTTCGCCGATCCGTATGATCCGTGCTCGACGTATAATCGCAAGAATTCACGCGCGCGCTAGAAATGCGCGTCTCTCGTCGCCGATGCCGCGCACAGACATCCGGATGCACATTAAAGAGAAAGAGAGAGAGAGAGAGAGAGAGAGAGAGAGAGAGAGAGAGAGAGAGAGAGAGAGAGAGGGRGAGAGAGAGAGAGAGAGAGAGAAGGCGAGGCGCGCGGTTCTCGCGCGGGGGGACGCGTTGTCTGGGTCGGAGGATTTATTTTCGGAGCGGATCCGGTTGGCTTCCTCTCGCTTTTTTCCGTTTTTTTCCGTTCCGGCAGAAGCAGAGGCGCGAGTCGCGTTTCGTCCTTGCGAGAACCGTTACGGATTGACGGAGATGCATGTGGTGGACTCACGATACCGCGATAGCCAATAAGCTTCGCTACGGAGACATGAACCCCAGGCCGAAATAGGCGCCCTTTGTCGCTCCACGTGTCGTTTCGCGATCTCGCGAGGTCGTGATGAGCCGGGAGGGAGCCAGGTTGTCTCCTTGCTTCTTGAGAATGAATCGGACGTCCGGGAAAGCGCGAATCTTCAACGTCAACGCGATTCGCGCCCGATTTTCTCGCAGCGGCAGCGTTTATCGTTTATTTATTGTCCCCGCGATGGGGGAAACGGCGTTCGCGCACGTGGAAGGGAATGCCAGAAGACGCAGGCTGCAGCGCACACCCTTCGTCGAAGAATGCGTCAACTGTGCGACACGATAAACGTGTCACGGTTAGACATCTCGGCACGTAACAGTCCGAGCGAGCGCCGACGTGCGATATCGGATGTCGCCGTGTGGTATAGCGGAGTATGTCAGAGGTCGGGGAGGCACGGTCAGAGTTCATCCAGTACGCCCAAGTGTGTCGGAGCATGCCCGAGCAATCGCTCGCTATCGTGTCTCGCGTTTCAAACCAGAACCCGATCCCGCGGCTTCGAGTCGCGATTACTCGATACTCGATCAAGCGGATCGAGCGATGACGAAAGGGGGACTGGGACACCGGAAGTCCGCTCTTTCTCTTTCTTTCTTTTCAATTACATTTATCCGACACGCGGACAGCCGCGCTCTGTCGCGCGACAGAGAAGGCGGAGAAGATAAAAGGCCGGCCGGAGAGATAAAAGCTCCGAGATCCGAGTCACAGTCGTGACGCGATTTCGACTTGCCACCGCGGCGTCGCAGATCGCCCCTATCCTTGGAGAGGGGGCGGGACAGGGGCAGGGGGGGGGAAGACAGACGCGCTTACGCACTCCGGACGTGACGTCGTTCGCCGTAGCGTCGATCCTTACGTAAAGCCCGCCCGTACGTTCAGCGCCGCCTCACCGCGCGGGAATTCGTCAATCGGTGAATCGGAAAGACGAGAGGAGGGGGGAGGGGAGAAGAGAGAGAGAGAGAGAGAGAGAGAGAGAGAGAGAGAGAGAGAGAGAGAGAGAGAGAGTGAGAGAGGGGGGCGGCGGAGGTAGTACGTGCTCCCGATGGGCGATGGTGCGATATATCGGACGATCCCGGACTACTCGCGAGATTCGCGCGTTATTGCGCTGGAGCGGAAAGGCGGCGACGCGGAGCGCTCGCTCGCTCGCTCGCATCTGGGTCGACGAGAGAGATAATCGTGGGACACGGATCGCAATTTGTATAATTGTGTAATTGGCCGCACGGTGGAGTGCACGCGCGCGCGCGCGCGGAAACTGTAGCGACGCCGCAATCGCGCGTAATTATGTTTTCTACGTGTCCTCCCCGTGATCCCCTTCCCTACCGCCGCGTTTCCTCCTCCCCCTCCCCCCTCCCCCACCTCCGCCCTTCCCGCACTCTTGATGATACGGTTTTCATTAGAGCTGTCTCTCTCGATCCGCGCGATCCACGTCCGATCCAGCGGACGATCAACTCGGAGCGAGCGGATTATTCGCTCGCGACTTGTCGGTCGCCGTCAGCAAAGTTTGTTCCTGCCTGCCCGTTTGGAAACGGCCCTAATGATCGACTCGCCGCCCGGTTATCGGCTTTCCCGGGGAAATTGGCCGGCGCGCCGCATCTCCGCGAGTTTCCGCCTCGACAGCGCTTCCCGCTCTGGCGTGAAAAATACGATACTGGCCGGAAGTTTCCGCCGAACGTAATCGACAGTTTACTTCCTCGGCGCGCACGATGCGGATGCACGCAACAACGGAAGTCGTCGATCTTCCGGTTCGTTTCCGTAACGAGGAATTTCAATTTCGCGATTCGCGGCTCTCGACAATCTGCGGTCACCGCAGTTTCTGAGACGTCTCTCCTTTTGCAAAGCGCGCAAAGTGCAAAGTGCAATTGGAATTTCCACGGGATTGTCGAAGCGAGACGTATATTCCTATCGACGCGATTGGTCCGATGGGACCGGTTACAACGGTTCGACCAATCGTATGACGCGACGATGACGTTTCTAATGCGCGACGACCTCGAAAATATCGCGTCAACAAGTTCGGCATTCGCTTGTTATTCGCTCGCTGCGAGCATGTTTCTTTCCCGCGCGAGGTATGCAATCGGCGCGATCGAATTCCACGGCGAACAAAGACGATTTATGTTTCATGAACGCGCCGTCGGCTTCAGGCCTCTTCCAGGCGCCCGACGTTGTTTCGTCACTGGCGATAAGCTTCTTGAAAACTGCATGCGCCGGCGAAGCGCCCAAGGATAGAGCACGGGACGTGTTCGGTTACGCAATTAATGCCCGCATCCTGCGCTCATCTCCGCGTCAGAAGTTTATGCTCGTGGTTTACAACGTCACATCCGACAAAGTACAGCCTTCTCGGCCGCGAATCTAACCTCATCGGCCATCGCGAATCGACTAGCGAACCAAACGATTCGCAGAAGAAATGTTATAGGTATACAAGTTAATTTCTTGCTTTCTAAATAAACCTTCTCCATTATCAGCGAAAAGCCCTTTTCGCTTCGATTCATTTCATGCAGCGAGTTTCCTGTTTGAATCGAGTTTTAGACGCTGCGGTTGGTCGTCTTAAAAATTTTTCAGGTTAACCGGGGCAGGTTCCGGCTCCAAGTGTGCGAGATCAATCCTTGCAAGTCCATTGGTGCACCGGAGGCACGACAAATCATTTTAGCGACGTTCCTTTCGGGCGCCTTCTTGAATGCGAAAGGAATTCCGTGCCGAATCAGAGCCCCTTATCAGAGGCCATCGTACAAGTTATTCTTTTCACTAGCTTTTCGCTAGTTCGCTAGTTCTGTTTTGAAAGCGTAAACGTCAGCGCTCACGGAAAATCACGGAGTCACTTGAGAATCGGTAGACATCTGAAATGCTTCTCAAGGGGCTAATCGGGAAGCAAGAAATTAATTTGTACACCTAACGAGACTCGGAGAGGGAAGAAGGGATAGGAAAGATCGCAGGGTGATTATCTCGGTATGGAACCGAGCCGAGATATTTCCCCCTTTTATTCCTCGGCATTGGAAAAGCGTCGTTCGTTTATGTGTCGGTAAAAATTACATATTCCGCGGCGGCGATTAATCCCCATCCGGAGCGCTACATAGAGGTCGCGGGTGCAGCGGCGCGAGACTCGGCTGACGCATGTGAACCGGGCGACAGGGATAAAGTGCTGTACGAGAGGAAGGCTAAAGGTCAGACGTCCAATTGGTGTATCAGGTCACAGAGTCGCCCGAGGACGCGCGTGAACTCGCCTCTGTACGTGTCACCTGCCACACGACGTTGCCAACGATTGCCCTCCTCCCCCGGGGGGGGGGGGGGRGGGCAGGAAAATTCCATCCGATAGTCCGCGAACGCGAGCCCGAGCGGAATTCGTGAAAACCGATAACGCGATAATTGCCGGCATCGCGATAAAAGTTCGCGCGTCCGAAATTCAGCGCGCGGGGAAATTAAGCAGATCGCGCTCGACTGATAAACCAACTCCGCGAGAGGTTTCCGGCGTCGTTAAATTGCGCGCAATTCACTGCGCGCAATTTCGCGATGGTACGTAATAAAAAAAGAGAGAGAGAGAGAATATCGATTACCAATGGCGCCCGCGCCGATCCGCGATTCGCCGCGGAGATTCGCGCGCGCGCGAGCCAATCACGGACGCGGGATCCTGCGAAATTTCGAAGTTCAAAGGCGGCGAACAACGCGCGCGAGTAATGAACGATGCAATCGTCGGTGCGAGAATGTCCTGGCGAGGTTAGGGCTGCGTAGATGCGCAGCTTAGCGCGAAGCTCTGATCTCGGCGCGAGTAAAATCGAGAGCCGATTCCGATTGATATCGAGCGCAGGGCGCCAAGCCCTTAAATCCAATATCTATCGTAATATCCATCTGATATATCGCTTTTCCTCAAGAATCAAGCGGGACATATATATATATATATATATATATATATATATATATATATATATATATATATTACCATGCTCTTTTGAAATTTCTCAAACGGATAGTCGAAGGAATTAAATTGGCCCTCGTATTAAACTTAGGGGTAAAAAGCCGAAGATATTAAAGGGCGTATTTAGATATCGAGAATCGTAATACCGAAGGTCATCGTGATACTGAGCGAGCTGCTTCCTCAGATGAACATTACGGAATATTATATAATAAAATCAGACGTCGAGCGAATAACAGCGAGACCGTATCTTAATTCGATTCGGACTAAATTGCGGCATCTCGCAAATGTTCGGTGAATTAATTTGTTGATGAAAAAAAGGGAAAAATAATAAAGGTCGGCTCGCCGGCAACTCCATACGCGAGAAGATTGGAAATATTTTCTTATATTTCACTATCCCGACATAACGATCGTTATAATAATTATTATTATACAGACTTTAGTCGACCAACAGCAAGTCTGACGCCGTTTCAGTCGGTAAAACAGTTTGAACCGCCGTTACAGATGGCAGCTCGAATCAGAAACTTTCTTTCCACGCGGTATAATTAGCATGACGCCAGTCAGAATTTCCGCAAGGTACGAGCGAGGTTCGTTCCGTAAAACTTTCAAAAAATATTAAAAAGGAAAAAGAAAAATGCCAAAATGCGTAAAACCAGTTGGTGACGCCAGTTGATTGAAGTTTCCTCAGTTTTAATTCGCTTCATGCGTATGGCAATTTATGTTTAAAAAAATTCCCACGTATCTGGAAACAATTGGGGAAAGAGTCTAGAAAAGTGCACTGAAATAAAAAAATTAGGGCAGAGGAATAATCTACGTAAATATATCTGCGAGATAAATAATACGACTATCGCAAAATAACGTTGCACGTCTGTTAATTACGTTCGCGTATACGTTTTTACATCGCAACAGCGACGCAATGTACAAGTTGACAAGTTATCGTTTTTCATGTTCACGCAATATTTGACGGTGCAAAGTCCATCAAAATGGATTTTCCAGTTCATATGTTTTTAAAATGTTTTATAATTCTATCATTTCATCATCTGTCTCCTCCTCTCATAATTATTATCCAAACATGATTGGGATGGCGTATTCCCAAAGTAACCATTTTTCGTATCGTATATTTTCTAACGAAAACGACGATAGTGTACATAAATAAAATGACGTGTCAGCTCCCGGATTTCAACGTAATGTTTATTCATTACTCTCGATTCTCCTTCCTACGATACATGAATATCCTGACGAAACGTTCCTACATTTTTCTCCCTGCCGTTGCCGTTATTATTCTCGGCTGTCAGAACTATTAAAATTCTCGCGATCGTTGACGAAGGTACGCGACGAGGTCCTGCTGGCAAACGCGGATTGATCTTCACCGGCGAAATACCACAATACCCGCGTAGCACATTATTAACGAATAACGAGCCACGTGAGTTTGAAATTTCTTACAGACCTCGAGCCCAAGATTGACGAGCGACACGTTTCACGTATCTGGGTTTATACAGCCAACTGCCGTTCCCAATTAATAATCTTGGAGTCGCCAGAAGACGACAGCGTCTACCAACATTTGTTCTTGTCTAGGAAGAATGCTAAGCATCACTCCTTTCGATTGGGATTTTACGGAGAGCTAATCCACCGCCTAAACCCCCAACCTGGAGAACCAGGTGTTTCTTTTAGTCTCTGACATGTCCGGTATAACCCTCAGAATCTTGAGAATCCTCATGAACCCCTCCACCCGATAGATACCCTCGGCAAGGTGGAGACACTTAGGAACAATGATCGACTGAGCAATGATCAACGAATAATATCATCGGAAGCGTCTTGGCGCTTCTGCGATACGCGAAAGCCAGATGAAATCTCTTCAATACTTCACCTGTGCCTGTTCTAGGCGAGCTCTCCCAAATAAATCCACGGCAGGGCTTGAAACACGAATATACGGCTTCGCGCCGGTTCCGGATTGATCAGAGGAGGCTTTTCTAGCTGAAGCATCACGCGATTGGCGTCGACTGTTCTCGATCAGGAATCAAACGCGAGATCTTTGACCTAAACGAGGTAAACAGAGGCTCTATGTACGTAAGGATCGCTTCGCAGTATCGCGAATTGAAGATTCTAGCATGCAATCTCCCCTTCTGTGGGAGAAAAAGTTTCCGGGAAGATCGCGATGGAGGACAGCGCCAATTACGAAGAGTTAGGGAGATACGCAATTGCAGAACCATAAAAGACGTTCTCCCTTTTCTGGTATAATAAACAGACTTTTTCAACTTTTTCAATCAAGAGAAAGAGCCTGACACGCCGCTGGCGGGTTGATTGAATAAATCGAGTATTACATAGCGGTTATCAGGTTGACATTATTGTCTCATTCACATTTAATTCACCCGACAGTGCCAGATTGTTACTTCGTTAAAGAGAAAAGGGATCTATCATTTCATAAAGGACATATCTCTCATAATTCTGCTGCGATTACGTATTCCCTTTTTAATCGGGAAAAACTTTCCGCAGCGTTTCTTCCGTGCAAAAATCAGCGTCAAAAAGAAATTGGTTACGGCATCTTGTCTTCCTGCATTATCTCCCTTTTTCGTTGAAGCAGACACTCGAATAGAAAAATAAAATGAATACACTCGTCGTAGTCGATTGCGCCATTTTGAGATCGTGCAATCTTTTTGGGTCAACCTCGCTCGACACGAGCGAGATATAGTTGAAATAAGAATGTATTTCATTAAATCTATAAATCCTGAGTGCCTGATGTTGTTTTTCGTAAACGCAAGTTCCTAAAAACAATACAGGCATCGTCTTTCTTCAGCGTGTCGAGACCGGATATATTAATTATAACGCGTACATATTATATGCGCGTAGCGAGCGTAGCTGACTCCGCATCGGAAATTGAATCGAAAGCATAAAATAAAATGTTTTCGAGATAAATGGCTTCGAATATGTCTGGCGAGTACGCGTGCACTCGATATGCAGACTCGGCTCGACGTTTACGATTTCTTTATCGTGGATAGATTATCTCTATCCACGTTTGTATACATTGCTAATGTATACATACGGATCGAGTATCAAAGATACAGACGGACTACTTTCCAGAAACTTTTTTAATCTAAATATCGTTGGGAATGATGTCCGTGTCGCCGCATACGTAATTCTTCACTCCTCTTATTGAGTTTCTACGAATGTTTGCGGAAAGGTCTGACCTTCCGGCAGAACGGAGCAGCATTTTAGCCGCGAGGGGAAGTTTTTTAAATAAATATAAAATCGATTATCGTTCGCTTTTCATTTCATGTTTAATCCATATATAACGCGACGAGCTAGGGCGTCCATCAGGAGAAAGAATTATTACAACATTTGGAAAATTGAAAACGCAAGTTGGTAGAAATTAAATTAGAAATTAGAAATAAATTATGCATTATTATTAGTATTATTATAACCATAAATTCCATACGTTGGTTCTCTCAATGGGCTCGATATTAATTCATATTAATCAGTGCAATTTCAAAATGCATTCAAATGTTTCTCCTTCCCTTTATTTTTATCTCAAAAAGTCGCCTTTCGTAATGAACAGATGTTGCATTAAGAAATCGAGGCCACTCTTTGGCAAACTTTCTGAATATAAAAATTTACCTAATCAGTTTATTCAGTTTTTCATTTTCTTAATTATTTGTGTCGTGCTCTCGCCATCGACGCCATGACATAACCTCGTTTCGCGCGGATAAATCGATGCGCGTGTGGCATCGTGCGTGTCGCGCGATCAAATAATAAAATATGTCACTTTTCTCTTTCTCTCGTGCACATTATGCACACAGGGACATTTATATTCCAAAGTGTAGAGCGCAGTAAAAAGGCGAAGGATCACAGCGAGAAAGTATAACTACACTTCATCCTAATCGCCACCTGGTAGCGAGATCGCGAAACGCACGCGGTGCGTGAACGGTCGATGACGACGAAACGTATGAGTACAAAAGGGCACTTTGCGCTCTTCACATCGGTCAAGACATCTCCGTTTGTGCAGCATGCAGGGATAGAAATAGAAATAGCTCTCTTCCGCAGAAAATGACGCCGATCTATCGATTAAGTGGCTCAATCGATAGCTGAGATCTCGCGACAGTTTCGAATCGATGCTTCGCCATCGCGCGCCTCAAATAATTCCGATATTCGCAGTTCCCCAATTAACGTTACGGCTATAAATTAAGTAATCGAGCACGGGATATGCGGACGATAGCCGTTTCACATTTCCAAGACGATTTAATAAAAGTACTCTCGCATAAAGTGCCCCGAGCAGGCATTATTCCATCACGGCGCGCGTTGCATTCCTTTTTCCCTTCGCGCGGGAAAATGCAACGTTGCATTAATTATTTATTATTCCCCGCCCGCCTGCCGACCACAATACCTGCCTCCCCCMCCCCCMCCCCYCCCCCCTGCCGCCATTTTCGCCAAACGGAAATACCCGCAACGGGAAACACTTATATATTTTACGTACGCGAGCGTACAGATATGAATTAATTTACCGTACTGGCGTACGGGAAGCAAAAACAAAGGGGCGATAACGCGAAAACAACAGTAACAGCGAGCGACGAAGCGTGAACAGTGGCGATCTCGATATCTCGCGATGCCTCGCCGCGCGGCCGGCAGATTTTTCGGCACAAAATTTATTACAGTGAACGGAGACGGATCGAAAGATGAATGCGACAAAAGTCGCAATTCGATTGGATTAAGCGGGAGGGAATCGCCGTGTTCCAGGCGCGCGCGAGCCTGAAAATTCGCGATCAATTCCAGCTTCCGGTTCTCAGAACAACAGAGGACAACAGAGTGCCCAAGAGCGGTTTAAAACGCATGTTCAAAAGTTCGCCCCAATTCTCGCGCGCGCGCGCGCGGCGAGAGTCATAAAGCCGGTAGGCGCGGCGAGAAGAGGATTCCGAAACTCAGGCTGGGCATAATGCGAGAGAGAAACTATCGATTAACTGTCTGCCGCGCGTTGCATCTCGCGAGCGTCCGGCATTGTCTCGCTCGCTGCGCGATATCGCCGCCCTGGCATTACTTGGCGAGAGCGTTAGAGCAGGCGTCTCTCGCGTGTCGCTTAACGTTTCGCGTTTCGAGAGAGGGGAAAAGGAGAGAAAAGAAACAGCCGCAAGAAATAACCGCTCGCGATTTCATCTTCGAAGGCGTGCGCGCGTTCGCTCGAAGCCGAAAGGAAATGAGAAGGAGTAAAGTTGATATTATTACAAGATATCTGAATTATGATGACATTTGGCTTCTTTTTGTCAAGTTTAATTTACTCGTAACTCCTTGAATATCTGATGAATGCATTTTATAATTTACAATTAACGGGACAGCTTAATTCTCATTTCTCTTTAATTTTCATCGAGAGGCTTAAATAATTACATGTAATTTAATATCGAACATTTTTAGCAAGCAGTTTACGATATTCGTTCGATATTTATTTGTAACAATTGTAATTTTAATAGCTATTAATTTTACATCAAGGTCAAAGTTTAAACGACCTTATCGGGGCTATTATGGGGAGGTTAGTATTTTGAATTAGTTGACAAATCGAGCGTCTAGCAGATGAAAATCTACTCACGACAATCATCTCGGAGGGCTCGAGGACGAAGCATTCGTTGGGTCTCCTGGCGCTGCCGCCCGTCCGCTTCCCGAAGCTGCAACAACGAAAAAGGAGAGGTCGTTATTTCATAAAAATCTATCTCATATACATTCCTCCAACGGAGAAAAAAAATGTCACAATGCGCCCTGGGGCGCATTGAGAGTCAAGCAGATGACTCTCTGTCCGTTGAAGATGTACCAATTAAATATCGCGCGTTCAGGTTCATCGAACGACCTTGGAAAGCGAATTCCCCGACCCTCCAGGATTTCTTATATTAAACGTGACGCACCTACACGTGGGTGCGGGGGGGGGGGGGGGGAACGGAGCGAAAGAGGAGCGTCAAAGTGCGCGACCATAGACTACGAAGATGGACGTGGCGAGGAGATACGCTTTTTGTGGGTTTCTAGGCCGCCAACGAGCGAATGAATGATGCTACCGTGCCGTGGTGGGGCGAGAAGAGTGAACGGTTGGCAGCGTACGGCTGGGCCAGGGGCGGGGGGGGGGGGGGGGGGGGGGGGGGGGGGGGGGCCCCCGGGGGGGGGGGGGGGGGGGGGGGGGGGGAACCAAATGCGAGGAAAAGAGCGAAACGCTCGCATATTAAGCGTTCCGTCCAGACCCGTCGAGGGTCTTTTCTGGCCGCCTCTCGGCTTCGCACGTCGTGCATATGGCGACGCACAATAACCTCTCACCTCTCCTCCCCCCTCCCCCTCCCCCCGCGAAATGTGATTCGTCATACAAACCCCTCAATTGGTCGTTTTCGAATCGACAGGCAGCGACACACACACACACACACACATACACACGCACGCACATACGCATACATAGACGAGTGTGTCGCGTATTCCTGCAAACACGCGCATTATCCGCGAGGTCGAGGGCTGCGCCTTCGGCATTGACTTTCACGGGCAATATTGGCTGCCGCGCAATCGACAGATGTTCCCCCATTGTCGGGATGGGCCACTCCTCAAATTAGCCGTAAAAGCACAACAGCGGCCCAGGCTCGATCACCAGGCGATGCACGAAAATCTGCCGCGGTCGCGCGGGGATTCCCCGTCGCGTGGGGATCGGCGAGATGTAATTACCCGGATAGACGTGGCTCTCCCTCGTCGATGGAAACGCAGCGTGAAAAGCCACGCGACGCGTGACCGGCAGATCGACGGCAGGACAAAGAGATGATGGTTTCCAGCATCTTTCTTTATCGTTAAACCGACCTTCCGGACTCGCCAGTCGATTGGATGTCGTTCGCCTCAAGGAACACCTCACCTTAACGGTGAGGAACATTTCCAGCGCGAGTCGAATGCCGAATGTCGCGAGGCGGCGCGAGCGGAGGAAACAGAGGTTACGGAAGGCCGTAAGGTTGTCGAAGGCTGTTGACCCGCGCGTTATCCCGTCATTCCTCCCTCGACGTGTACACGCGCTGGCGTGGCCGCGATGCGTAACGCACGCGTAACGCATGCGTAACGTGTTTATCGCAGCGTCGTGCGCGCGCGTGTCTACACCGCGTTACCTACACCGCGGAAAATTCAGTTCGACGCGGATGACGCGCAGATCGACTCCTCTCTCCCCTCCCCGCCCCCGACCGTCGCGGCTTGAGCGCGCCGCTCCCCGCTTCTTCGGGATTATCATCATCATTTCGTTAGACACGTGCGGGGCACTCCTCGCGACACGTGCCAACGTTTCCGTCTCTGAAACTCGAAGAGAGAGAGAGAGAGAGAGAGAGAGAGAGAGAGAGAGAGAGAGAGAGAAAGAGAGATGGAACAATCGAGCTCGCGGAAAATGTTTGCTGGGCCAATCGCGATGACGACAGAGTATATTAATCGTCCGATCGATTAAACCGGGGTGGCTCGGATAAATTACTACTCGGCTGCTCGGGACGAAGTGGGATGAAATTAAACGCGGGGATAAGTTAAACGAGTGCGATTAAGCCGGATAATTTCCGAGTACAATTAATATTTACAATTTCGCGGATATCCCACGCGCTTTCACTCGCGCTTCGTCTACAGTTTTGTTTTCGCAAATTAAGCTTTCATCCGGCTGACGTCCGGCAATGGGCGCGAGCGCGACGCGCGACTCGGACACTCGAACGGCTGATGAAAAAAAGAGAGAGATAGAGGGAGAGAGAGAGAGAGAGAGAGAGAGAGAAAGAGCGCAGGTACTTGCGATGAATCCCTCTAGGAATTAATTAATGCCGTCGCGAGCGCGGCGTTCGGGGCGATCAAAGGGTGTTTGAACAAAAAAAGAAAAAACAGACATTGCTGCGCGAGGGGATGAATGAGTCGCGATTGAAAACATCCGCGACGCGGACTCGACATCGTCCCGTCCAGCAAAAACGACAATTTAACGGCGCGTGGATATTTCCATCGGGTATTTGCAACTTTGGCTCGTTTTCCGCCAACGCTCGCAGCGGACGGAGCAATCGAGCCGCGTCGCGCGTTCGCTTTATGCGCAGAGGAAAGGGGAGAGAGAGAGAGAGAGAGAGAGAGAGAGAGATTTTGCGTCGTGTCTTTCTGTTCCCATTTCCCGAAATATAGCCGCGCTCGTTATAATTCGCTCCGCTCTCTCAGCAGGCAACGGCGGCGTCTCATTGTCGGCGATCTCGCATGCCTAAACGCTCCTTCTCACTCTCTCTCTCTCTCTTGCTCGTCGTCCATCTCGCGAAATTATTCGCGCCACTCCTTGTCCAGGACATCAACGACCACGTGGATTCGCTCATCGCGATGAGGTAATCCTGACGAGAGCCCTCAGAGCGCCATCGTCCCCCCCCCCCCACCCCTCGAGGCTATTCTTCGAACCCTGTGTATGAATCTGCCGACGATCCATCGATGATCGACCGGAGAAATCGAGATTCAATCGAGTGACGAGGCACGCGGCGAAGCAAGGAGGGATGATTCTCAAAGAATCGCCCGATGCTATCCCGGGACTCACCACACGGAGAATCTCCTCCTGGGGAACGCGGGGGGCGGCGGCGGCTGGGCACGGTGAGCCCTGTCGACGGATTCGCTTCTGAGGGCCTGCACTGCCCTGGGCACGGCCCTGAAGGGCTCCTGGCAGGCCTTCGCGAGCATGCCGCCGTTCCCGACAGCATCGTTGAAGTTACCGCCGCCGCCATGGAAACTGTTCCATCTCCTCACTGGACCTCTGCTGGCAATGCCGCCATTCTGGCCACCCGGACCACGAAGCTGGCTGCTGTGCTTGTGCATCTCCTTTCAGTGACCCCTTCGCCGCGCGGCACCAGGCTCCTCCTTTGCCGACATGACCGCGTCCGGGTCACGCGTCGACCTCCGGCTCTCGGAAACGCGCGTTCTTCAGGCTCGACGTCGTGGAGATCTGCGGTGAATTCCGTGTCGTTGGATTCCTCTGGCGTTCGGATTCGCGAGCCGAACATCGATCGCTCATTCGAGGCGACGCGAGATCCCGAAGCGCAACGATAAGCTTTCATTTTGCCTTCAACGAGTCACGCGAAGCGACGATGAGGAAGCAGCGATATCACGCGGGAATATTTCTCCCACGGGAAACGGTACACGGGCATACACGCGCGTAATCGCGAGACGAGGTCGCGCGGGGTCAAGTGATTCCTAGTAGTCGTTTCATGCGGCTGGCATACTTTTTATCGTGCAACGTCGTTTGATCCGGAACGAGCGCGTCTAATGGAGAATAACGACGTCGCGACGACGACATCGCGACGCAACCTTATCTACCCAAGTGTGCAGCTGCACATACAGAGAGACAGACAGACACACAGAGAGAGAGAGGGCATATCGCGCGCGCGACATTGTAGGTCAATCCGATCCCCGATCCGATCCGCGCTGGCGCTGGAAGAGAAACAGGAAGCGGGAGGGCTGAACAAAGAGCGCGTGAAAATAATCGGCAAAAGACGGCAATTAAGGGAGCGGGCGATGGAACGGAGGAAGGATTTCCATTTCCAGCGGAACGCGCGAAGCGTGCCTTCCGGTACAACGATCCCGCGTGATTATTACTTGTATCCACCGCTATCCGTGGATTCTTCTTCTGCCGCGTAGGAAAATCCGCGATGGGAAATTGCGGGAAGAGCGCGTGACTCTTTCGAGTCCCGATTCGATACATCGAATCGTCGGACATGTCGAGTGAATCGATTGACCGCGAAAATCAAAGCGCAGCGAAGCTCGCCGCTCCCTTCTTGAAGCTTGATGTCCGATTGGCGAGAAATCATTCTCGCTGCAGGTTCCCCGTTAAGGCCCCCGAGAACTCGCTGGTTGATGAAAAGAATCAGCAGGGAAAGCCGGGAGACGCCGAGCGTCTCCAACTTTTCCGGGCGTCTCCTCAATGAGCATACTCGATTCTCCACGCTCGACGGGATCCCGGAAGCTCTTTCACCCGAAAGTTTCTCGTTTATTGTACCTCAATGGCGCGGCGCGCCGTTTAATTAGCCACGACAACTTTCCTCCACGTTCGTGTTAATTGTGGGACGCAGAAACGCGGATATCTGGCACGCCACGTGTGACGATGCGCGCGATTCGGAAAGTCCAAGATGTCGCCGCGAAATATTCGTCAGGCAGCGATGCCCGAAATCGCGCGAGCTGATATAATAATTATCCTCCACGGTGCGAGCGATGCGTTGGAGAAACAATCGGCCGCCGCCATTGTCGCCGACAATGGCGGATGGTCTTCGTGGCGACAATGCGGCGCCGTGCGACAAAACAGCCGCGAAATCGGGGAAAACGGTAATAGCAGGCAAGCGCCGAAAGACAGAGAGAGAGAGAGAGAGAGAGTGAGAGGGAGAACCTTCTGGTCGAGGAAAGTCGAGTCGGAGCAAAAGATCCCGGCCATACAAGGGCGACACTCGGCCATTGTCGCTGCGTGCCATAATCCCGGTGATCAGCGTGCTCCGGCTAACGAGCAGCATTCCCATAAGCCATAGGTTGGTGCCCGGTTCCCGGGGGAGAACGCTCGTTAAACGCGTAACTCCGCGTGTCTCGATTGATGTTTACCCGGCAGTTTGCGCGGATCTTGAAGGCGGCTGATGCGCCTCCAGTGCTTTAATAGCACCGAGCCGAGGCAGTCGGCAGGCAAGGCGAGCAGCGTCAAGTGTCATTAATAAGTTGCGTCGTGGCTCCCACGTGGCGCGTCTCGAGAAAGACAGACAGAGAGAGAGAGAGAGAGAGAGAGAGAGAGAGAGAGAGAGAGAGATGCGACTTTGCCGCGTAGAAGATACAGTCGCGAATAAATCGATCGATCCGCGAAATCACTCAAGACGCCAGGTCGTCCCGCTCGACTCCTTATCGACTCCTTGCCTTGTTCGTGAGACAGAAAGAGACAGAGTTGGACCGGTAATGATCCTCCATATAAAATTCCCTCTCGCGGATCAAGCAAGCGATATCTTTATCCCGCAAACGCTCCGAATCCTCCCTTTCTTGCTTCTTGACGGCAATGCGAATCGGGAATCGCTTCAACATCGCGGAAAGGCATCGACGCGTACGCATAAAGCCGGCCGCCCTCGTTTGACCGGGTTTTCACCTTGCCGGGACTCGCCTTTGTCGGGGGAGCCTCGCGCGAATCCGCGGTCTCCCCTCCCTGCCCCTCCCGGTCAACCGTCCGGCGCGCCGACTCCCCCTGCGGACTCGTTCGCTCTCGTTAACGGAAACGCGTATCGTAATTCGAATCGCGGCCGTAAATATACGCACACACGCGCGCGCACACGTGCGTACGTGCGTGCGTGGAGAGCGCCTTGAAAGCCTGCGGCTGCGGCTGCGACTGCGGCCGTTATGAAATAACGCGCATGCGATGCACGAAATTGCGGGCTTAATAAAAGCGTGTGCGCACACGTTTGGCATGACCTCTTGACCTGTCGGTGGTCTCCTTGTAGAGGCATGGCTCTGGCGAGCGGTCGGATTAAATTTCTTCCCGCTTCGTGGACGGGCGTCCTCCGCTCTCTTAATTTGCCTCTGAGGTCTCCGAGAGGGAAACGGTAAACGTGGGAGATGAAAGGCGAGAGCCATTGCGAGTTTACAATGCGCTGAATTTTTCACGGTCCACTCACTCGTCAGCCGCGATTTGGTTTTCGCGAAATTGTCTCTTTCAGGATGGGGATCACTCTTGGTGCTTGAGCACTCGCTCGGCGGGATCAAGTTCTGCTACAATCTTCGAATACTGCGGAACCGTTGCATTCGATAACAATTTGCTTCCAGTTTTCTCCTTCGAGATACCAAACTTGTCGTCACGGCAATTATATTACGATTAGGAAGACGATAATTATCTCGTCGCTAATTGTCGTTATCTAACCAAGACTATCTGCTGGATATTATTATATCGTTATATAACCAAGCCTGTGAGATCGCCCCGAGATCTAAATACGAACGCTCGAGCTGAACGCTTAAAATTTCACTCGATGCTGTTTCATCACTCGCGCTTTTAGACCTTCAGATAAATCCAGATGATCCGAGGACCGTTGCTGCCCATCGGGAATTGAAGAATCAAATGAACGAGGACCGACAAGCTTTCACGCTCAGCTGAAAAACTCGCACGGGCAACAGGAGTCTGCAGCCATTTTCGTGGGAAATAGCAACAATCAAGCAGGGGCCGATCGTTCCGACACATGAATCCATCATGAATCCCGTCGTTGCGATGCTTCGGGAGATACGATCATGAGAAATCGTCGGAACGATCAAGTCGGACGAAGAAGTGAAAAGAACGCAAAGGGAGATGCACGCGAGACTCAAAAGGGATGAGATAATGTTCCATGGGGTCCTCCAAGAGGATATCTGCTGCCTCTAATATTAGATCACCCTGCCCTGCCCTCAAGTGTTCGCTGAAAGCACAACCCGGCATCTTGCCTCCGCCTTCGTGCCGGAATGAAAAAATTAATCGGGGAAGAAACGCTTCCCCGATTCTCTTTCACCAATACCATTTTCCTTTCCTCTCCCCTACCTCTCTCCTTCTGACGGGGGACGAGCGGACGATTAATATGCCAAAGCCCTTTAGCTGGACGCTAAAGTGCTTCTCGCCGCCTTTCTCGTATGCCAGTTCGATCCTATTCGAGGCCACAACGGGGGAACAACGTGAGACAGAAGAAGAAAGAAAAGAAAGAAGAAACGGAAGTTTGTCAGGAATCTGTCGAGATCTGTCCCCCATCGATTGATCTGCCGGTTCAATCGGCGACACCGGCACGGACGATTTACATATCTCACGTGTCTCCTAGTCATGATCGAGCCTGAATGGGCTGGTCGAAAATTGCTGAGGACGCGCGCCGGATAACAATGCGGATGAAAGTGGATGAGCCAACTCCAGGTCGAGCACAGACAAGACTCCATTTTGTCTCACGCGCGCCCACCGTGAGAGAACGACCCTGGATCGCCTTGGGAGTCGGTCTCCCATTGAAGAGCCGTTCCCACCGACGCGAGCGAATCGTTGCAAAGAAGCAGGAACGACGAGGAAAGGATGCAAGTTCAGCGCACCTAAAGCCGACTTCCTCCTCGCTCGTGTTTATTATGATTCCGCCCCGTCCGCGATCAATAATACGCCGTCACTCTGTAAATACAGGAAACTGCGAAGCGGCCATCAGAGACGGTCGCGTTCCCTGAAGTCAGGCTGCGCGAGCGATCATCGAACCCTTCCGTGATCAAAGATCAGTCCTGATCGAGCTAATCCTCTTCCTCCTCCTCCTCCTCCGCCAAACGAATCACTGATCGATTTTCCGTCGTCCTGATCGATCCTTCTGCAGCTGGTGGGGTCCGCGAAACCGGAAGCCAGCTTCCTTTCTCTCACGCTTTCCACCTGCCGATGATTCGGCAGATTTCGCGAACGGCATTTGGAAACACTCTCGCTGCTAACAGTTTCGATACGCTTTCCCGTTTAATCGAGCAACGAGCGAACACGACGTGATCATCCCCCGAGTATTCCCGAGCAGGAGGGGGGGGGACACCCTCGTTTGCGGTGTCCGCAAGTCCGCGAGAGCGGAAAGCGCTCAAAGGGAATCGGGAGGGCGGATTGATCGCGAAGAGCGGCTGGTGCCTGATTATCCGCAACCACCCGACTGACCGCGTCCCTGTCCGGGGGAACGGGGGTGGGGGCATGTTCCCCCCCCCCTACTCCCGGAGGCGCACAAAAAGCAGCACGTGCCGGCTGATGCCGTTCGGCTCTCGAAAAACTGTGTTGACGATGTTTACTCGGCAGCAAGGCCGCGAGGTCGGTTTTATCAGCGCCTCGAGCTGATAAGCTCTCCTCTCCTCTCTCAGGTGAGGAAACGCGCCGCCGTGAGATTAACGACACCAGCGTGATCCCGAAGAGAGGCGAGCGGCTGCGTGAAAGGTCTCGGAGGCGACGCCTCGCCGGTTCAATCATCATCCGCCATTGCGTGTCATCGAGCAGCTCTGGCTGTTATTCGCGGCGATTCCCAGACGTGGCGCGATGTCCGCTAATTGCGTAGCGGTGCTACTTGACGAGTCGCGTGGCAAGTCGGATTTCCGAGGTACTTGCAAGGCAGGACGATTCCGTAAAAATAGCCCTCATCGGGGCAAAAACGGTAAACCGCTCATCGCTCGCGGGAGAATTCCGTCCGCGCGCTCGCGCTCGCGCCTCGACGCTCCCTTTGCGTTGAATCGTGCATAGAGACTACATACGAGAGAGAGAGAGAGAGAGAGAGAGAGAGAGAGAGAGAAAGAGAGAAAAGGGCTGACGTTCGATAAAAGTCTCTCCCCCAGCCCCGGGGAGGGGCCGGGAAACTGCTGCTGGCAGGCGAGACTGCGTGTTCTCGGAGCGCCCGCACCTCGTTCTAATGAAATTACTGGTCGATCGGCGATTCTCTCCGTTTTAACGGCGTTCCTCGGCATTTGTATCGCTGCGAGCGGAGCTCGCGCGACCGGAGATTGAAAATCTTGAGGGCGATCGATCGATACGCCCGAAATATCTCTGCGCAGTGTCAGCTGCTCGGAGATTACACGGCGACGGCGGAATTATTTATCGCACCTGATGCAAAGCTCTCCGCCATTCGCTCGGTTGATTCGACAGAGAGGTACAGGCGAGGGGGCGCAATGATGAGATAAATCCGGCGATCTCGGCTTCTCCCGGACATGCTTCTCCTCGGAAAATCGCGAGATGATTTCCAGCAATGATCCCCGAAAATACGAGCTCCGCCTCGCCGCTGCGAGGGAGTCTTCTCCAAGTTCAGTCAAGCTCAGCCGAGTATAAGAGCAGCATGAGAGCGACAGGCGAAGCCAACCGACACTGCAGCTTCCCTCGAGCATCTCGGCGGCGAATAAAAGATGCTCGTGTATCCGTGATTTGATGGAGTTGCTTGCACACAGGCACACTTCGCGTGCCAGCGATCTGGCACTCCGTGCCATGAGCATCGATCGCTCTCGGTAATAGCAATCGGTTTAATGCGATCCGATTACACTTGGAACCTCCCTTACGGTCGATCCGCATTTTTCCCTTGAAATCGTCACAACGTGCTTCCCGTGCAGGGAAGCGATGCGAATTTCGAGTAAACCTGCAGGATTGCATTTCCTCCCTTGTCTTTGTACATTTACGCACGTTGCGAAGCAACGAATCCGAACGCGCGAGCTGTTTCTTTAACCGTTATCGAAAATTCGACAAGAGCGAGCGGCGCGCTGATGCAGCGTCCTAACGAATAAGTGAAATAACAAGATTTGTTGAAATAAAAAGAGTTAAAACCCGTCAGGGTTGACAGGAATCGTCAAGAAGATCCAGTGTTCTGGATTCGTGCACACCGACAGCGGCTAGAAGCGCCGTTCACGGAAAGAGGAAAATATGACTAACGGCAGAAGCATCCTCATCCTCTGAAATTCCTCCAGGCGGAGGGGGAGGGGGAGGGGATCAGCAACCTTCTACCTGAGCTCTTTCCCGGAGTTACGGTCGATCCCCGTGACGACCGAGTGAAATTAAAAAGTCAAGCCAACTTCCTAACGCTCGAAGCATTCATGAGATAGCGTGAAAGCCCGAAGAGAAGTACAACGGAAGGGCTTCCGGAAGGTTCCCATCGTCTCGGCCATCCCGTGACTTTTGCACCTCTCGGCGGACGTGTTAGGTGTACAAGTTAATCTCTTGCTTCTGATTTCCAGCAGCGGAATCGGCAGTCGGAGCAGTCGGAGCTGATGGACGGCTCAAGGTCATGGAAAACGCGGGACACCCCGCCGATCGAGGTCTTTCTTGTACTTTCTTTTCCGTTTTCCGTCATCCTCTCCTTCTTCTCTCGCGGGGATAAACCTGGAGCTTATACGACGCAGCAAGAAATTAATTTGTACATTGTACAGCCAATAATACCCGGCCAATTCCCGCATTTCCCCGCGACTGATACAGGGCAAGCTCAGTCCCCGCCTTCATCCTTCCCCTCCGCCGCATCTATGCTCCCCGTCTATTCGTTATGCGCGCGCGCGCGCGCGCCGGCGATTCGAGGGACGCGTGCGGGCGGTTAATCAACGGATGGACTGAAACCAAACAGGTCGAACTGGTGGGTGTGCCGCGCACTCGCGCGCGCGCGCGCGCGTGAGTGCCGCTCGGCCGCTATTCAGAGCAATCTCGAGGCCGTAAATCGCGGCGGAGGTATCGCCTATGCGGGCGGCATCTATCGTGCAAGCCGACGGAGGGACGTGCATCGGCGTTCCTCCCTTCTCCCCGACCCTCCGTCATCATTGCGCCGCGATGTTGGTGCTCGTGTTACTCGCTCGACGTATCGATACGTGACGGCTGCCCATCGATCTCGGCCGCTCGCCGCGTCGCTTCCGAGAGAGCGATCCGCGTGTCTGCGAACACGCCATGCGTGCACGCGCAGGTAGAATGGGGAGGGGGAGGGGATAAGTCGAAAATGGGTCCACGCGTGCGCGGACCGGACGCGTGTCGCCTGACGATCCGCTCCGGCCGATTAATGACTCGTAATCGCGGGGCGCGCGCGGCGCGGGGCGGCCGTCCGTCCGTCCGTCCGTCCGATCTGCCGTGTCGCGTTTTATGCAGCGCGACAGGATCGGACGGGGATGTTGTTTACGGAGATGTTGTATCGGCGACGAATCAATCGATGACGCGATCATCTACACATTCTTCATGCTCGACAGCGCCGGATCCTAACCTCCCTCCCTCCCATCCTCTCTACCTGCCAGTGCCATGGGGCACTGACCGGGATGAGCACGGGGGGGAAGGGCGGATAGGTGCAAAAAATCGATGACGCAATCGTTTCATCGGCCCGCGTCGGCTAAGGACGCGCGGAGCTGAGCGCGGAATTTATCCGATAATGCGATGATACGGCTGACGTGCCGCTAGTTAACCCTTCCCCCTCCACCGTGGTCTCCCTCTCTCTATAAACCGCTTCCGAGTCGCGTCATGTTCCCTCCCTCCTCCGGCGGCGTCGTCGCCAGGGGATGGAGGCGCGATTGGCGGCGAGCCTGTCGATGGAAAGTCGCGATTATTTAAAATCGATGCCTCTCTCCCTTGAAACGAGATGAATAACTCGGCCACTGATGACATCGCGATAAAGGATCGTTCGATGTTGGCGTACATGAAGGCGCGTTCGCCCGTCTCTCGCGACCTTGCGAGGGCAAATTCGAATTTCAACGAGCGCTTCAGTTTCGCGGTCGAAACCGCCTGCCGTTACCGTCGTCGAGCGATGCACCGTAGCGAGTGTTTGGCATTAGGGACTCCGGCGCGATTTAGCGAAGCGCGGCCATGACGGAGCCTGTGCACGCGCGGAGCCGATTAAACGTCCTACGCGAGACAGAGGAAAGGCAAGGGCGTCTGTCTTATGTAAGCAGCTCGATGTCAGAGGGAGCAGCGTGTATCGGGGCACGCTGGAGATGCCTTCGACGATTCCAGACACGTGTCCGCCCTTTGGCCAGAAACGATGCACGTCCGCTCGCGCCGCATCCTCTCGTAGTCTTCAGAATTAATCGGCGACTTCCCCGAGAGGATCCAGCCGACGCGAGTGCCACGTGCCGCGTTCCGAAAACGCAGACGACATGCATTTCCGGTGGAAGGATGCTGCGGGCTCCGGGAATCGATAAAAGGCTGCGCCGCGTCTCGCCTCTAGATAGCATCATTACGAGCGGGCCCGCTGATTGGCTGGATTCGCGGGAGATCCAGCCATCCGCGAGCCTCGATCGAGTGCGAGATCGCGATCAGTCGCCGGCGACACCTCGTCGTCGCAGGTTTCCTGGGAGGGGGCGGGGGGGGGGGGACTCGCGTCGTTTGACGGCTAGAAATGGTGACCCGCGCTCGTCCGGGACATCGAGACATCGAAGCGAGGCAGCGGCGTCGTACTCATCGACGGATCGTCGTTTGTTCGCTCTAACTGTGATCAACAAGTTTGGAGAAATTTGGAGAAACGGCGCGCGCCGGAAGAAAGTCGCCTTTCGATCATCAAATCTTGCGCTTCTTGCCTCCCTACGTTCCGCAAAGGTCCCGAAGAGCCGCGCGAGCATCGCTCGCGTCTCGGTTTCAGAATGCAGGAATCGCGTCGGAGTAACGGCGAATAGCGCGTTGCTGCGCGCATGCGCCGACTCGATTGGCTCTAACGGAATCGCTCGTCCACGAAAGGGGAAAGCTTCCTTCCTCGCCATTCCGTCCTCGACGGATCTGTCTCCTTTCCCTTCGACGTGAAAATTCCGGCCACGGCTCTCCGATGCCGGGCAGATAGACGCGCGTCCGGGAATACCTCGTCGTCTGCAATTTCCGCGCAATACGTAACGCCAATTAAAGACACGTAACGACACGTAACGACGAGAGAGAGAGAAAGAGAGAGAAATCGGATTAGCCGGAGCTGATTTGCCCGATGCATCCGCATCGAAAGTCGCGAGTCTTCGTTTACTGTTTCTCCCTCCTTCTCTCTCTCTCTCTCTCTCTCTCTCTCTCTCTCTCTCTCTCTCTCTCTCTCTCTCTCTCTCGCGATTTCTGTTGGCGAAATCGCGGCGCGGCGCGGTTCAACACGGTATTAGCTGGGTCAAGGTTCGCACGAAATGCGAAATGCACTCCGATCCGCGGAGAGGTTTCAGCTGTTTCCCCCCCCCCCCCTCCCCTCCCACACTATCTTTCTCTCCGTCTGTCTCGCTGCCGCTTTCGCGGCGGAAGCCCCTTCCCATGTGGAAAGTAAATCTGGTAACGCGCGGCGTAAATGATACGGCCGGCGGCATGAATAGATTCGAGCCGCGGAATCGGATTGACCGAAAATTCGTAATTGTTTCGCGGTCTTCCGCGCACGCGGGAAAGTTGCCGCCCCCGCGGAATGTCAAGAGTCAAACGTAACGCGCGATAGCGTGCGCGCAGCCGCCGAAACGGAAATTGAATTAAAATTCGCTACTGCTGGCAAGCGAACATGGAACGATCGCGGCGATTGCGATTGATGGAATAATCGCGGGCGCGCGCGCGCGCGCGCGTCTATCTGCGGCGTTCTGGGAATTATATAAAACGCGCAGCGATGCGTTCCCTTTAGCGTATTACGCAATTCCCGTTGCACGCCTGCACGGATGCACTCGCACGCGTGTGATTATTTTATCGCGCGCTCTGCGCCGCCGCTGTCGCGCGATAAAAGCCTTCGCGTGCGTTAATATCCGACCAATGATGACCTATACGCGAAACGCTCGCGAGATCACCCCGTGAATGGATATTTCCGAACTTATCGCAATGACCTTCCACATCCTCGTTTCATCCGCTCTCTCGGTGTTCCATTCATGGAAATGCTGATTTACAAGACCGCCCTCTGCCACGGCGATTTTTCCCAACCGCGCCCAACCGAGTCGCCCGATTCCCGCGGCTCTGCGGCATATTGCTACCTAAAACTACCATCACTCGCTCGATTACGTTTCGACGAGTTTGTTGTTTGAAAATCTCCGATGCGGGATGGCCGAATCAGCCGCAAGCAGGAATTCTCGACAAGATTCGGGGCTCCTGCGCGTCCTTCCCGCAGTCATCCTCGAATCCCGTCTATCGGGCTGTCGGAGTGAATTTGCCGGATTTTCCCCGATGAGCGAAATCTAGGGTAAAGTACTATAAAACGCGCGCGAATATGGAACAAGTGGATGAATCGACAGCAGAGTCGATTATCGATAATATGCCTATCGCATGTAAAAGCATCCTAGTTCCAAGCAAAGGAAGCTACCGGGGGAGTCCCAACTTGCATCCTTGCACTCGGATGAGAAGCTCGACCTTGCGAAATCACGTGCGATATTATCGCAACGCGATATAATCAACGCGATATCGAAGATCAACGGCAAAGTGGTAAAAGTGGAAGGCAAAACGCGCAACGGGATTTCCGACTCTTTCGATAAAGCGATCGATGGACTCGCGAGAAATCTCTGTCCGCGAGCAACCTGTCCGTCCTGGTCCTGCCTCGCTGCCGGTTCCGGCAGCTGCGGCCGCAGCTGTCGCGCGTAAATCCACAGGTGATTGCACGGAAAAACTGCCGGAGAAACTCCGCGCTGAAACTTCGGGACGGAACTCGCGCGACGCGAGTTCACTGCCGCGCACTCGCGCCTGACGGAAACGCGGCTCGTCGGGATCGCTAACCTCGCGCCGAGACACGCACACCGCGACGTCCGAAAGCGTACTGGCGCTCCCGAGCAGCCGCGCTCACGCGCGCGCGCCACGCCATGCAACACGCCGTCCACCCCCTCCCCGTCCCGTCGTCGTTCGCGCGCCCTGCTGGATGCTGCGGGAGACAAATTCGGAGACGCATCGACGCACTCGTGAATTCGCCGTGAATTCGCGGGCGCGCGGCGACGCTCCAATGCCAGCCGAATTGAATCGTTCGATCGTAAAGAAGACCGAACGGCCTCGAGAACTTGAAAATCTTCTGCGACTTGGATCGCCGTATCCCTGTATTGCGTATACAAGTTAATCTCTTGCTCTCTTTGTAAAATTTCGGCTTCTTTTAGAAAGCCTTTTCTCTTTCGGTAAAAGCGATCCATCGCTCGATTCGTGTTCCCTTTCCGTTCCCGAGTTGAGTTTTGATTTCGCGCGGATGCTGCGCGGCCGGAATTTTTTTAGACCGGTCGGAGTATTCTTTGTCTTTGAGGTTAAGTTTCTTCCTCGTGAAATCCTTTATACCGAGTCGCGTGAGTCGCCGCTCCTCCGCGAGAAGATAAATCGCGATAAATCATTTCAGCGTAGCTTCGTAGCTGGAACGCGTAAAGAACGCAGTGCCGAATGTGCCCCTGATCAGAGGCCATCGTGTATACGGTTTGCTTTTCGAGGTTATGTTATCCGCATCGCCGGTTCATCGCCGCGAAAGTCAAAAGCGCTCAACAGTCAGCAGTTGAAAGCACTTTGCTGAATATTACAACTTGAAATCTCAAGATTGGCAAAGAGGAGCAAGAAATTAATCTTGTACGCCTAATAAACATGTCGCTGTAGAAATAGTGAAACATATTTAAAGCTGAGGGATATATCTGCGTAGACGCGCTCGTTCGACGCAGGAACGGAGCATTTTCGGAACGGTCGCTAAATTTTCTTACACCTTTGCTACACTAAAAAGTATCGTAGAGTTTCTTCTCCGATCGGATCGCGCAACCTTGGAATCTTGTGCGAAACGTCGCAAACGGATCTCACACGCGTGTGTATCCCTCGTAAAAACCTGATTCCTCGCTCCCCTCCCCCATCCCCTCCCTCTCCTTTTTGTTAATTTCCTATTCCGCATTAAGCGGCGACTACGATCGCGGAACGCTCGGGCGGATATTTTGATTCGGGATTATTCGATTCTGTAACGGGACGATCTAACAGTTTTTGCTCGACGCAAGAGGGAGAGAGAGAGAGAGAGAGAGAGAGAGAGAGAGAGAGATAGTCCACATGCTCGCGGAAACGAGTAGATTTCCTACGGCAAATTAAACTCCGAGCCGAGGGTGCAAGTCGACCGAGAGCACCGAGGACATTCGGGCGCGCTCCCATCTCGCTCGCTCCAATTCCGTTCAAGTCGTTGAAGAAGAAAGGCTTGCTTTTTCCTTCCTTTCCTTCTTTCTTCGGTCGTTTCATCTGCATGAACGCGTGTGCGCGGACTACCGCAAAGTGCCAATTAAAAACGCGATTAAACGGACGTAGCGGCTCTCCGCCGACGCTGCGAATTTTCCCCTCACGTGCGCGGAATTAATTTCGTTATGTCGTGAATATGACGGTGATCCCTCTATCGCCTATCCCACGTTCGAGGACGGGAATATCCCTCTGCCTTTGGGATTTATGGCGCTCCTCGAAAAACAATCTCGCTTTTTGCTCATCATTCGCGCCGACTCTGCTTGCTTCCTCCGAATGATCCGAATTATGATACGATTCGCGATTCAGTCGCGAAACTTTAGTCTCATCTCGAATTTTCATCTCGGACAGCTTGGATTAACAATCTGCAATGCGCTGTAAATATAAATTGTGGATATTTCCCCCTTTCTCCCTGCCTTTCTTTCGTATAATGCAGAATTGATCGTAAAGTTTCGTATGTCGTACTCTGGACGGCTGTCTCACCGTTTCTTACCGTGGAAAAATACCGGGAATATCGTAATCTGTAAGGATCGCGTTTACCGTTTTTCCATCTAATGGAAAACTTGAGCTTTGAAATTGCGGGATTAGCGCGAAAAGATCGATCGTGGTAAAGCCAGCTCTATGCTCCCATAATAGTCGCTTCTCTTCTACTCGGGCACAAAACGCTCGTTATTTCACTCCCATCGCGATTCGCTCATTAATGAAGCCTTAATTAGGTGAGCTCGCCTTTTCAGCCAAACGATAGTCGCTTCCGGTTCCGCTTCCTTCAGACTTCTGTGCAAATCAGCTAAGTGGGATCGCTTCGCTATCGTCACGCAACCGATCGCCATTCAAATTTCTATGGAAATTCGGATCGGTCCGGCCGATGAGACTCACGAAACGAAGTTTCGAACGATTACATCGTCCATACTCGATCTCGAGATCACACAAACACGCACACAGTTGAGGAACTTGATAAATTCCTGCACTCTTCGCGAGTCTCCGTTTGCTGGCGATTCTTCGCCGAAGAGCATACTCGACTTGCTTCGAGACAACGATCATCGCATCATCGAGCGATAATTGCGGTGTCACTCGATTCCTGCGAGTCCAATAATTCACGCAACGTCCAAAGAGCCAAAATGGCGATCGCCATTCCCGAGTCAGCATCCGCGAGATGCAAATCGTATCGGAAATTGGAATACAAGCTTTGCTTTTCTTCACTTCACCAATTATCCGTTCGCATGCAATTCGCTCGCATGATCGATGTCGATCAGGACTTGATTGAACCGAATGCAACGCTGGGAGGGGCAGTTTCCTCTTTTTCCATATAATTATCGCGCTAGAAACGCGATCGAATGGCAGCCCGCTAAAACGTAAACGTTGCGCACCGTGTTACGATACCGTGAAAGCTCGCGATGCGAGGACGCGATTTCGCCGGCAGATCGTCCCGTAAAAATATCAAGGAAATCGGAAATACTCGCGACAATAACCGCTCGGTTGTTGCGGCATAAATTTCATATCGCCAGCGTGAAAATCGTCTCAATATTTCACGCGCGATTCCCATCGCGCTGTAATGGTCCCGACCATAAAAGAAATATATGTCCGCGCGCGCGTGTGTGAACGTAAATACATCGATATGTTCGTTTCGCGAAATCATTATCAATCGAGTAAATTAAGCGCAAAGTCGAGTATCGCGCGTTCATCTCGTTTAACTCGTTTCGATCGCGACGTTCGATATCCGAGTCGTTTTCACGCGAATCGGCTGGCTCATTAATTACAACTCGCGACGCTGAAACTCCCTGTGCGTGCGTGCGTGCGTGCGTGCGTGCGTGCGTTCAACGTCACGCGCTCCGCGACCTTCGACCGCGACGAAAAATCGTGCTCGGCTGAATTTTTCATACACGCCGCCGCCGCCATCGGATCGCATTACCGTGCCTCTGCATATTCATCGCGCGGGGCTTGTGGAAAAAAAGCCTACGGATTTGTGGGATAAAAATCGCCGGCCACCGGAAAAATTCCCGCCCCGCTGTCGCGCCCACTCATAATTCACGAGTTACAGTTCCCGAAATAGCGAGCGCGCTAAAGCGCGCGCTATCGATTCAATGCTCGAGCATGCTTCCCGCAATTTTCCTCCCACCGTCGTCAAGATCGGCGGTCATAACGATAAGTTATCGTTATGATAAAAAAATCGGCGGGCCCGCCGAGTAATCGATCGCAGTGGCAAAAATCGCGTCCTTCGTCAATCGTCTGCCAATCCGCCAACCGGTACGCCTGTTCGGCGACAGAGACGGGAGACCGGTATCGCTATCCTTCTCGCGCGACGGGTTGTCCTGCAGACTATCGGATGGCGGAGATGCCATGCGACACACACACACTCACACAGAGATACACGACATATTCAGCCGCTGTCTAGACTAGACCTTCACGAGGGGACATGCCGGCCGAGCCAGCGCTGTTACGAGCTCAGGTACCGTTACGACGCTCGCTTTTTTCGTCCTCGATGTACGATCCTGTCTACGAGAACGGTGAAACGGAACGATGCGCGTGGCATGCGACGAACCCGCGCCTGTGACCTCGGCCGCGTCCGCGGAGCACGCGAATTGGCGCATTTCAGAGAGAAACGAGCTCCGCTCTTCGCGCCAAGCTTCGCGCCTCGGCGAGAATATCCTTCTACCTGCGAAAGCCCGTAATTCCGTAACACAATGAGGCCCGGTCCCTTTTATTTATGGCCCTCTAGCCCCGCTCGTTTGGAGGCTGTCACGCAGGCTGCGGAGGCGTTCGCCTTTGCAAGGTGTGGAAGATTCAGCGATGCGCGGGATAATCGATGGGATTCGTAAACTCGAGAATAACGAGAGACTGCGGAGACTCTCGGCAAACGGAAAGCAAATCAGATTCGATGCTCACGCAGTCTTGATTGCGAGGAGCTTGTCGTCGCGTCCGAAACATCGTGGGAAATCGCAAAAGCGACAACGTGCGTTATTCCCTCGCGAGCGACCGGACGATTAAGCACGCGCGGCACCACAGAATCGCGTAATTCGCTTCCTGCTCTCGATACGGCCGGATAACTCGCCGATAACAGTATTGAGGAATAACAACGCGCGGCATGCGCGCAGAAGAAGAAGGAAACGTAGCCCGAGCGTGGTCGGCTTGATAATCGCGGTCGATCTATCCGCATAGAAAGAAACAACAGAAAGAAAATCCTTCCCGTGGGAAAATCGCAGCAATGCGCGGGAGGAAATGTTGCGCGATTGTTGCGCGTAAGTTACCAGAAGTCTCTTTGGGAAAGACAGCGATGGGCGGGGAGAGGCGGCAGGATTTTCTAGGAGCAGAGCCGGATGTGGTCAAATATCAGGGCGAGCAGCACGGGAGATGTCGAGTTCTTCCGGTAGGATACGTCCAAACGCGTCCAAGGGTCACAGGTGGGCGTCAGGATTCTCCCATGTGACCTTAGCTTTCGCGTTAATAAGCGAGAGCCCTCGCAGGGCTATCCATGACGGATCACGGCAGGTTAGGCTTCAAACGGCAACACGAAGAGGCACGCAGAGATATTTGCATGTTCCCCGTGACTGCCCTTTCTCTACTCCTCCATCTTCCGCAACCCCGCTCATCCAGGCAACCTCCCTGAAACACCAGCCATTTCTCTCGTGGTCCCTTTTGAAAGTCCGCCATGTGGATCACGAATGATTCGGTTTGAATCGGGCGTAGAAACGGAAGTGGAAAGTCGATTGCCCAGGAATGCAGAATGCGATGAGTGCCTCGCTCATGTAACACGAGAACTCGAAGAACGAACCCTCTCAGGAGTCTCCTGGAGGATCGCTTTGGTCGCGGATATTCCTCTCGGTACATCAGCGGAGCACACGGGAAGCAATGGCGAGGATTCTCTTCCTTTGGAATAGGGAAAATCCCTCTCGCCAATACCATTTCCGGCTGAATACAACAGCGGGATACGTCAGGGCAGAAGTTGTACGATTGCAACAATAAGTGTCAGATGCCAGATGAGATAGAGGCGATTTAAAGCGTGAGATCGCTCGTGAGACGGGAAACGATATTTGATCGACGAGGAAATCTACTTGGAGCAAGCAACTGATTAGATTAGCCGAGTTGGCTCTCGTTCATATTCCCGCCATGTAAATTTCTCTCGACTCTCGGAATGTATCTAGAATGTATCTAGATTGCGACTCGACAAATTCATCCAAGATGAATTCGTTCAGCGATAGAGATAGTGACATCGCAAGCGAAACAACACGCACACATGCGAGCAGTCTTTCCCTAGCAATAGCATTTCTTCTTCAAGCGAAGACTCCTTCTTCAAGAAGGAGACGCCGATATCCGCCGATTTGTTAGAAAGGCATAATTACGGAGAAATTACCTGCCTAAAGTATCTGGATCAATCGAACGATTCTTCTGGAGGAACACAGAATCGTCATCATTCATCAGAAACACTGTGGGGATCAATTGTAATAAACATGTCATTCTGGTAACAAATTATATACATATATATATATATATATATTTTTCTTTATATGTAACATATAAATCTACGTCTTGCTCGACATGGACCGGCATTGTTATCTTCCATATAATATGATATATTATATGGAATATAAATGTTTCTCCAACATTTGTTCCTTCGCTGCGAAGAAACGTCGCGAAAGAAATTATCCCACGAAAAACATATAAGATGTTAGAAACAACATCCTCCCGGCTAGTGTACACAGGAGCTGTTATTAAAGAGAACATTCGCGCGATCGATGAATCCTAAATTGCCTCCCCTCCCTCTCCTTCTCCCCTTCGCTGCGCGGCATCTCTCAACAATTAAGAGGCTTCTGAAGTGGAGCGCAAGATGGCTGCGTCGGTTCTCCCTGAAATTGAGAAAGCGGGGAAAAAGGGCGAGAAGGGCAGCAGCGACGATATTTCTAAAGGTACTCGATACAGCCACGAAGCAAAGCTACTTGGCTTGCCAACAGCAGCGGCCATCCTTCTCTTTTCCTCATGCTCGCGCATGAGTCCGAGCGGGCTCGTTTCAGCCTTGTCCGCGGACAGTAACTTAATACGGTAATTCTACATCGAGGTGTCCTTTTAACGCGATAAGAATTTCCGTGCCGCTGCACGGACGCTCACGCGTCACGCGTTCCTGAAGAGCGAGCGCCTGCCGGCCGCCTGTCTACCGAATCGACAGAATCCTAGTTTCCCTCTCGCTGCGCGGTAAAATAGCGAACGTTCTTTACCATCGGTGAATTGCACCGACCATTTCCCTCATCGTCTCTTCTTACCGATCGCCGTTAACGCGCTTGAAGGATAAACACGTTCGTGGTAGAATCGTACGCGCGCGCGCGCGCGTGTTGAAATATCACGTCGGCAACAATCTCGTTAGATTATTCGAAATCGAGACACTCGCATTTAAAATTATTAAAGCTAATTCAAAAAAATAACATAACATTATACCTCCAATTCCCAAAATTGAAATTCTATATTTTAACTATTTTTTGTTATTAATTTACGCATCCAATATGACAAAAACCATATGATTAATCTACTTAACATGACCCATACTCTTATCAATTGTAAGAATTTTCTTAGCAACATTAACCCACCCAGTTACTATTATTACTCTTATTCTAATTTACAATATTATCTTATGTCTAAACATAAATCTATGAAAATCTTCTATTCTATTCCATATTATATTTTTTATAATTATAATTAGAGGATTACTAATTATTTTCTTATACTTTTCAAGCTTAATCTCAAACGAAAAAACCCTAAATTTACTAAAAAAACTCAGTAAAATTTACACTAATTATTAATTTAATTTATTTCCTATTATCTAATAATTATCTTTGTACGTCTCCTCCTACTTTAATACTTACAAACCAAATAAATTCTATTAAACTAAATCTAATAAATAACATATCCCCTATTTCTCTAACCTATTCAATTTCCTTTAAAGAATTTAACAATAATCAGAATAATTTTCCTTCTAATTACATTAATTTCGATAATCAAATCAACAACTCCTAAAATTAAAACTCTCTGAAAATCTATACAATCTTCATCCGAAATGCATCTTGCAGAAGAAGCAGCTCCCTTCTTCAAAAACGACAGTGTTCTGATATTCTTTTTATATCGCTAATCAATAGCTCTCTTTCTTCCTTTTTCTCTCTATCTCTCTCAAACACATACGAGACCAGAGCAACGAGTTTGTTTCTGCAAACATTAATCATGGAATAATGAAATACATACACGTGCGCGAGTGTGACGAAAACAGCAATGTCGGAGTATCAAGTCGGCAATAATCTCATTAGATTGTTCAAAATCAATCGCTCGCGATGCAATCCGCCTCCACCGGATTGAAAACGCACTTTGCGGAAGAACAGCTTCAAAAACGATAGCGTTCCGATATCCTGCTTATATCGTTAATCAATAATTTCCTCTCTCTCTCTCTCTCTCTTTCTTTCCCTCTCAAATACATACGAGGGTTGTTTCTGCAAACATTAACAGCAATGACGGGATCCGACATTGAAAACTGGAAGCGCATTAGGGATACGAATGCATGCAAATATCATTTTCACGACGATAATCGACTTTCGTCGTTCCATTCAAAACGAGGGATACACGATGCAGAGTCAAAGACAACGGAAGGCATGAGATTTCAGCCTTCCCTGAAAATGTCGCATCCTCGAGAGACGCAAATGACACGTCGCGAAATAAAATCTGCGACGTCGCGTCGCAGATTCAAATCGTGACTTTCTAATCTGTCAATCGTCGATCGCAGCCTCGCCGATTATCGCTTTGGAAACTCTGCAACTAGAAAAAGTCAGAAGCGGCGAGGCGTATCCCCGAGAAGCCGATTCCAATCGATCCCGCCTTCAGATCGTGCTTATTTTCGGCCGTAACTCATTTCGGGCTAAGTATAGATCGCGAAAGGTCATCGCGGCGTCATCGGCAGCCCGACCAGCATCGAGGAACAATCGAAAAGGACGCGCGCGAACCGCGCGCCACCCCCATTCCTTGAGCCTCTTCTTACCCCCATGCGACAACGAAAACATCCCCATCGGACTTGACAAAATACGATGCTCAACCCCCCTCTCCGCGCCGTGCTGCTCCCTTTGAATGCCGAATTCGGGGGTTGGAATTCAGATCCGTCGTGTCTTCCTCGCTCGAATCGAAAGGAAGGGGCGGCSGGGGGKGGGGTGGGGGCGGGGGGAGGAGGAGGGCGAGGAGCATCGACGGTAGATTTTCCGGGCGAATCGGATCGCGTCGTCGGCGACTTTCTGGTTCCTTTGACGAGCCGCGCTCGCTGCCGAGTGCGAGATTCGGTTTTTCCTAGCTTCCCTCGCAGGATTGTCCGGGATTGTCTGGGCAATGGCCTTCTTCCCTGCCATTTACGCGGTCCGAACGCGACGAGGGTTTAAGACTTTTCGGTCATGATGCTTTCGGAGAGATCGTCCCCTTCAGAGACCTCAGACATCGCGCATCGATACTGCATCACTTTCTCTGATGCACGTGTGGCGTATATATATATATAAAATTAGTATTCAATAATTCAATAATTAATTAAATTTCAGTTTCTCGTTCCAGATGTTGTTCCGCGCGGAAAGCGACGACGGGCGTTTACTTCGAGAAGAAATCCTGGAATGGAAACACGCATGTGTCTGTCGTCCGTTGCAAGTCGCCCTTGCTCTATCCGAAAACTCACGAAAGAGCAACAGGACTCCTCTCGCGTGGGTTTCGCGCGAAAGGCACGGAATGTGTCCTCTTAAAATTTCGACGGTGGGCGATCGCGCCTGACAACTTAAAATGGAGTTCAAGGGCTCTCGTGGAACACGCCGAGTGATCGGGTGATCGCTTCCAATTCTGGAAAGCCGACACGCGTACCCCGCCAGTCGCGGATGTCGCGTGGGTTCACGCGCCTGTGTTCTCCAGAAGTCCTGGAAGGGGCGATGAAAAATCTCGCGTTAACGGCACCGCCGCGGAATCGCGGCTTACAGGGAAAACGTTATTACGGGGAACTCTCCAACAATATAATGCTGTTATCCCTAAGGTAATTTATTCTTTCATTAATACAATCTAAAATCATTTAACATCAACCCCTCATCCGTTAATTAGCGTTACATCTTAATTTAAAGTTATTTTAATTTAAATGTCCCCCCAACCAAATAGATATTAATCCTAATTAATTATAATTTAATATTTATAAAATTCTATATATGGTCCTCTCGTCCCATAAAATTATTTAAGCTTTTTAATTTAGGAATAAAATTTTTATTATCAACGAGAAAAAGTTTAAACTTCGTCAATTCGTTCATTCCAGTCTCTAATTAAGAAATCTAAGAAAGAAAATGATTATGCTACCTTTGCACAGTCAATTTACTGCGGCTATTTAAATTTTTTATTGAGCAGAACCAATCTTATATTAAAATCATAAAACGATGTTTTCGATAAACAAGTGGACTTATAATTTGCCGAATTCTTATAATTAATTTAGTTATTCACTATTTTATTTAAACATATTTTACTTTATTTTAAAAATGCTAATTTTATCATTGTAACTTTAATAATCTAATTTAGTTAAATTTTAATTTAATTCTAAGTTAAATAAATTTAATCAAATTTTTTAATAACTAATAAATAAATTATAACACATGTGTGTGTATTTTTCATTTTTCCATTGTGCACTTTTCTTTATGTATTTTGTTACTTTATATTGAAGATTACAAATTTTTTAATTTCAAAAGATATATTTTATTTTACATATATTATGTGATATATATATATATATAAAGTCATTATATATCTCCTGAAGTGAAAAAATTTGTAATCTTAAATGTATACTTATATTCATGTATATATATATATATATATATATATAATGTTTAAATTGTATGCATATGTGAGTTCAAAAGTTAAGAAGCTGTTAAAGATTAGTCTACTTGGTACAAATATTTATTTTATTGTAAACATTAATATTACAATTTAAGCAATTTCTTATTTACAAGGTTCAATAGTAATCACCATTTTTACCATTTCTAATTATGCATTCATCTACAGGCAGAATTTCTCGATAAAATCAACATCATAATTCAACAATTTCACTGTTTATGTGCTTCATATCACTGGCAAAACCAACATTCGAGTAGCCGAATCCATTGTCCATATACACATAGAAGTGTATTCTGGATCGGCGTGCACACGAAAGTAAAAGATCGAACGCTCCATTTTCCATCATTTCCTTCGTCACCCTCTCTCTCTCTCTCTCTCTCTCTCTCTCTGCTCTCTTCTCTTTGTTTTTTGTCACGATACCGCACATATATAATTACCGCGTAAAATTAGAAAGTTACCGCTCGCTGTCCCGGGCGGCCGCGACCACGATGAGCTACTTGGCCGAGTGAAATGATCGTCCGGCGTGGTGTACGGGCTCGCGAGCTTTCTTCAATAAAACTGCAATCGGCGATTGGAAAAGATGACGAGACCGCAGGCCAGAGCGATGAGCGGGTTTCGTCCGACGATTTCATTCGCTTTCCAATCAAGCCTCGCACGCCGAGGCCAAGTACTGCCGAATCCCGCGGCGAGTCCTTCGTGGGATATTTAGAAACCGCGGACAAGCCGTCGAACGCCGTCGATGGGAACAAATCAGAAGCGTGCAACCACTGTCGCTCGCGCGTAGAAAAGGAGAGATTTCACCGCAGGCTTTCCTCTACTTTCCGCGCGGCGCGCGGTTTGCGCGCACGCGATTGCTTTCTTCTACGCGCGACGCGCGCCGGATCGTTCCTCTCCGAGATTCGCCGATAGAGAAAGAGAGAGAGAGAGAGAGAGAGAGAGAGAGAGAGAGAGAGATATCACGCGCGACAGACGCATCTCGAGAGACTGTTGCCGTTCGAGACGAGAAGGAGAGGGGGAACGGGAGTAAAAGTAGCATGAGAGACCGCGGGAAACAATTACTCACCGGCTCATCGGCGAGAGATTGAATAAAGAGAGAGAGAGAGAGAGAGAGAGAGAGAGAGAGAGAGAGAGAGAGAAAATATATATATCTCTAACTCCGCTGGTGAAACGTACAAGTGAAACGGCAAAACTCTTCACGCGTCTTCCGCCAATGGTAGACGTACGAACGTGGTAACGGTAGAAATGATTTGAAAGTACACGAAGAACTTTCGGAGCGTTTAAATTAGATTAATTCACGTGACACATTTTCGTCCGGACACGTTCGCGTAATATATATATATATATATATATATATATATATATATATATATATATATATATATAGCTCCAGAAGATTAATAATACTAATCGAAGATCGTTTTTCTCTTCTCTTCTCCTTTTTCCCCGAGATATCTCGCTGTTAGTTTCAGCACTCAAAGAGAGAAGCGGGATGTATTTGTTGCACGAGAGAATGATGGCAGCAAAGTGAATTCGTATGGAAGAAAAAGAAAAGACAAGCCGGAACCGGAGAGATCGACGCTACATTCGGATATCACAACGGTCGAACAACAGTCGAATCCAGAATAGAGGTCTCCCTCGTCGATCATTCTCAGCGATCCTCCATTGCCGATTCGGGGACGCAGCGCCTGGCAAAGTCGCCGCTCATTTCGATCGCAGGAATGTCAGATCGGGGTAAATCAGAGGGGGGAGAACGGTCAACGATTGTGACGAAGCGCGGTACTTCCACGACGCGCGTTTAATATTAATCCGATTCCGCTCGCTAGGTTAGGCACGCGCGCGCGCGCGCGCGCGAAATTCAAAACGAGGGAGAGGCTACATCTACATCTTGCGGAACGATTCGCGCGGGGCACTCCGATCGAGAAATCGAAATCGCCATCGAGCGCGAGGGGCTCGATTAAAAATATCCCGATTACGTAATCGCCGGGGCGATGGGGGAGGGGTCGGGGGCGGGGGAGGGTTCAACGGGCCGTGAGAGGAATTCTCGCGTGAGCCGATGTAAAAATACGCCTACTCTTACAGAATCACAAAGAAATAATAGAGGTCGGGGCGCTCCGCGATGCGGGACGCCGCGCGCCGCTTCGTGCTAATTATGCTCTCGCCGGGGCGCTGCGCGGGACCGGGGGGACGGGGGGGGGAAGGAGGAGCGTCCGGGGGTAAGGGCGCCAGGCTGCAGCAAGCCTGAGGTTGCCCGGCCTCGTAAGCCGGCCAGAGAGAGAGAGAGAGAGAGAGAGGGAGGGGGGAGGGAAGCCCGTGATAGTCGCCGGAGACAGCGGCATGTACACGCCATAAAACAGCGGCGATGGCTTCGAAGCCAATCGGGCGTGTCTCGCTGCACCTCGCTGCGCATTTTACTTTGTACGGCGCGCCGCCGGTGCACAATGCTCCCGTTGTCGTGGCACGCCGCTAGCCTCTTTAGCCTCTCTCTCTCTCCCTCTCCCTCTTCCTCTCCCCCCTCTCCCCCCCCCTCTCTCTCTCTCTCTCTCTCTCTCTCTTCGGATCATGCAACTGCTTGCCGTCTTGCCACGCGTGGCGCCCGAAAAATGAGAGAAGGTTACGTGCGCTTGTGTGCGCGCGCACGTGTATAACGTATAGCGCATGTGTAATAGATTTTTAGTTTAGTGGCGATAATGATTTTATAATAATAAACAGGAGATATCTCGAGAAGCGAGGGAGAAGAGATGTGAAATGTATAGTCGCACAGTTAAAGAGACATACGCATACACACACACATACATACATACAGACCTTTTGTTATGTAAGAAGAGAAGCGTGAGAAAGGCGCGCGATTATCTATTGTCGCCTGGCGCGGCACGTTAATGCGTAAACACGCGATAAGGAAGTCCCATTGTCTATCGAATCATAGCCAAAGTTCTCTCAAATTCGTGGAATTGCCCCGCAAGTTCAAACCCCCGTTTCCCACGCTCGATTGCAGGAAGAGAGAGAGGGGGGGGGGGCGGCGGCGGCGGCGGCGAGGGAGGCCGCTAATTCAATTTATGGACTTTCTCCGGGCTACAACTATTCGCACTTTCGTTGCGCGGACTCGTCGTGCGGCGAATGTTCGATTCGAGAGACTCGAAGTCGAAGAGTTCGTCACAAAGCGCGCCTCCGAAACGAACTTCAGACACGGCGGCTCCCCGCAAGGAAATGAAGCGGGGTTAAGAGTGAGAAGGGAATCCGAGTTTAGCGTGGCAGGATCTGCCACGAAGAAGCGAAGGAAAAGAATCCTCGTTAAGGAACGTCGTTCAAGTTTCCGCGTTTCATCCGGCAACGCATGCTACCGATGTCAACTTCGGCTCGTCAGGCACCGATCACCATTTTTCCTCGCTAGGAAGGGAAATGACCAACGCAAACGCAAACGACGGCATAATAAAGACGGAGACGGAGGCGAGAGGAGAGAAATACCGCCGTATATTAAAAAACTTTTCGTTTCCGCGTCTGAGCGAACTTTGTTTTCGTAGCTCGTTTCAGCGTTCAGCGGCAAATTCAGCAGAACTTTCGTATACGATTCTCTCGAGCGTCGTGGAATTGTCCTTTCGATGATTTCAAGCGGACGACGAGTCTCCTCGGAGCTAATCATCGTGGAAATTAACGGAACGTGATTATACATGCACATTGACCGACTGCTTGATCGAAATAAACTCTGAGATTTATTTATAATTGTTTAGTGAATTTATTTTATAATTTATAATTGGAGATGGGATAACCTACAAGTTGTATCGAAATTTTTCTATTTGAATATTTAATTAATTACATATTTAAGGTATTCAAATTTTTTTAGAAAGTATTTTATAATTTATCTTAATATTTATCTATTATTTTAAAACTGCGAGATTTAATTCATTTAAAAATTAAGTTCTTTTAAATTATGTTACTGGAGAGATGTAAAAACTGGAAAAAATTAGTATTTTTAATTAACTTGTACAGTATATGTCACAGCATTAAATGTTAATTTAATTTTATGAATGCGACGAATTATAAATTCACTTGTTTGTCAAAAACAAACATTTTATGATTATAATATAAGATTGGCTCAATGAAAGTATTTTAGATAGCTGCAGCACTTGTTTCCTGATCAGAAATCTCAGAACATCGTTCGATTTGAAAAGGTACATTCCTGCCAGGACATTTATTCAGCATCCCGTGCGCATTAGGGAAAACAGTTGGAAGGAACTCGCTTCTTTCCCCAAGAGGGACCGCTATCGATCGCGCTCGGGAGAACCAGCGCGTTTTGTCCCGATGCCGCGCTGCGTACGAAAATTCCAGCGTGACTCTAGCTTCACCCCGTAAACCCCATAAATCCCACCTTCGCAAAGAGGCAAAGTATCGCCGATGCGCGCGCGCGCGCATTCCGCGTTTAATCCGAGATTAAACGAGCGATTCGACGAGTGATGGTAATCCCTTCTGCTGCTGCGTGCTCGCTCGCTCTCGAGGGAGGAGGGGGTGAGGCGAGGAGGATGCTTTAGGGGGGGAGAGTCGTGAGTAAATACTTGAGCGGATGCGGCAGTCCCAGAGCCAGCCGGTAATCCTGAGAGGAACAATCGGCGGCGCGCATACAAACGAGGGCTTCCGGCAAACGAGCAGCGACCTCCCGCGGACGAATTGCGTAACGGACATTTCTCACGACGAGGCGAGAGAGCATGGCCGCGTTACACGTGACACGCGCGCACAATGAAGCGCGTGTCGCACCGTCGATGAAGATCGGCGGGATCGCCGAGCATAGCGAATATCTGATCTCTTCCGGTCTACACCTGGACCATCCTCCAGCCGGTAAATTCGCGGAAACGACGCGAAAATCATGGAGTTATCTTATTGCTCCGTTAAATTTCGCGGAACACTCGGAGCGCGCCTCGGACGATCGCGAAGAGCTAATCTCCTGCAAGATGCAAATTATGTTTTGTTGGCGAGTCTCCGATCGTACACCGGTATGAACTAAACGAGTACCGAGTACGGATACTCGGATGTGGATTCGAGATAAAATTAAATAAATTAAATTGAGCTTTCGTTCTTTTATTGTTGTAATCGATACGAGCGATACTTTGCGTCCGTTACGATGCTCGAAAGAAGAGCCGAGTTGAACTGAGAACTAAAACTAAAGTGAACTGAACTGAAGTGAACTGAAGTGAAGTGAACTGAACTGAACTGAGTTAGGTCCTACTCGCCTTTTATATGTTGTTGGCAACCGCCCTTTATCGGAAATAAAAGAAGCCGCGATGTGTCATCATTGCTAAGATATCGATGCCTTTGCGATATCGTCCGCTTGTGCGCTTGCCATATTTGGCGCTTTCCGAGCTAATTAATCCATCCAAGATCGCTCGCTTTATCGTTTTTCAATACATCGCTTTCGATAACGATTTCAAAAGGCGGCGACGCCACTGAAGATTTCGCCAAAAGTCTCAACATGTTTATAATTAACAATCGTGGACACACACACACACACACACACATATATATATATATATATATATATCTTCGCATCATGGGAACACATTTTCGTCCAAAGCGTGCTTCCTGCAAGACAGATTCCTCGCCGCCTAGTAACTTCAAAGTATTACCTAATGTGTTGTTTAATTCAATTTATAATATCCTCATTGAACTGGTCATTGACGATTTCCCTCGAAGCATGCTGAGAGAAAGAAAAAGGAAACGAGCAAAGTCTAGCAGCGCTTGCGTAAGTCTCTGTCCTTAATAGCGTCGAACGCGAGGAACAAGTGAGTCCAGTCGTTTTCTCGCGCAGCTATTTGTTCACAGCTGCCGGAATGGATCTCACGGGAACTAGCAGAGCAAGTCCGAAGCTGAAGACCATCGCAGTCCGCGCAGCGACGTGGGTCGCTCACGCCTTTGTACGCGACTTTGTACGAACGTACAGAGCGCTCGAATGAAGCATCTGATTGGCATCAGTCATGAAAACGGCGGCCAAATGCAGGTCGAATTAATCAAAGTCTACCTCGGCTTCTTCCGCGAGCGCGTTCCGACATCTTTGCCACTCCAAACGTCCTAAACATAGCCTGAAGGGAGAGAGAGAGAGAGAGAGGGGGGGGACTGTTCAATCCGCTGCAGCTCGATTTGGTCGCATTCACGTTTCGCGCAATCGATGCCACGCCAGAGGGAGTCGCACGTGTCGCGCGCCTCATAAAAGTGTGCAAGACGAACGAGCCCTAAATGAGCCCGCGGACGAGGCGTGAGGGGATTCCCACGGGCCATCGCGGATCTCCGGTCTTCGTTTGCGAGACTTGGAGAGCGTTTAATTCGGAATTAAATCGCGAGGCGGCAGGCTGCGGGGGGTCACACGGCGACAAAGCGAGGCGGCATCCTTTCACTTACGTAGCATTAAAGCCCGGTTTATTATTAGGCAGCATCCGCAGGCCGATACGAAGATCGCGACGCGAGAGTTATCGGCTTTCGTGCCGAGCCCGAAACGGCGCGGCTCAGATTGAAAGCCGGTCGATACGGTCGCTGACGTGAAAATCCCTAGGCAAGGCGAGCGATGCTTCTATTCGGAGAATCCTCGTGTCGAGCTACTCTCGTGATCGATCGGTCGAGGAATCGATCCCGTTTTCATCGAGGAACTCGGATCCGTTCGAGAGCAAGCAGCCACCGTGATCGCCGTGACTTCTCGTGATGCTGCGAATCGGCGAGGAGCCGCTCGAAACTGCTCTCCTCTCAAACGTTACTCGCTGGGCTTTCAGTTAACAACCGCGGAGATGCGGAATTGAGATGATAGCGACACAGAGCGACTTGTCGAATCCATCCCCGTCTATCCGTTCCTCGGGAAGCGAGAAGAAAGAGCCGCCGACAATGGAAGATCGTATCCGGCGTTCGTTACGCAACAATGCCAGTCGCCGACGACAATAACTACCGCAAGGCGACTAATTATTTCGCGGGGATCGATAATTAGTCCAACTTGCCGACACCTAGCGGCTAACGTCGGGTGACGTCGTAAAAGGACGTTAAGCGGCACTTTATTCCGTCAGAGAGAGAGAGAGAGAGAGAGAGAGAGAGAGAGAAACACGGCCATCGTGGATCGCGATCGAGGTGACGCGATGAATTTTTACAGATCTCTCACGCCACTGAGAACAAGTCGATCAGATTAAACGGAACGGCAAGGGAAACGGCGCTCGTAAAATAAAACGTCTATCGATCATCACCTCGAGCGCGAAGTGCAAAAGGTCGTCGCTATCCGAGAGAACACATTTAAAGAACACAAAATAAAGAACGGAGGATTCCCGAGGCCTGTCGTCGTTCGAGTTACGTTCGTCGTCGTTTGTGTTCACTTCCCGGTCGAATCCCCTCATGAATCACGAGTTATTATTCCTCCTCTCCTCAACACCACACACAGCTGCCCCCCACCCCCCTCAGTTGACTCATCTTAATCGAATGTTATGACCCTCTTGTCTTTCATGTTTCCTCGCACGCACCTTGCTCCTCTCCTCCCCGCCTTTCGCGCGCCGTTTTCGTCCGAAACCCCGAGAGGGATACGTGAATCCTTGACGAGCCCCCTCGACCTCGAGATTCAGACTCGCTGATGGACAATCCGACTCTGAGAGTCGATCTAGCCTCGGCAGGAAATGCAGCTCGCGCTGCACATTTACGAGAGCACAATGCGGATGCATTCGTCCTACGTCAATCCGTGCCGCCCCTCCCCTCGCCCCCCTCCCCCTGCAGGTGACGAGCCAGCGCGAGACTGTGCTCTCGTTCGGCCAGCGGTGAATCGATATGTCGCTCGGTAAACACTATCGAGAGAATAATCGCGCCGGAAGTTTGCGGCAACGTAGACGTCAGCTGAAAAGTATCCGCTTTCCGCGTGAAATCGCTGGCAACATCTGGTATGACAGAAAGGCGGGGATGATCTTTAAACAGAATATCGCCCTTATCCGGGGCGACGAGGACGGAAAATGTCACGTGGAGATAAAAGCGTAATTAGATTGTCGCTCGTCGATTGTTGTGATTCCGATACCGGGTGTTACCGGCGCATAAACACAGATGGCGGGCGGACGATTACAAATTAATTCCTTGCTTCCCCCGTGGCCCAATATCTACTTGTCGCGAATACGAGAGAGTCCCGCAACGTGCCGTGCCGCTCCGAGTTCCTTTTTCCTTTTTTTCGAACCGAGCTCTGGCAATCCAATGGATACTCGTTTCCAAATTTTCCAGATTAGCTGCAAGCCTGTCTGCCGAGGTTGAAGCCCCCTTCGCCCCCATCAACGAATGCGCAACGAATCAGCGGCGTTTTTGGAAAACTCTCATCGAATTTTCCATCCATCTCCCACATCCCGGAAGCGACCCACACTCGCGCTAAAAGTATCCGAACGTCTGGAAAATCGAGGACCCGACCCCCTCCCCCCCTTCTCCCCCCTATGCTTCGCCGTACCGTTGTGCAGCGCAAATGTTGTCACGCGCACGTGACATTCGCGTCGACGGATGGCCATTGCTGCGGAGCACACGTGGAAGATAAAAGGCGAAGGCTGATGTTATTCAAAAGCTTCCCTCGCGCAACGTGCAGCGTTCTAAACGCGAGAGGAAAGCCCAGACAGTGTCACTTTGTTAACAAGATTCAACGATAATCCGCAAGCCGGACAACGGATTTCGAATTCAACGTAACGCACAGAGGTGCATCACGACAGATCGTTGGAATAAACAAAGATGGAACGTTCAAACGCGAGATCGGGCATCCCTCAAGCATCGAAAACCGCAAAAAAAAAAAATGCAAAACTCCACCGGGAGTTTGACTTAACTAAAATTATATGTATAGATATAGACTGTACATATTCATGTATACTTTCGTTCTTTGCTCTATCTTTGTTGACCAACGATAAGCCAACTGCTATTGACTTCGCTTTACCTACAGCGAACACCGCACAATTAGACGTTGGAATTGGCACGCGGCGACTTGGGTCTCGTTCGAATAGCGTAGCTTTGCCGGCTAACGGGTTCCGCGACGTAAACCCCGCTACGGTAAACAGATCCTCGAGTTCCTCGCTCGCTCATCGGTCTCCATTCTGATCGAAACGAAACGTGACTCCTGATCGGCACACCGCTCTATCATACGATAACCTCCCTCCCTCAATCCCCACCCCGTTGTTCCTGCCGGCGTAACGCGACACATACACATACACACGTACATGTTTACCGGGGGGAGGGTCTGAAACGCGACGCGGCGGGATATCGACGGTTTTGTATCACGTGCACGCGCACACGTGACGACGACGACGACGACGACGACGCGGAACAATGCCCGCCGAAAGGCAATGGCCGATCGATAGAAATGCCATCGCGATTCAATCTCCGCGATCGTCGGACGCGGAATGCGCCCGATAGGCGTACAAATTAATTTCTTGCCCTCCCGAGGGCGATTTTGAAAATCGTTCCAGATATCGGGATATCGGTTCCTTTTTATTTTTTTTTATTCTTATCTTTTGTTTTTCAAGCGCTGACGAAACATTACGCTTCCGAAACATCGCGTGTTGAGCTAACCTAACCTCCAAAAACAGATGTTTTTATGTTCTAGTCAAAAAAGAACGCCGCTGATTCGTTGTGCACTTGATGGGGGCGCAGTGACTCCCCCTTGCAAAACTTGAGAGATCTCGCGAAGGGGACTTTAACCTCAGCAGACAGGCTTGCAGCCAATCTGAAAAATTTGAAAACGAGTATCGATTGGATTGCCAGAGCTCGGTTCGAAAAAGAGGAAGGAACTCGGAGCGGCACGGCACGTCGCGGGACTCTCGTATTCGCAATAAAGAAATATTGAGCCGCAGGGGAAGCAAGGAATTAATTTGTACACGTAATCATCCGCCTGCCATCTGTGTCCATGTGTTGGTAACTCGCGGTATCGGAATTACAACGTGACGAGCAAACGTCCGATGATCGAGTTTTATAATCGCAGCCCTTCGAGTGGCTCGAATTCGATGCGGCTCATTCGTAAATAAACAGGCGTTTAAGATAACGCGTGCACGGTTTCTTCTTTAATCATAACTGAGAACGCGCATCGGGAAAGGAGCTATTCGTAATTTCGATCGAGGCGTCACATAATAAAATTATCATCTGATAATTATCTCGCTGAAGCAGTCATCGTAATATCGATGATTTCGCAACATATCACATTCGCACATTAAGCAAGGCACAATCGTAACATCTGTTCACTTCTAAAAAGCAAAGAGAAGAAAAAAGCAGCGTTCTCGCAGCACGCGTTCCCGCGTGATTAGCTCTGAGAGATTTGCCATTCGCCTGTCACGTTTTACGTCCACTTTCAACAAGCTTTCGCTTGCCTGATCGATCGAGTACAATCATGTCATCCATGAAATGTCCTGTGAACAACCAAGCATAAAGCTACCTCAAATAAACATTGCTTCCACGTGAAATCCATTTCGCTCGCGCGAATTCCTGTACATCATTCCTCGAGTTACGAGTTTCTTCGGCAACTCGAGGCAAATAGAGGCAAATGAGATACATTCTCATCATTCGGACGCGATAGCATCGCACATCGGACCGCATTGTCGTCCTTTACGATCGCTATTCGATTGATATCGCCGCGATCTCGCCGCACGTGCGAAACCGCGTGCCGAAGGGCGCGTGATGATTCAAGCTTTCTCACCGGTCATCCTGCGTGACGGTAATGTCGGGCGGGGGCGCAGGGGGCGAGGCACCGTCTGTAGCATCCAGCTTGCCGGCTTTTTACTCTACGCTGCTTGGTTCTCCCCGGAGAAGCGGAGAAAGAGAAAGAGAGAGAGAGAGAGAGAGAGAGAGAGAGAGAGAGAGAGAGAGAGAGAGAGAGAGAGAGAGAAAGGATCGGACTCCAGGGACAAAGATGCCACGGTCACCAGCACCAGCACCAGCACTGCGTTCAACACTCGCGATCTCGCGACGACACTGTCGTGTCCTCACACCGGCGACATCGCCGCCAGCAGTCGCTCTTCAACCCTGTCGCGACCCCGCGACCCCTATCGCCGCGCCGGTCGGTCGATCGGATGAATCGCGCAGTTCGGGCACACCGCGAGCGACGACGATACTCCGCTGCACATCGGCGATCGGTTCACGCTCCTCCCTCCTCCTCCCTCCCACCCCTCCTCTCTCTCTGTTCCTGAGGCTGGCGCCTCCTCTTTTCCTCTTCCTCCCCTTTGGGATTGACTTGCCACTTGCCCGTTTCTTGCCGATTCCTCCAGTCCATCGATCGCGATCCGCTTTCGCCTCTGCGAAAGTCACGGCGATCAGCACACACTCGGAGAGCTCACTCCCCCCCYCCCCTCCCCYCCCCCYCCGCCGCGCGCGAACTCCGAACTTTCCCCCGCCGCGAGATGTGATCCTCCCGCGATTACCTCGGCGCGCGATGGTTTCGCAAGACGCGAGATCGGCGAGCTGCGAGCTCCTCCCCTCCCCACCCCTCCCCTCTCCTCACCGCAGGTAATACCCGCGGCGAACCGTTAGCTCGCGGAATCCGCCGTTGGATTTCGCGCGGGACGCGATCGGGCCGCGCCGAGCGGGCTCCAGTGAAAGCGAGCGGCGATGATTATCGGCCCGCGCTCTCGCCTCTCCTCTCCGCTCCTGGCGATCGGCCACCTCCTGCGCTCCGTGCGCGCCGAGTACCGAATCGATCCGCTCCGGGAGTACTCCGACCGGTACTCGTTTGGCGGCTGCTGCGCGAGTGCGCTGCTGCCGTTTCACTCGGACGCGAGTCAAGTCGAGCGGCGCACGCGAGCACTGGCGGCGAATCCGATGAACTCTCGGCTGCAGCACACTGGATACTCCACCGATCCGCGCTGGTACTCGCACTGTCGCCACGCGCGAGAACGAGTTTTCAGACGAGTCGTTCGCTCTCCGAAGCTTCCTTCCAGCGCGAGGCTCCCTCGCTCTTGCGCTCTTGACGCTCTTCAGCCTCCGGCGGGGAGATGAAACAATATCCCGAGACGTCGGCGCAAGGATCCTCGAGGACTTTAGCTTTCCTCCTTCCTTCAGAAATCCTCTTGGCGAGAAGGGGATGAACGATGCGCCTGGATCGTCGCCTCTTCGGCTTCAAGCTGAATCCCAGATTCGATCGCGATCTCCGCAGACTCCGTACGACTCTGATTATGATTCAACAGCGGCTTTCTCTTCCGTGACGGCGACGGGTTTCGACGTTTCTCCCGGCGATCGAGATCCAAGACCGATCTCCGACCGATCGGCGATCTCCCGAGAAGAATCGTCCCTCTGTTTTCGCCCCGCGGAACAAGATCGAGGGTCCCGCTGAAGCGCGTGTCCCCGTTTCACGCACGCGACGCGCGAGATCCGCTCTGCGAGCCGGCAGGGGCGCGAGGACTCGCGAGGGTGAAATCCATCGGTCAAACCGCGACGATGAGCCGCCGATCCGCGAATCGGTCGCCGCGGGACTCGCGCACCATTTGACGGATCACGACACCGATCCCGACGACGCCGAGACTGTTCATCGTCGAGCCTCGTCCGCGGCGTCGCGTCCCACCAAGCAGGAGAACAGAGGGGGAGAACAGAGAGAAAAAGAGAGAGAGAGAGAGAGAGAGAAAGAGAGGTGAGGAAGGGAGAGCGGGCGGGCAGCGAACCGGCGGAGGCGCAAGACGCCGGGCTGGAAATCGCGAGAGATCGGAATGCGATTCCGCGGGTGCAGTCGCTATTAATCGCAACGCTCGCCACGGAACACTCGACAAGACTGGAGGTTCCCTCGGTAGGTGAGGCCGGCCTCTTTCCCTCTCGCACGTTGCCCAGGAGCGTAGCCGGCGAGGCGAGAGCTAGGCGGTCCGTTTCGCCGATGAACACTCGCAGGATGTGGGTGTGACACGGGAAACCGCCGAGTACACGCGAGTACTCGACAGGGAATCGTCCGATTCGGACCCTGGCCGACGTTTGACGTCCCGTCGGTGCAGTCTCTTTAATCGCTTTGTCCTTTGCTCTTCGCGACGCGGCGAATCGCCGCATTTTCGGATCCGACGATGTCGGGTTGCGGTCTGCCAGGCGAGCCGATTGCTTTCGTACGAGCTCTAGCTGCCGCGAATGACGCGTCCAACAGATTGTTGTTGTCTTGTTTTGCTGTTTTGCGGCGTCGCGTCTTGCCTCGCAGCGAATGGAATCCGAATAACAGCGTTAGCGTGCAGTTACACGGCGCATGCAACCGTAACGGGGAATGTAATAACAATTAAATCCGGATAAAGTCCAGCGGAAAGTCGGAAGCTTGAAGATCTACAACGGAACGTACCTTGCATCGTTTGCTCTTTTACAGCTTGTTATCGCTCCGCTGTATTGCCGTGTTCTGGATAAATGTTGCGAATACGATATCGTGTTTATATCGTGACACGCGTCAAGCTTGACATAAAGGAAAACACCTTTTATTTGTGCGTCGATAACGCGGATTCTGAATGGATTCATCGAATCATATCGCGGGCCACCGCAATCTTTATCTTGCTGCGAGATAAGTTTACAGCTTCAAGCGGATATTCTTATTGCAGACGCAACCGTCGCGAACGTTGACCCTTCAGCGCAATGTAAGAAACATGAAAATCGTGAAGAAGCGTGAAGCATCTCTCCTGATGGCGCATGACGTGTGAAAATTCCCGAGACAAAATACTTCGCGTCTCGTGAAATGAGAACTTTTTATTGAAAAATTCGCGATAAGGGAACACCGGACGACTGCGTACAGCCCTGCGCGTATAATGCGTCCTTCTCACTCTATCGATGCTCCTCTCTCTCTCTCTCTCTCTCTCTCTCTGTCTATTTTACTCTCTAATCTCGTCTCTGTTGCACCAGACGGGACGTATGGAGCTCAAGTAGGATATCCTCGTCACTCTCTCGTCGTCATTCTTCAGCCCCTCTCTCTCTCTCTCTCTCTCTCTGTCCGACCGATCTGTTCTGCCATTTATATACCGAAGCACCTCTCGGGCGAGTTCGTAAATTTTCGGCACAACCGACAGAGGCAAGAGAGCAGCGAAAAAAATGAGATGCCACGAGGCACGTTGGAGGAGAGGAGATGGGAAATAAAAAGGGGGGAAAGAGGTACAAGCGCAGCGTGGCCCGGCATGGTCGAGTAAGAAATATCGCAAACGGTACAGAAGGAGAGATGGGAAAACCGCAAGACGCCAAGATACAGTTAAGCAACACAGATCGGAAAGGGATAAGCACCTGCGAGGACGGTGAAGGAAAAGCTTTTAGAAAGACGATTCGACCGAGACGATCCATCCTACATTCGGAGCATTCAGAGCTGCCAGAGTTACTAAACTGCAACTGCAAAATCAGGCAAAATCACCGTCAGAAACATCAGACATCGGGCGGGAACAATGGAAAAAGGAGACGCAGGACGATCCGCGCAGAAGAGAGGTCTCATGAGAATCGAGGGGCGGGCGGGCGCCGTTTCGTCACCTCGCGAAGAATCGCGAGAAACGCGTTGACACGGTGAGATAAGAACCAGAAGAAGAAGAAGAAGAAGAAGAAGAACACACGGATGGAGGAGCGACCGGGAAGGCAAGAGATCCGGAGAAAGAGCGGCGTTGGCAGCAAGAGAGAGAGAGGGATGCTGCGGCAAACGACAGAGAGAGAGAGAGAGAGAGAGAGAGAGAGAAGGTTTCTCCCTCCCACGTAACCACGCCCCGCGTTCGCCGGTGGATTTTTTTCGCGCGGACCGGTCACGGGGGAAGGGAGGAGGGGGGAGGGGAGTCGATCCGCGGGACGACGCGGCGGAGTCTGCCTTTGGGTGCCTTCACCCCCCCATCCTCCTCCTCCTCCTCCTCCTCCTCAGCCCCACCGCTGTCCCTTCGCGGTTTGCGCACCATGTGAAACGCGAAACGGCGCTCTCTCTCTCTCTCTCTCTCTCTCTCTCTCTCTCTCTCTCTCTCTCTCTCTCTCTCGCAGCTGCTCCCCCTCGCCCCCCCCCCCAATCCGGACGTGGAAATTGCAGGCGCGCGTGACGTCGTCATCACCGTCCGGGATTTCTTCTTCCTCCCCTCGCCGGAAATACGCCGGCCGCGGTCACGTGGAAAGGCCGGAGCGCTGTCGCATCTGCCCCATCATCGTGATCGAGCCGTTCTCCCCCGAAGGGGAGGCGGGGRGGAGGGGGRGGRGGGGGACGCGGAAACGGCGCATTAAGAGGCAGTTGTGAAGATTAATAATTCGTCGGTAGCACACTTTCTCTCTCTCTCTCTCTCTCTCTCTCTCTCTCTCTCTCTCTCTCTCTTTCTCTTCGGGATAGAGCTCGTGCGATAATCGGTATCGTCATCGTCGTCGTATCGTCGTCATCTGCTGGTCTGTGCGCATCAGACGCGTGCAACACGAAGACCGTCCCGTTCCGCTAAGTGGCAGCCGAGCGTGTAATGGCCGCGGATAATAGGTGCTCCACATTCTTCTTTTTTTCCGCGTGCGGCATCGTGCATCAGTGAAGAGTGCCCGCGCGTGTATCTTCCGCTCAAGCTGTCCCTTTTGCGGCAGAAACAAAATAGAACATCGATTCAAGTGGCTATCCCTGGGTAGCCGGCGATACCGACCGAACGCGGAAGTCTCAGCTCTCTCTCTCTCTCTCCCTCCCTCTGCTTTTTACGTGATTTCATCATCTGCTTTAGCACTTCCGGGTGCTAGTCTGAAATCGCGAGAGAAGCTCGCGTCTCAATTCGCGACGCAGGATTCCGATTTCGCGAATACTTTAGGAGCACTGAGTGCACTTCATCATTTCAGACGCCGATGCTGAGGAAGACCGTAGCATCGTGTCGCACGCGGACAGCGGGTGTCGAGATTATAAATAAGCGGTGAACAATATGAAGCAAGCGACAAGCCGGACACGTCGTCGAGACGATTTCTGACGAAGAGGAGAGAGAGAGAGAGAGAGACAAGCGCACTAACTTTCTCACAAACGATCATCTCTTGCTCGCCCCGAGACAGAAACGACAAACGACGCGGGCAGCTTAGATACCTCGGATTTACCCCTTTGCTCGCTTGGCTCGCGCGATTAATGAGAATTTCCGCGGCTGGATACCGGAGAGAAGACTGCGTGACCGTAACCCTGAGCCAATTTATGACGCTCTCCGTCCGCGTGCGACGTACGCCGTGTCCCGGAATAACGTCGCGACCAATTACGCGACCATTAATCCATTGGCCGTCACGACGGCCGGATAGCTCGTTATAAATCCAGCTGAAACTGGAATTGAAACGTGGGAACACGGCGAGATAATGAAGCCGCGCTTCGCTCACTCAACGCGCCTCAACGCGCCTCGACTTGTCAAAGTCTCCAGAGCCGCGCGAGTATCTCTAAATAAAAAGAAAATGTCCATTAAATTCCAGACACTTCCTTCCGGCGCGTCGCCGCCAGAAGCGACCTCGATGCCGATGACAATGCGCGCTCGTGCGGTTTCCAGCACACCCGGTATCCCGCTATCGGGCCACGATGCACGTATTGCGATCGATGCCCGCGCCGGTGCCCGCGCGAAACGCATTCGACGCCGCGTCGGAGAAATGGAAAAAAGGGGGGGGCGGCGGCGGCGGCGGCGGCGGCGGGGAGACAGAAAGAAAACACGCAGAAAGAAAGAAAGAGCGAGAGGGTGGCGGGGGGRGGGGGGGGGGRGGGGAAACGAGCAGCGGCGCTTGGGATCGGCATTTGGGAGAAATGCCAGGAGAGGTGCACCTCTATGCGGCGCGCATACCAAGTCCGTGGTATCCGTTTCTCTCTTTTTCCTTTTCTCCTTTCTCCTTTTTGCGGGAGATGCCGGGACTCCGCAGTGAAACACTCCGCAGCGCAATTAAGAGGTTCACGCGTGGCGCGCATCTTCTGCGTGTACAAATTAATTTCTTGCTCTGATCGCCCAGCACAAGATTCATTTGTAAAAGTGCAGGGAAGATTTCGTCGATCGCTTTCGACGAGCTTGAGCTTGAGCTTGAGCTCGGCAGTAGAAAACTCGGCTGTTCCGGATCGACGGAATGATCCGCGCTTGAAATCAAGGAGAGCAAGGAATTAATTTGTATAGCTTTTCGCGACGACGAGTCATAGCGGAAATGATATTGATATCGCTTTCGATGAGCTTTCGCTTTCGGTCAGCTTGTTGTCTCGTTACAAACGTAATCACGATTGATCCGCGTTATCGTAAATTTCATGAAATTATCGAGCGCTTGATACGTCATCACGGTAAGCGAGATGTGCGTAGAGATTATTATGCAGATGTCGCGTAAATACATCGCGAGAATGGTGAGGAGAAAGGATGACGAACGCTCGAAACTGTAATCCTTGGTTTCTTTCGGCTTTAATGCGGCAAATGCCATGCGGTCGAACTAGAACATTGCGGCAATTAGAACATTGCGAGCGAAATATTATATTAGCCACATCACATTAAGAGAAAGTTCACAAGTTGTTGCTTTCTCATATTTCTCGTATCGCAAAACGGACGTAAGAGCCGGACAAGAGCGAGAGATAAAATCGTCACGCGCATACGCGCAGGACACACGCGGCAAAGCTCGCGAGATGAAAGTTTCGTGCTAAATTCGATGATAAATTCAACGATCCTACCTTGAACGGGGCAGGAACATGGAGCCGTCGATGAACACGGAACCAGAGAGAAGTATGTACCAACTCGTGGCGAGTTCGCCGGTGCTGAAAATTAACGGTACGGTTTTTCATACCTTCGCTGCAATTCACGATAATAACGCTATCGCTAAACGCGCTAAGCGGCAAACTTTGCATGATACACGCATCGTATCGATATGTTCGTATCGATATATTGCGGACAATTGGAATCGAATAGTTTGGCGATCACAGCGCGTTATTTGCTGTTGAAAATTATCGTCGATCAATCAGTTAGATTCGGATAAATGGTTACCTTGGGGGCATCTATGATCGTACCGCCGCAGGTGGATCCGAAAAGCCGATAACGAAGCTTACGATATTACCGGCGGGTCGGTAAAGAAGGATCCTGCTAGAGAGAAATCGAAAGTATCTACCGAAGGTACGCGCGCCGCTCGCGCGGTAAATGCGGCATGATAAATAAAGGCGTGTGATACTTTTTTTTTTAGTAAACAAAGATAAAAAGACACGACTACGAGGTAAAATGAAATCTCACGCGAAAGTAATTATTTCAGTCGTGCTGTTAATTAAACGCATTATCCTTGATGATCTCACTCTTTCTCAATAATCACGTTCCGATAATCAAGCGTTGACCCAAGTGATCCCTTCTTATCGGAATATGCTTCAGTCTCGTCGAATTGCGCAGATATCCGGCAAATACTTTAACGCAGTACGCTTTTTACAAGCGTACGCTCCGCGACGTCGAGATTAACGTGAACGTCTGAACCTAAAAACCGGCTTTGCCGCCTGATATCTCTCGTCAATACGAAAGGGAAATCGGAAAAACAGCTTTGCGTGTATGTACATCGATCAAGGCACTTACTAGTAGAGAACGTGGTTGGCATGATGTCTCTCGTAGCGCACGATCTTGCAAAGTCCGCGGAGAACGGAATCTCTGCAGGGACGCAACGCCTCCAGGCCCAGTAGGCCATAATAAATGATCTGCAGGTCCTGAAACAGCGGGAAACCACTGATACGATTGGTGGCCGGGGTCAGGCGGATCGCGCCCGATCTGATCTATGTGGATCACGGGTTCTGCGCGCCTCCTAATTGGAGCGTCGCGAGTATTAACTTGAGCTCGCGCGCGGCAGCAATTGCGATCGTCGCGTTGTCATTACGCCGTCTGCGATCTACTTATCCATGTAGAGCACGCAACAGAAATCGTTGGCCGGGAAATTAACCGGCGTACGACACGGGGGCGAGCTGGCATACGAGAGGGATGGGCCGCGAGATCGAAGACATTAGTTCCCATCCGGAAGTAAATCTTACCGAGTAAAGTAGGTAAAGTCCCATCGAGCGAAGTTTATGAGAACATTGCGCGGAATCTGCCGTCTCCTCTCTCCATTTCTCTCTTTCTCTTTCGGGGACAAATCGCGCAAAGTCCGAAGTGAAGAATCGAACAATGCCGTTCATCTCGGGAAGGGCACTTCCCTTCAGGCTGACGAGTACGTTATTTGAATTTAAAGGCGCGCGCTATCGAGAAACGTCCCTCGCGCCTCGTCCGTGTCCCGAATCGCTCGAGTCACGCCACGTGAAATCACGTGGCAGCCACGTATCATTGATCGAATCGCGCGGTAACGCTCGCGTTCACACGTGGGGCGACTTTGATCGAATACTAAATTATCGGCCGAAATCTAATTACTCGCGAATACCCTCTGCACACCCTCTGCCCGCTGCCGGTATCACGGCGAGGCCCGCGGCGCAATTTCATGCTAGATCGCTGATCGAACTTCCCGCCTATCCCGGCTATCTACCCCGGGAGGGTTGCATGCGTCTGCAACCCTCCGTCTCCTCGAACGGCGCCGCTCCGTCTGGCTTGTTTGCAAACGCCGACCGCGACATTTTATGACGACCGAATCGAAGCAAACTGCGATTTTCAGTGCGCAGTGTAATAGCAATTTCATTCGCGCATCCCCCTTCGCGGTAATTCTCTTACGACGTTGCTATGAAAATAGACGCCAATTGTATCAAATCCGAGCGACGATCGTGAAGGATAAACGAAGGAGATAAACAGGACATTGATGAAGTGTTTCGTGTAAATGGAGGAGAAAAGGTGCATCACTGGCAACGCTCAGCGAGATAAAATCCAGAACGAAGACCTTCGCAACATCTGCGAGATCCAAGATGCCACAAGATGGACCACAATCAAGAGGCGAGACCGTGAAGGGACTGTGTAAACGGGATGAGGATGGGAACGGGACGGTGACCGACTTGCAAAAATCTCAAAGAAATGGAAAGCAGATACCTGGACGTCTCCAAAACGTTGGTGCAAAGGTTGGACATTAACATCACAGGACAACAGACACGCTGGACAAAATACTGAACAACAAGAAGGTCCTACAAGAAGAAGAAGAAGAAGAAGAAGAAGAAGAAGAAGAAGAGAAAAAGACGATGAGATTTAGCTGTATCACTGGCAATGCTCTGCGAGATGGAATTCGCGACATTTGCGAGATCCAAGATGCCACAAGCCACAATCCGACGAGCATGAAGAGATCGTGCGAGCAGGATGGACTTGCAAAAATCTCCAAAAAAGGAAAGCAGACGCTTGAGCACGTGTAAAAGTTGAACATCATAGGAGAACACTCTCGATAAGATACAGGACACGCTATTATGAGAAGAAGAAGAAGGAGAAACGTAAACGGATACGTTAATCCATGTTGGTCCATCTCGAGTAACCCGATAAACCCTTGTGGGCCCTTTTCTCGTCTCTCGCGAGCAGTCTATCGCGTATCTCAGCCCGACCGAAGCGTCTCCGAAGCTTCCCTTCGAGCCTCGTAATTCCGGCCGCGGAATTGCTGCGTATCGCTTCAAGGAGGGCTCCGTAGGGCCGGAATTAAAAGCATCCATATGTGGCGCATCGCGTAGCGCAACGGACACTCCGGGGAGCCCAGGCGGGATTATAAATATGCGCGAGCGTGCGCGTAGATGCGCCAAGCACCCCGAAGACGCCGCTCGGTCTGAAGCGCGCTTTCGCGAGGAAGCGACCCTGCCTCGCCTGGCCTCGGGCTCCTCTCCTCCCTTTTCGCACGAAAACTGGAACGTACTCCCTCGCGGTGACCTTCGCGTATGGATCGCGAATCTAAATTGTCAGAGCGGACGATCGCACTCGTAGTTCAACTTTCTTCCGACGCTGATACGCGTCATTGTCGTGCGCAAGCAGGAATCATTATCTTCGAGGCTCTCGGCCTTGTTGTGCACCGAGAGGTGCACGATACCGCGCGAACTGATGCAACCTATTGGATTTTATCTACGCTTTTTCCTCGTGCGGAGATCTTTTCGGAGCCATAAACTCTCAGAGGATCCTCCTGCTACGTGAGCAAGAGAGAAACACGAAGCTAGATGGAACGATCGGCCTGTCGTATCGCTGGAACGGAGGACAAACGGAGAGGACTGCACGAACCAGGCAATTAAGTGGTACCTGTGATAAAGAATGGTCGATACTCGCATACTAGTCTTGATCGTCTGCCTCAGAGTTGCTGTTGAAACGCCGACAATGCCGAACGCGCCATCCTAAAGGACGCATGGTGTTTCAAGAAACCTGTATGCAAAATGAGACAACAGCGATTCGGCTGGCAGGCCCGCAGCTTGAGGATTTCCTTCTTTCCGCCAATAGCGAGCAAAAGTCACGTGTGCGTCGAGTGACGGCGAGGAATCACCTGGCGATCATCAACAATGGCGCAACAGGACACTGTCACGAAACTCGTCAGCCGAGAGACCGAAATTGACATCGTCAGCGACGATGCAAAGGTCGCGAGCACGATGGGTCACACGCGATTTCCGCATTCCCAGCGAAGAAAGTTGAGAGCCGAGAGCGCGCAATCGAACAACATAATCGCTCCCGTGAAACCGCTCGCCATCCGAGAAAGAAAAGAGGAAAGAAATGGAAAATGTTGCCGGGGAACGTTCCCGACCTCGTAATTAACGAAAGTGTATTCCTTCTTCTCGCGCCTCGGTCACACGCGGCCGAGAGATGTTCGCGATCCGCTGCTGCAAACGGTGTGTACTGTTATACTTTCTAAGTCTGCTATCCACCTACGAGATCAGCAAGATGCACCCGTTTCTGGGCAGGTGCACACCTTCACACACCGTTGATGCGTTTCTCCTCCGTATTGCTGATCTAGGCGAGGCTCCGTCGCGAAACAGCATTCTCCCCTGACCGTGCATGATGGAACATCAGCCCGCTCGTCCGCGAATAGAACTGCATGCGCGCATAATAAATCGAATGTCTCGTGAACGATAAGTTGAACGCGAATTTTATCAAAGAAAATCCCCACGTTCGACGTCTCTTGCGTCCTTACTGTTATTATTATTGTCATTATCGGCCGATAGCTGCTGCAACAGCGGAACGGTGCTCGGCGCCAAGTTTGTACGAGAGACGTTATCTCGATTACGTAAAAGCGACAGAAGGCTACCAAGCATTTCGAAAGAGCAGATAGCGTGTTACCCCAAGACGCCGACGGTGTCCTTTGACCTTTTCGCCGTTTGTATGTACGTGAATGTACGTGAATTCACCGAGTGTTTGGATAATCGCACGGCCGTGCGACTCTCGTCGCGCACTAACGATTTCGCGCTATCGCGCAAATGCCAAAATGAATGAATGAATGAATCGTACGCTCGCGTGAATTACTCGTCAATTGCCTGTTTCCTTATTCGATCGGCTCGAAGAAACCTCAATCAGCGATACGTCAGGGCACAACGAGTCTTTGACGATTATGTTAGATGTACAAATTAATTTCTTGCTCTCTTTGTAGACCTTTATTTATGGGTGTAGAGGAGTCTCGTGCAACAAATTTCTTTTCTGCCGTGAGCCGAGTCTCGATCCGCCGCAGTGCACTTTTTGTTTTTGAATTTTTGAATCGGATCACGTTCTCTGTCCTTAAGGTTACGAAAGCCCCTTCGCGGAATCCCTTATGCCGATCTCTGCCGAGTCATATGAGTCACTGCGCCCTCGCGGAGCAAGAAAAGAACTAATTAGGGGCAGTGCCCCTAATCAGAGGCCATCATGTATGCATCTGTTTGTTGGAGGTTATGTTGGCTCCTGCTGGTTCAACGTTGCGAAAGCGTAGATGTCGGCAGTTAAGAAAAATCGCGAGAAGATCGACCAATATCCCAATACGAGTTTCAAGATCGGCGGGAGGGGGTAGCAAGAAATTAATTTGTACAGCTGTACAAATTTCGCACGGCATGAATAATCTCGTCGCGAGATTGATCTCGCGATATATAAAAATCTTATTTACAATCGATCGGCATTATTTACGATATTTAATCGCCGCGATGTACGCGGCACGTACATCGGACAACATTATTTGCACGTTGTCGAAAATCTGCAAACAGGGAATCCAATTTCCCAATTTCGCGACCGGGACGCGCGCGAATCGATGAACTGTTTACTCACCTGGAGGGTTCGCCTTTCTGGATCACGGCAAAGAGCCCGAACGAAATGCGGATCCAAATAGTCCGTCATAATAGCCCGCTAAAGACTATCCCTTTCTTCTCTAGCAGTTCTCGCGCAGTTCCGCGTCCCGATGAACAACAACTCGTTTCTGAACATCGCCACCGTTCGCAGGGGGCGATGTCCGATTTTCAGCGATGTACGCGCGTTGTCCCGTGTGCCATTTATAAAACGCGCCTCGGTCCCACTCGGTCAGTCTTCATGAACGCGTTTCCCTCGCGGAAGTCCCTCATCGTCGATCACTCCGAGTCTCATCACGCTCGCGGCGCGTGTCCTGAAATTTCGAGTCACGCGTGAAACGTCCACGCGGAAGAGTGTCTCGGCGAACGTTCGGCATGTCCCGTGACATGCCAAAGCTGAAGAGTCCCTCTTCCCAGTCTCCCAGTCTCGCTCAGCGGGATCCTGCAACAGACACAAATAACGAGGAACGTGAATGAGAGCGCTTCTCCGTCGCCAAACTGATCTCACGTATGATTTATGCAATCACACGTGTATTCTCCTGTAATTACACGATTCTCCAACTCGCGTGTAAACAAGCGCCGGACCTAAACAACAACGCGGTGTCTTTGCTTATATCTCACGCTGGGCGCGATTATTTCGGAAATTACGAGCCTCCACGAACGCCTCCGTGCGAGAGTAGATTAAGCGGCTCCTCTCCCTCTCTCTCTCTCTCTCTCTCTCTCTCTCTCTCTCTCTCTCTCTCACACACACAAAAGCAAAAGAGCAAGGGCACCATTCCCACACGGGCTCGAATTTCTCAATGACGACGAGGTACCGCTACTTGCAGCAGCAAGACACGCGGCTCGGATTGTAAGCGGATCGCGAACCGGCGAGTCTCACGTTAACGTGCACCTGCAGGTGCAACACGTATCGGCCAAACGCGCGGAAACACCAACGCGCGCTGACCTTTGGCTGAGACCTGGGTCAGAAAGATCGGGGAAAATCGCGCGCGCGCGCGCGCGCTTGGGCAACATATCGGAGTACCGTGCTTTGTGGATTCGACGATCTCGGCACGAGAAGCACGCGTAAGTAAATTCCGGGAAAAAGCGTGGAAAAACTGTACAACGCGTTACATGCATGTAACGGAACAAGTAATCCTAGGTAATCCTAGTTAGCGACACGCAACTAAGATTTTATGTGCGTATGATCGTATTACACAACGCGGGACGTAGCCGGCGCGTTATTTCAGCGAGGATTTGCTGTAAATATATATATATATATATATATATATATATATATATATTCGAGATACGTTATGTAAAGTATTCGAGTAGGATTATCGCGCGGATTTCTGCGCGGATTTTAATCAAACAAAAAAAAAAGAAGAATGGAACAGGTGCGAGGCGAGAGAGAAATTGATAGAAATTTACCGGGCACGCGCGGAGCGCGAGTACGCAAATTTCCATCTAGCGAGATGAAGTTTCCCTTTACAATAAGAACTTTATGAGACAGCTCGAGCAAGCGACACGACTCACACGGTGAGTGAAAAGTTGACGCGTTAATGCATGAACAATAGCTTCTCCACATCGAGAGGCGAAAGGAGAGCAGGAAAGGAATGAATTATGCAGAAGAAATGAATCGCGTGTTACACGGCCGTGAGCAGCCTGTGCCGAGGGATGAAGCTTGCCTGAGGTGGACAATGGCGAATAAAAATCGCGCGATGCCAAGCAAAGAGAGGCGAAGCTTGTCCGTGCGCTATCTTCGATCCCTGAAATCGTTCTCCGACCTTGGATAAGAGTCGTCACGCGAGGCACGTACCTTAACTGCCTTGAAAGCGGTAACTCAAGGTCATACAGATGCTCTGCCGCTGCGATCAACGTCTACGACTCTCATTTTAGAGGCCCTTGATCCCCGAGAAACGGGACAAGTCCCGCGTCTCCCTCGAATCGCGGCGCAATTCGAGCACTCGTTCGAGATATCGAGCTATCGAGTAGCGACGTTCAATCTCGAATTCACGCGCACCGTTTGGGCGGGCTATTGTCCATTGTCAAAATTCCAGCCGGCGTGATCTGGGGAATCTGGTTATCTGTAATCGCGAAATTTCCTATTCTCGTCTCACTCGAGTATCCTTCTCCTCGAAATTTCGCTCCAAAGGGGTGTCGCGTGTCAGACAAACGAGGTTAGAGATAATCGAATGCGCGATACGATTAATCAATCGACACGACTATCTCGATAATCGCACCGTTTGCCACTCGGGGACGTTACGTGTTCCGCGCCTTAAGCTTCCATGCGGATAGCCTTGATTCGTGTCATGAATGAGACGAATTTCAAGAGACAATCCTGGACGCGGCGTAGCGTCAATTTTAAATTGATTAAGAACAAGCAGGATTTCGCTTCTCGATTGAAAGCGAATATATAACTCCCGACCGATCGATCGCGACCTCGAGCGCATCTCATGATCGCGCGATGGTTTCGTGTTTCGTACATTTCATGTTCCGCCTACGATCCTACCTAAGAAAAGGAAACAAGAAATATTCACGTCGATACTTGCGCATAATTCCCCCTTCCTCGCCCCCTTCGATCCCACGAGAATATCCTCCTCGCGTTAACCTTATTACCTGTATCAGGATAGTTCAAGGCCATCGGGACACTTTATTATGCAGACGCGAATCTCGAGAGCTGGAATATACCGGGCAAGAAAGAGGGAAGCGACAGACGGCGAACGAGCGAGCGAGCGAGCGAGCGAGCGAGCGAGAAAGAGAGAGAGAGAGAGGCTATAAAAATTAGCTTCTCAGAATGCGATAGCTGTCATCGATAATCGAATGCGACCGCGCGTTCGCGTTCTGAATTCGAACTGCGGACAAGACGTAAGACGACGCCACGGTGAATTATCATCCTCGTTATCATCATCGGAATCGGATCATTCTCGCGATAATTTCTGGAAACGAAATTCCGGATCGCGCGCTACGCCCCCCGTCTCAGTGTCTCGAATCATGAGCGAGCGAGGGGAGGGGGAGGAATTTGTTTGCGAATTTCCGTTTCGCTCCGAAGCCAAACGGGAGATAATCTAATAGGGATAAAAGCTGGCCGGGATACAAGCCAGCTAGCGCAGAGACGTCTCGGAGAAGAGCCGAGCTCGAAGAGCTCCGGCCTTGCGGATCGTTTCTGTTTAGCTTCGTGCTGCTTGTTTTTTGCCTGTTCGTCGTCGTCGTCGTCGTCGTCGTCGTCGTCGTCGTCCTCGTCGTTGGCATCTTTTTCTTCTGCTCTTGCCGGGCTTGAGGCCGGCTAAGCGACCGGCTCTTTCTTTCTCCCCTTCGTGAAAGAAACTCGCTGAATCGGCGTCTCGTTCGCTCAACACGCGGCTATGCACTTGCGAAGAGCAAACGCCGCTAAACAAAACGCGCAGGCAGGGCGCGCGTGGGTCAATTTATTAATCTCTCTCACTCTCTCTCTCTCTCTCTCTCTCTCTCTATCACTCTCTATCGCTCTCTCTGTCCGTCGAGCCGGCCTCGTGCAGCAATTCATAATTGATACAGGATGGACTGGATTAACGGGCGCATCGAACAGCCGCGAATCCATAACGAGTTATTGTCGATGCCTGCGAGTGCGAGTGCTCCGCATGTAGGTCAATCGTCGGCTCGAAACAGTTACAGAAGGCTGTTATCGCCGACCTGCGTAAAAGTGTACATGATAACGCGGGCGTGGCGCGCGAGCGGAGCGGAGCAGATGCAGCATCAGGCGGACATATTCGGTCGGCGAACAGCGAACATGATTCATCGCCGCGAGTGCTGGCCAAGGTGACACTGACTTTGAGGTTTCGAGAGGAAATTACGATTCCAGGTGGAAAGTCCGACGCGACGCGGGATCGTAAAATTTTTATTGAAATCGCGCGTGACCGATCGCGATTGTCGCGAGCAAAGGGGAATCCAAATTACGACAGATTACGTCGCGGCTCGCTTGCGGCATCGTGTTTTTTTCACCGCGCGACGCGGTGGTCCAAGAGTCAAATCTGTCTTCGGTGGCGCGCGTAAACGCCTCATCGATAAAAATATCCTCGGTATATGGGGCAGTTCGTAAAGCCGCCCCGCCATGTTAACTGCCGAGCGAATACACCCGTCTTCTAATATCGGACGCCCGGTTTACGTAATTACGTATTTCGGTTGGCCTGCACGTCGCCGTGTTACACAACCGCGTTTGGGTCATAACTTGATCCCGCGTAGTTCGAAGCGAACACGCGTCGATTGAAAATCGCGAGCGAATCAAGCCGCGCGGCGTGCGCTCCGCGCTTCCGATTCGGCAGCTTCGGAACGAAAGAGGAGAGAATAGCTCCATTTGAAGCTTCCCATGTGACGTCACGCCGACATTAGTCAGCAAGTAAAAGACACGAGTGATTAATTACGCTGGAAAAATAAATAAATCGTTTCCTGCCGCGCTCCTCCCTTGCTCTCAATCGCCTCGATCGCCGATCCTTTGCTCTCAATCGCATCAATCGCAAATGTAGTGTTACTTTTAACGCCAACGTTCGGCAGTAGCCTCTTGCCGAAGCATTTAATTAATCATCTATCGAGACGCATATATGCAAAACGTGCATGATTAATTAAGCAAATAATTTCCAGTGCGGAAGGGCACTGGATTTCCGCTGCCCGCGCCTCGTTACGACTGTTTTATTTGTTCAACGCGAGCGGGTTGAACGTGCCGCGTGCTAAATGTGCGATCAGTATGCAGATCCGCAGCAGGGCGCGACGCTGCAAGACTCGGCTTCAAAAGTTGCACGCCACGGTAAGATATTCGAGGTAATCCGAACCGCTGATCGCCGAGAGGACTGTGCGGATTCACCGTATGTAAGCGTAAACCTAGCAGCGCGAAACAAATGCGTAAGCACTGCAGGTCGGACACGTTACAGAAACGGAGCGGGCTTAGCGTTGCTTAGCAAGTGCGTGCACCGAGTGAAAATTCAAGGCGCACGAGGAAGAGGTTAGCCGAGGTTACACGGAAATATTTGAGGGCTGCTCGAAGAGGCTGGCAGAATGCGGATCCTCTCAATCAAATGCTGACATCTGCGCTTTCGAGACACTCTGGCGGGTGCCAGAGACTGGCCGAACACGGAACGCGAGACATAACCTCCGAACACGGATGTGTGATACATGGTGGCCGCTGATAAGGGGCGGCATTGCATTCCTCCACGCATTCCGGCTGAAAGAAAGCCGCTGACATGATCCCTCGTGCTCTCGGCGAAGGCCCAGCGATTCGTACGACTTGCAGAAATTGGTGCGAGAAATTTCTCGAAAGGCATTTTAACGCCAACAATCGCAGAACGCCCCGATCGACCTCGAGAGAATTTGAAGACGACGAGCTGCGGCACCCACCGGTTCAAAGGTCAGCTCAGAGACAGAGGAGGAACAGGGCAACTCGAGTCATCTCCAGCTCGATTAAACTGAAGGAAGGATTCCCTTGAAAAGCAAGAAATTAATTTGTACACACTTGTAATAACCTCGCACGAGCCATTATTTCGTTCGCTAACGTATTTTTCCAGTAAAAAGGGATTACTGGCGATGTGGAGAGACGAGGATCTCGGCATGGTGAGTCGATCTCCACGGGTCGATCGCGATCGATCGCGTTGACGATCCATCAAACGATCGAGAACGTGCAATCGCGCGGCGAGAACACAGGCTGTCTACCGGTCGTTTGTCAATCGTGCTGCGAACATTCGGAGCGCCGGAGCTAGATTGGATCGAGAGATGCTGACGATGATATTTCGGACAGTGTACGTATCACAAAGGGTCGTCCGTTAAAAGCGCTAGCTACAGCTAGCGCCCTTCATCTCGTCGCCGGGCCGGCCAATATGTTTCTCTCTTTGACAGCTTCATGCGACACACGGCGCAAAGGAGCGGCATAAACGGCGGATAACTGCGGATCAGAGGTGACACGTATTTGGTGTCTCCATGCCTCGTCCGTAACGTGAAACGATCGATTACAATTTACATGGCCGCTTTTAGACGACCTTCTTTCCGACTTTTCCCGCCGTTGCATGCGTCCTATCGATCCTTCGCCTTCGCGCTCGTCGTCGTTCGATGCTATCGAGAGAATCATCGAAGCTCGTCAGGTTACTCCTCCGTTGAGAAGGTCGGGGCATTCTCGGACGAAAGGAAAGACCTTTGGACCAAAGCTCTGTTACCGATCGCTTCCCGTGCGTGCGTGCATACTTTTCTCCTTAATCATTCGAACGTCGATGGATGTCGATGTTGAGAAGAAGCATCGTAGAAGAACGTGCGGATGAAACAAACAGCGCTTCGTATCTATAATGTAAAACTGAACGACGAACGTAAGGTGCGAATGTAATCCATATCGCGCGACACCTCGATACAAAGATAACGCGCTTCTTATCTCGCCGGTAATTCAAACGGCGGTTAAAGTAAGGAATATACGTTCCCGCATCGACTTAGCCTCCATTAACGCGCGCGGAGGAGGCAGTAAAAGAGGCTCCATTATTGTAAGAGCGCGCATGAACGCATCTATTCTGAAGTAGCCGGGAAGCGAAAGAGTTTGTCCATACGCCGCGCGTGGACAAACGACAAATCGCAAATCGTAAAGCTGAAAACACCTGCGCCTTCGCTATCGACAGTCTTGCTCTGATTCGCGCTTCTCGCGAAATGAGTTGCGCGGCGCCGTTCGATCTTCTCTCGCCGGGCTCTAACGAGGCTATCGAACGTCTTCGATAGATCGCAAATGGCCGGTCGAGGATCCTTGGCCTACTGGCGCGGGTTTGCGCTGTCGTCGACGTTATTACGTCCGCGCGCGCTACCGTTACCATTATTAACGCCGCCATGACGCGATTAATAGCGCGACGGTGTGACCTGCGCCGTCGTAATGGCGCGTACACATCCTCATTAAGCGCGGCCGGATCGTCCCCCGCTCTCGCTTATCTACGCACCTTTTTTTTCCTACATCCTATTAATTCGACTTTGCCCGCCCTCGTACTCGACGCGCAACCGACTCGTTGCCAGCACCGGCGAGGCAAACTGGTTCGCGGACAGCGAACGTGGTTTGAACCGCGCTTAAGCCGCACCGCCGAGGCAGGATAAAGCAGGAGAAATTATTATCGGGATCACGATCAATGTGATTTCTAGTCCCAGCCCAGGCTAGGGATTTACTTGGCTGGAAGCTCTGAATCACAGCTAATATCCGCTTTTTCTTTCACATTTCTCAAGTGAAATGCGCTGAGATTGAAGACGATAATTAATGAAGGGCGCGTTCCACGACCAGCGTTGTCGCCTTATAAACCTTCGCATTCGTTTCAGGAAGCATTCGGCTTATTTAAGAAAATCGCAAAGCGCCGCCGTTCAAACGTCCATTTCTCTCACTCGCGTCTGGAAACTCAACTCAACCGCGACGCGTCTGTTGATAATTCTCAAACTTGGATCCTCTCATTCTCGCGGGATGACAAATTACTAGCCGGTTCACCTAGATTCGTAATTACGTAGACGCGTAATTACATAGTCGCTGGATTACACGGGACACGCGAATACGCGCCGTTGTTCACGAATAGTGGAAAAGGCGGAATCGGGAAACGGTGGGGAAAATTTCCGCCACGTTCCTCTGCGAAACATCGGACTCGCAATCTCGAGCGCCGTAAAGATCCCTGGAAGTACAACAATGGACAATGCGGACAGTACCGATACGGATCTGATTCGCTTTTCATGGCTTTTCGCACGAAAACCACCGACACGACGCGGTCTCCGAATGACGAATCGCGCTCTGGCAAATCCAAAAAAATGTGAAATCATCGTTAATCCATCGCACTGCGAGATCGTTGCTCGGATCGATATAAACGCTGAAGCTTCGAAAAGCGAATTCACCTTTCGTCTCGTTTACATGTGGCGCTCCAAAGTAGTAACGGTGCTTATGAAAAATATCACAAAATAAATATAAATATTAAATCTAATATTCCACAAATAAATAAATTATAACTCATTTAGCCCTAAATATTCTACACTTTGATTTGAATTTATCTAAAAAGAAAATTTCTATTCATTAATATTTATAATAAATTTAAAACAACAATACATGCAAATCGTTTAGGTAAATCTAATCGTGGACCATCAATTAATAAACAAGCCCCTCTAATTTATAAAATACCGTCAAATTTTCTAACTTTAAATTTACGAATTTACTAATTAAAAATAAACTTTCAATTATTATAATTATTAATCTAACCCTAGTTTATTATCATAATCTTTTTAAATTAAAAAATTTTAATATTAATAAGCCATATTAATTAATTTAATATTTCACCATAAAATTAATTATTTATTTTATACTCATTACTTATTATTAATTTTTTATCTTAATATCACATAATTGAATTATTTCAATAGTTTAACCGCGATTGCTGGCACTAAATTAATTAAAATTTAAAAAAATTACTGTTAATTACATTAATAATTTTAATTAATTTAAATATTATCAAATTATTTAAATTTTAATATTTTCAATTAAAAAATTATATTTATCAGAATTATTCCGCGTGGAGATCCGAAGCCGATCCGAGTGCACGCAGGTTTCCGACAGCGGAAATCATCAAGTGCTCGCACAGAACTGGCTGAGGGTGCCGACCCTCTCTGTCGTTCTTCGCCCCTTCTATCGCATGCACTCTCGCTGCGCCTTCGCTTCTCTAGCCGGAAAGTACCTTCGCTAGGGCTACTTCGTTCATGCGGAGAATGGCACTTGGCGTGCCGCACTTCAAGCTCGCCGCCGGGACTCAAATGACATGCACACAGCGGTGACAAAATTATCGCTTCGAGTGAATTTTTCACTTTTCCGAGCAACTCCTGACGCGCATCCCTCTCGAGCAACATCGACTTTTATACAGTTACGTTACGGATTCACTCGCATTCATCTTTCGCAAGATTCATCCTAGGGATAAGATCAATTTCTTTGCGCCAACAAAGTCAAGAATTAAACGCGCACGGCCAGATAATAATCCCACATATCAGACCAGATATTCCGAATTAAAATCTTACGCGGCTAATTTAATCCCCCGAGACACTCGGGAAATTAATCATCGAATCTGACGTACAAGTCTTACGCAATGCCGTACATCATGGCATTCTAGCAAGCTACGCGCAGGTTATCGCGCACGTCTCTGAACAAAAGAATGAGAAGCGAAGGAATTAATTGCAGAAGCATTTGATCCGAGATTCCCTCTCCCGGACTGACACGGAGCATAATTCTCTTAATAATCCGCAATTATCCCCACTTCGTTACGCTCATAACGGTCCGATCGAAGGAAAAGATCGTGAAAATTCCTCGTCTTTCTCCCAAAGCTGCCGCGAGCGTTCGAAGCGGATGTTTGCTCGCGAATAACAGAATGACGATCCTGGAGGAGCGTGACATCGAACCCAACCCAACCCAACCCAACCCAACCTAACCTAACCTAACCTAACCTAACCTAACCGCAGCGCCCGCGTGGCCATCGCAGAGTTTCGCGCGTGGAAACCGGCGAGAAAAAGGATGAAAAGCGGGCGCGGAGAGCGGAAAAGTAGAGTCTAGAAAACGCGTTCCGATTCGCCATACAGCATGCTCCTCTGTGCGTATCCGCACCATGCGTGGGATAGTTCTCATCGTATTATTAGCGCCGTCCATGACGGCGAGGTGCGCATTCCGCGCGCGGAGCCAATAAATGCGTGCGCGTGCGCGTATTGCGTACACGCCTGATGCGTGTTTACGTATGCGACATTTCGGCGCGTCTCATCTGAGATCGCGCGATTTGTCGCTGCGACCTTGGAACATTGAATTCTGCCTTTGGCAGAAGCGAAACCTGCTAGTAAATCCGTTTAAGTATCGTTATCGATACTTTGGAAGGGGATATTGTTTACAGTCGTGCAGTGCAATTCGCTGAATGCGATCGTACATCGTTCATGTCTACGAAATTTCATGAGATTCGGCTTCTTTTTATCCGGATTCTGATATATATATAGGTATTAATGGAAGGAACTGATGAGAAAACTATTCATATCGACGTAATGTATGTAGATGTACAAATTAATTTCTTATCTCCCCATACAAAATTCATCTATAAAAGGTACAAGGAACATTTTAATCTACGAGATAATCTCCATTGTTTTCGATGAGCTTGAGATGAGTTTATCGGGCAATCGACTGCGATAGAAAGCGCAGCCAGTTGGCAAGTCCCGAGTCGGCAGAGTTAACAGGCGGCTTGAAATCAAGAGCAAGAAATTAACTTGTACACCTGTATCTATAGCGGTAACGGTAGAAAATACCTCGATATCAGAAGCTGATTCTTGTTTCTCTGTGACGAATTACCTTAACCCGCGTAATCGATAAACAGTACAATCGCGACAATCGCCGAAATTCGACAAAAGACAAAAGGGAGAAGGACAACAGCGGCATAATAACAAGCGGGCTGGCCAAGGTGGTCTCCGTGAAAGGAAGCGGCTAACTATAAAAATGGGACACCCTTTATGCACTCACGCACCAGTCGGCACCAAGTGCCGAGGTAAAAAGTCGTTTCCGTTTGTCCATCTGCCGATGTTACGGCGGGACGGGAAGGAGGGAGAGAGACATCCTCCGACGAGGAGGAGGTCGGATTGTCAGAGCGTTTCTTTCTCTCCGTCCTGCCAATGGGCGACCTTCACGAAAGCCGTGACATAATACGCGATCGCCGCCCTTTCTCCGAAAGCGATGCGATCCCTGATGATGTTGCGGATGAATCGGATAGCGGAATTCGCGAATAAATCACGCATCACGCAATTACGCGCGTTTACGTATTCGCGGCTTTCCCTCCGCCGCGAAAGAATATCGGCGGCAATTAATCGGGAAGAAAAGGTTCGGGGGACCCTCCCTCTTTCCCTTCCCCCCCCTCCCCCATTGGCGTGCGAATGCGCGAGTTACGGAATTACGCGATATTATGCGGATTTGCATCGCGCTCGTTTACGTCTCGCAGGACTTTCCACGCATCGTGGTGCGTTTCTGCTCCGTTTCGCTGCTTGCGTATTGGAATACCGGAATCCGTATTAAGCTACGTTACGCTGCTGAAGTATCGATACCAATTTACGAAACGCAATTTCTCTCCGTTGAGAGCTGCGAACTGACTATTAAGGACAGGATTTATTGCGGTATGCGGTGCGTGCGCGCGCACGCGCCAAGAAAGATTCGAAATGATTGCTTTTTCATTCAAATGAGAATTTGACGAACTACGCAGGTTGGAGTAAAGCATTGCGTTTATTGAATTTGTCGGATTTGTTGAATCCGCTCGATCGTGTATTTATATCTACGTGTTCGATTATATCGATTATATATTTAATCACATATCCAGTATACACCCAGATATATGTCATGGATATGTGAAAAAGAAGGGAAAAAAGAAACAATGCTTCCTTTTGTTTTTTTTTTTTAGGAAATGCAAGGAAGCATTTTATCGTAAGCGTGTCACGTTCCCTTCTGCCTTCTCTCATTGCTCCACGAATCTCGAAGCTTCGTAAATCTCGATTCACGCAAGATCGCATCGACTGGTTTAGAGAGCGCTTTCTAATCTGCAAAGAAAAATTTCCTAAAATAAAAACGCACTCAGGAACAAGAGGATTTGTTTCTCGCGGAAGAGGGAAGATGCGAGGGAAAAATGATAAAAAAATTTTGAGTTATATACATATATATATACATACATGTAATAAACAGGATTTCTAAACAGGATGAAACATCATTACGTTAATGACAAGAGGACTCGATTTCTTTGACGAGGAGGCTAGACGAGTTTACGCTTAAGCAATCGATATTACGACGATAATCGACGAGCACGAGTGAAGCTTCGCGAATGCCGCCTCATATTTCAGGCATGCGTATGCGTTTCCATGCAAGAGAAACCACAGGCATATGGCATACGGCTTCTGTTCGGAAACAGCACAGTGTCTCCGGTCTGCCCGGAGACCTGGAAGACGCGTTTATTCCACCATGTAAGCCTGATCAGAAAGGAATACTCGCGACGATATTCTTCGTGCACTGTTTCTGCATCAAAACTGGATTAAAATCAAACCTTGAATCGCGACACGAGATAAGAATGCGATAACTGAGGACATTTCTCATCGCGTCATTGTTTCAACTTAATCCCCATCTTATTCAACCGGTTTAGTTTACCGGTTAGGTCGATATTATTAAAAATTAATCGACGACAAGCATCTTCCGAGCATGTCCATCGCTGCGATGTAAGGCATATCCCAGGAATAAATCCCGAAAGATCACGTTAACGTAACAGAAGAACGATTATCCGGCCGCGGCTCATTAGTCGCGCAACAATAAAACCGCGTTATCGTCCTGCTTTCATTATCCGCGAAATAATTCCCTTTGGATCGGAATAAAATATCCGCGGCACGGGGCAGGCGCAATTAAAATGCTAAAAATTTTAACGCGGGCGACGCGAAAGCTCAGCCAAGCCGCACCGAGCTCGTTCATCCGCTGTGCGCTTATAATCAACCATAATCGCCGTCACGTAATTACGCACTCGGTTCTCGTAAGAGCGATTAACTCTTACGAGAGGGGGGGGGGAGAGCGCAGGGCAGGGCAGGGCAGGGCATTGTACCCCGCGAATCGACTGTTTCGATATCTCTGCTTTTAACCCTCCGCGCACCGTTGTGCACTTCCTCGAGCGATTAGTCATGCTTAATCGTTTCGTAGTTTACGCGCGCTTCTTTGGAATCCGCGCTCGCGCCCGCGCATGCGCGCGCCGAAGCGATGACGCATAGGGAATTCTGCCAAACGCTTTTCTAGCTTGAGAGGCGCGACGCGCGGGTGATGAAATCCCCGAGACCGAATGTATATCTTTCTTATTCTCGCGACCCGATCTGACCTCATCGCGGATTCATCTCGCTCGGATCGACATGAAAACGTGGCGTCGGAGTTTCTTTTCGTAAATGCTCCCATTAAATATTCACGCTTCCATCTCCTCGCCATCTCTTTGTTCGGAGGCTTTACTCCGAAGGAAGGAAGAAAGATCTATGGCAATAATGAAACAATTAATATTCTCGGAGCCAAGGCGTATCGATAGTTTCGGCCTAGCGCTACGTTCGCCAACGCGCGTTATTTAAAATTCCAACCAACGCACGGTGAAACTGCTTTCTCTCTATCCGCCTGTCTTCCGCCTCCTCCGCATCTGTTACGTTCCTCGTCTCCGAGGAATCTCCGATGCAACACAATAAACTTTATCATGCTCTTTCTGCCCTTCACCCTCATCGCTTCGTCTTTCTTTCGCAGCGAACGCAAAATCGCGCCGACCGTTTCGAACGATCTCGCGTGCACTTTTTCCCCCCTCTGCTGCACAGGTGCATGCGAAAATAAAATCGATAGCGTTTGGCAAGTTTTTGCCGCGGCTGAGCGATGCAATGATTTCTCGATACGAACGTGCAAGATCGAGATTTAAATGGGCGTATTGTAACATCCCTGATGGAGATCTTGAGCTTCGCAGCTGGCTGCTATTGCGCGTACGAATTAATCTCTTGCTTTCGCTCTAAGGTGCAAAATTTATCTACAAAGCAGAAAGAAAGGTTTCGATCGACAGAATGATATCTACCATTTTCGATGATTTCAAGTGCTGCGCAGAGTTGGCGGTTTTCAGCCGACGAATCGAAGCAAGAAATTAATATTGTACAGCTAATACATGAACTCGGACATAACCTGATATCCCGAGTCGTGGAATCCCAATGAAGGGATCAAGGGATCGGAAGGGATCTTCCCTTCCGATGTATACGTTACGTCGGAATCGTAAACGAAAAAGCAGATGCATCAATTTTGCAAAAGGACGCGGGTATCAGAGCCGCTCGTAAATCTTCACCGGATACAAAATGTAAAACGCCTGGACCTTCGTAAAACGCGCCAAGCTACTGAATACTGAATGCCGCCACGACTGATGAGTACCCGCTATTCGATGCGCTGTAGAAGCGGTCGATCTTAATACACTTTTAATAATGTTTATCCCCGCACGGGAAACGTATGAAATTACGCACGGAGAGCCCTTCAAGCACTCAATCTTCATTTCGTAAGTTTGACTCATGGCGGAGCCAAGGCACGTTTACCGATTGTTGGATTTAATCAGCGAACGCGGTAACGTCATACCGCCACGCGTCTCCCACGGAAACCAACTCTTTAGCAGAATTTAATCTCTCTTCTCTCCGTTCCTTTAGTTCACGAGCAGCTCCCTTATTATATCCATTTTATTTCAGCGAGATCCAGTTTGCGGATACACTTCCTTCCCAATCCCTGCCAGAAGGTTGCGCTGCTAATTTTGGTGCGCTTCATGTGGAATCTCTCTCTGCTTTCCTCATGATTTTCCATTTGTCTAGCGTGTCTGGGACATCTCCTTGCGCGGAATAGATTCCACAAGTGATCCACGTATTTCTTTCTTCTAATAATATTTAGATATCACATAGCGTGCTCTATTATGTTAAGCGGAGTGATTTTTTTCATTTTATCGTGAAAAATCACAAGTTGAAAACGCTGCTCGCTTTCGCCAGCCATTATCGTGATTGGTGGAATGAATATTGAATCTGAATCTTCTGGAGCTCGTATTCGTGATGTTTGTCGTATTTGAACGACGCGTGAAATAAAGACTCACGGAAACTGCTGGGTTCCAAATCATCCCGATATTATTGCGATCTTAGAATCAGATATCTTGCTTAAAATAAATTGCGTAACAAATTGCACATCATCATCTTCTTCTCTTCTACTTCTGAAGTCTTTTTACAGGACCGCGTATTTTATTGTAGCGTATCTGTTCTGATGTTGGTGTTCAACTTTCGCACCAACATTTCGCACCAACTGTTCAGGTGTCTGGTTTTCCATTTTTTGAGATTTTTGCAAGCCGGTCCATCCATGTTTACATAGTCTCTTCATTGTGGTCCATCTTGAATCTGTCAGATGCCGCGAATGTCTTTCTTCTCTAGAATTCCGTCTCGCCAGAATATTGCCAGTGATGTAGCTTAAAGTTTTTATCCCCGTTGTTCTTAGTAAGAACGTATCGTTGTTTCAATCATCATTACAGATGTTACCTCATTTTGCTTTTAAGCTCGTATATACCTGTATTATATCGCGTAGGTAGCCAGACATCATGGCTGCTTTGATCGTTTGTGCTTGCACCTCTCGTACATCATGCATAAATAAATACGCTCTGTACGTCCGTCGATCAAACCGCAACGCTGCGATGTAACGTATCGCAAAATTCAAACATCTTTTTCTCTCCTCGTCATGAACAAAATTACAATGCAGCGAGGTAAAAGTTGCATCGTGCTCGAACGTTAGAATCAGCGTGCGCTGTCGAACCGTTTCTCGCGTGCTGAATTATCTCAATTTTCATTCGCTGAATGTCTCCCCGAACAAAGCGGCGTATTGATATCATCGCGTTACACCTTTACGCGTTACGCGTCATTCCTTGCAACTAGGCTCGAATGTTAACCGATTAAATGATCGACGCAGAGAGCACCGTAACGTCAGCGCACTAAAGGCTGATATCAGTCCGTCCGGCGATTGCGATTCTTACATCAGCCGGACAAATCTCGATTTGGCGCGATGCGCGCGAGAGAGCTGAATGTGGATCAATGTCCTCGTTATGCCTCGTTTCCTTTTCTCCGTGCCGTTTCTGTTTGTGTTTCCCTATCATCGTTAATGGCGACGCTCGTACGCCGACATTCGCCACTGTTCGAGTCCAGCTCGACAGCTATGCGATGCAGCAACACGCACAATGCATTTCCAGCGGAGCTCTCGCGGCACGAGGAGCACGAGTTGTTCGATGGTCACTGAACCTCCCCTAACGAATCGATAGTACGACGGCCGCTTTAATACACGCGCACGCGAGATCACGGCGAGTAGCACGCGAGCGAGCGAGCGAGCGAGCGAGCGAGCTAGCTAGCGAGGCTCACCTGCTGCGCGATCGAATTCGACGTCCTGGCACGCACCTGGCACCGTCGAAAAGTCGATTGTCTGAGCTGTACGCTCTCGTCATCGCACGCAGAGCCGTGCTTTCACCTTGCTACGTGTCGCTCCGCGTGACTCTTTCCTAGAGGGGAAAAGAAAAGGGACCTCTTCGTCGTCGGAGGGACACGATCGCGTACGATTCTCGTACTCGAGAAAAACGCGTTTCCGCTGCGATAGACGTTGCTGATGTTGAAGAGCGAAGATCAGAAACCGAGATCGCGCGTGCGAGAATTTAAATCGACAGTTTAAGATACGATGGTATCGATTCGCCCTAAATTTGCCGATAATACGATTCTACTTTGGGATCGGATCGTAGAAGCGTTTCGATGTACAATCCGAACGCGATTGCTTCCTGTGTGCATTGGACAATGAATTAATGATTAAGGATCGAATACCGGATACAGAATAATAACTTGCGTAATCTAATCTACGTCAAGAATTAAATCGCGTCATGATAGAGGACTGACCGATGACGTTTAATATGAGAACAATTAATCGCTTTAAGGATATCGAGGGCATCAGGCAATACAATGATACGGAATCATTACAAGGACACTCGATTCTGTTTATTTCGAAGTAACACAAACGGCCGCGCGATCGCGAGAGGGTAAAGAAACGGCGAGCATGGCTCGCGGAGAACTGATCGATTTACGTTTAGATTGCTAGCCGACCATGGCTCGTGGTTGCACCTGTAACGCCGTTATCAGAATCAGATCAATCGCAACGAATGTTCTGCCACGTAGTTGCGTCGCAAGAATTCATTCCCGATGACACTTTCGTTCCAATCGCAACAACGATTCCAGCAAATTGTCGCACAATTGTCGCCAAAATGTAAGCGAATATTTGAACAATTTTCAATGCAATTTTGTCATCCGCTTTCTCGCTTTGCTCATTGTTAAAATGGTCCCTCGGTTACGGCGCAAGTCGGTCATTGCGGAATGTAAAACTATCGTGATTGATTAGCCAATTCTGACTAAATTGTTATGCTAGTGACGTATCGTGGTAGCTTTAGCCAATATCATGTTTGTAAATTGAAATTGATGATGGTCAAACTTTCTCGACGAGAAATGCATCATTTCAATCCAAATGTATCGAGCGTATATAGGCTAATATTTTGTTTACGTATGTGTCATATGTATTAGATGTACAAATTAGCCTCTTGCTTAATTTGTAAAGATTTTCGCCCTCTTTCAGAAGGTCTTTTCCGCTTTATTCATCGCTTTAATGCAGCAAGTTTCCCGTTTCAACCGAATCTTGATTCGAATGCCGCAATCCCTTGCCTTTAAATTTTTGAGCTTAGCCGGGACGTTCTCTTCAAAGTTAAAATCTCCTTCGCGAAATCTTCTGTACTAACTTTTGCAGGCCGTATGAATCCTTGCACCTTCATCAAGAATACAACAAAGCATTTCAGCGGCTTCAGCGGCGGCCTTTTTAACCGGAAAGAGAGACGCAAGAAGAACGTACTGCTCCTTATCACAGGTTTTGTAGTACATGCGTGTTACTTGTTTCTGGAGAAACGCGCTCTATTGATTTAGAATATTTTGGAAACACAGATATCGATACTTAAAGATCACGAAAGAATCGGCTCTAATTCAATATGGCTTCCCGCATCGGCCGAGAAAAGAGCAAGAAATTAATTTGTGCGCTATTAACGTAATATCTTTCAAATGTATAAATGGGTATACGAGGACATTCGAGGACATTCGAATGTTTTCCGCCGTTTTCCGCGCTGTGAGGATAATAAACGCGAGAGTAAATCCGCATTCAAGAATTATGAAACTAATAAACGTGGACTTTAACGATCGTTGCACAGGCGACGATGAAGCGTTCTTTGCCCGATACGTGGTCGTGCATGTCCAGACAACCACTTCCGGTTCCTCATGCCATAGCGAGGACATGTTTCGAAAAAAAACGCTACGTGGTGCGCGGATGAATGAGAGCCGTTATTGCCTGTAAGGATCCGTTTTATTCCAGACGGAAATTTTCGCTCTTACCATGATAAAACGGAATAGGATGAAACATTACACACCGGTCGGCAGATTTAATTTGCGGAGATATATACGCGGTAAAACGCAGCTCGCATTCATGATCATTAATAAAAATAAGTTTGTATTTTCAGCTTTCACGTCACGTTGGATTTTTACTCGCATTAACGTCACGTTTAATATTATTAACGATATCAAACGATATCAAGAATAGTCGTCGCACTCCCTTACGAAATTTGCAAAATTAAAAAGATATCCCAGTTATGATATATCGCGAAAAATAATGAATCGTTTATTCTCGACACGAGTCCGTCGTTTCTAGATAATTATCGTATCGTAAATAACATTCTTATTTATATTATGGAATATTATATAATTTGTATGACATCCTAATGCGTAAATAAAACTCTTAATAACGATAACAGAATAATATGAACAATTATTTTCCACATTATATCCACATCTAAAACGAACAATATGTTATTGTTAATGTTTTTCAACTTGGATGTAATTTCCAATTTTATTTAGCTCTCTCCAATTTACGCGAGCAAAGTCGCTCGGATTCTCGGACACGTTTCCTTCCTCTGCGCGCGACTCGGTTTCCTCCCTTCCTCTTCCTATGCACCATCTACAGAGGGGAAATCAGGAAATTGCCGCGAAATTGCCCGAAAATTGACACGCCGCGCCCTCCACGCGTAAACGCATTTTCCGCGACTTCTCGCATCGGGAGAAACGAAGCTTTTAATATAAATTTCAGATAATTCGTGCTTGACTTCCCCTCATCCGACATCGATCATATCAACCCCTGCATTCCTAACTTCCCCTTTGCGAGTGTAGATGCGTGATAAACGTTCGAATAGACTACGCTCGTGTATCCGGAAATTAAGTTGAAATCGGCATCAATTTATTTATTATTACAAAAATTTCTGTCCACGTTAAATTATTAAACCGAGCTGTGACATGTTCGAGATGAATAAAGAACAAAGTACACCGCATTGTTTTATTCCAACAAATGCCAAATAGTTTCAACGAAAAATTCATACCGCAGTAGGATTATCTTAATCCGATTTATAACGAATTATTATAAAATATTACAGCATATTATAGCGTATTTTGACGCGCCTTTATTCCGCCTACGAATCCGACAAATGCGAACGATTCACATTGCCGCCAATACTTTCCTTAATACGAGTTTGGGTTACGAGTACGTTGTAAAGATTATGAAATTAAATATCCTCGAAACTTCTTTTTTCCCCGAGCGGACAGGAATTTCTAACACGTCTTCCCCGACGAGGAAAGCAGAAATTCCATGCAATTTTCGCGAACGTTTACACGACGACGACGATACGGGCAGGAGAAAGCAGCAGCATTGTGACAGGGGAAAAAAAAGTCGACGAAATCGATCATGTAACATGGCTGTTTTCCATGTTGGAATAATCTTTACAAGCGGAACAAGCCGCCCAAATACGTTCAATTAATTATGTAGGGATTGAGTGAATCAAGCGCGCAATATATATATATATATATATAATTACTAATTACTAATTTGTAATTGGCATTTATCATCATTAGGCGATTCCAAACGCAACGTAAGTCGTAATCGTAGTCACGATTTATGCGAAAGCATTTATTTACGGACAAAGAATAGACTAACGTAATAAACATGATTAAAGTTCAACGCGGATAAAAGGCGAGGCGTATAATGGGATTATTAAAAGCAGTTGAATCGAAGCGTTCGGTAGTAGCAGGGGAGACGCAAAAAGAGAGAGAGAGAGAGAGAGGGGGGGAGGGGGGGGGGGGAGGGGAGGGGGAGAATAATCTCCGGCCGAGCGAGAAGTTACGCGAAGCGTGAGAGCGGAAGAAATCCAAGATACAATTGGCCGGAAGCAAGGACCCTTCGAAGGTGATGCGAAGTCCGAACGCGTTGCCTCGCTTCGCGCGTTCTCTCTCTCCCTCTGATTCCATTTTCTCTTGCCGTTACGAAGAGATCCGACACAGATGAATCTCGCGGCGCGCGACCGATTGCAAATTTCGTCGTTTCGCCAGTCGCCAGCCGTTTTACCGCTACTGGCCATCTTGTCAGTTCCAGAGAGTGCTCAACGACAGTGGCGGCACGGAATTGTGCAATCTCGGCCATTGTCTTCCGTGCGTGCCCTAATACTACTTTCTGGAAGACGTACTACGCTTTCGACTCGCGCGCGAGACGCGCGCAGCCCAAGGATCGTACCGATTATTAGCATCCCTTTGTCTTTTCTCCTCTTTCGTTCCGTTCCGCGGGACGCGATTTACCACTCGATTCATATGTCCTGTCCAGTGTCATTGCGACACTGAGATCAAGCGCCGTTAAACGGCGTTAATACCTGATACTAGGTGTACAAATTAATTTCTTGCTCCTCCGCAAAGTTCGTAATTTATCTATAAAGAGATACAGAAAAGTTTTCAATCGATAAATTAGTCAGCATTTCAGCATTTTCGATGACCTTCGGCCATTTGCCGAGAGGCAACTGAGTGCTTTGACGGCTTTGAGCCGATAAGAATCGTCAATGCTCGAAATCAAGAAAGCGAGAAATTAATTTGTGCGCCTAATAAATTTGCAACGCGCTGTGATAAGTTCCTGATGTCGCTTGAATTTCTTTTTATGGTCCCGCACGCAGGGCACGTCAGTGAATAAATTATTACATCATGACATCCGTTGGACTAATGAAGTATATACGACGCCATTTTGTTACCAAAACTCATCAACAGATGATCAACAGATAAGTATTTGCTTGAGTCGCTGCACCGTCTGCACTTATTTTTATCACATAACGTTATCTTCCAATCCCATTTTTTCATTCTTAATCGAACAAGAAGTCAAGTAACACTTGTACATGCATTGTTCCAAGCAATACTACCTCAAGATGGATTTAAGAAATGCTCCAGATGTCGCCAGTGTACACATCATGATGGCACGGAACTACAAAAGTCTTTCTTGCGTCCATGAGACGCAATTGCCATTTGCATTCATGCAGACACGCACATTTACGTGTAACGCAATGTCGCTTTGGCTTTTCAGACCCCATTTTTCAACAGACGTAAGCCGCAAATACGCGTTTGCAAAGAAACGTTTGCAAATGTATGCAACGTTCGCGGCGCGAGGCGGCGCGATTGAGGTTAAGCACGTGCCGTGCGTGGGACCGTTTGCGCAACTTTGGCCATCAATGCCGCAAGATTCGGTCGTAGCTTCAGCGGCGGAACTTTCATTCCACAAAGCGTTCATGAGAACGTCCGGAAAGTCCGGGAGGACCGTCCGTCAGCCATAGAAATCGTCTTCGAGCATCGCTAGCAGGTAGACTCGCCCTGCGCAACGTTGTGGGAGAACCATAGGCATGAATGGGAGGAAGGGAGAGGGCCACGATCGATTTAATAATTGAAATGCCGAGGTGTGTGCCTTCGGGGGCCCTAACTGTCGCGAAGCCATCTAGAGCCGCAGGTGTAACAGTAGAAGCGAGCAGTACAGTGCCGGTAGCGGAAGAGCGAGACGGACGACGGAAGGATGATGGCGTTGATGCGAGAGAAGGGAGGTGGAGGGGGAAGCGCACGTTGGGACAGGTGCGAATAATAAGGCCTAACGGAAAGAGCGGGCTGTGGGTCATAATAATCGTGGCGCCTTGTGCGATGCAACCGCTCGGCCTGCTTGGGAGGTTATGTGATCGAGGCATTGAACGATCATTAGCGGCGCGTAATTCATGCAGAGCGCAGAGGATCCTTTTCATGACCGGCTTGCGTCACCGCAGCGGAGAACAAGCTGTTGTTTTCTTAAATTATTGTTTGGTTAAGTGCATTTCTCGCGAGCTGCTTGGGAATCGCGCGGTTGCGGAGACGGTTCTAGATATGAGAGGCTCGATCGCCACTTTCCGGACAAGATTTGTAAACTCGACCAAAGGATCGTTTTGGGCATTTCGTAGCATCGAGCAAATGGGAGCGCGGATTCAAACTGATGCAATAAACTGGATCGTTATGAAAGTATAGATATGCGTGCAAGCTTGTGCATGATTGTTCCATGTCTTTTATCACGGCGATGCGATCCAATTTAGCAAATATTATCTATATTATACCTCATCTGTGTTCGCTTGATATAAATGGGCTAAAATCGTTATCGCGCGTACTACGAAAATCGTGAAATCGCATTACGAAATCTATGCTTGATGAGATGGTAGAATTATGTAAATGTATGCCAACACGAAAAGGGAGGCTAATCACGAAAAAACACGGAGACTCGTTAATGCAGGAGATACAAGGTTAAAACGTGAACGAGGAATAAGCCTCGTGGAAAGCATGCTTGATGACTATCGTAGCTTAACCGAACGATACTTCCGTGGGTTGGGAATGGATAGGGCTCTAATTACAACGGTAAAACAATTAAAGCTAGTTTCCCAAGAAGCTAGCAGAATGCGGCCGATGGAATCCCCATTTGCGTTACGATTTGAACCATTCCTTGAAAACGTACGTGCGTGGAGAAGGGATACCGTAAACGGACGTTTCATCCTCATCGAAGTATCATTAATGGAGAATCTCGCGGATCTGAAATCTTTTAGTTTAATGAAACTTGACATGTTCAAAACGTAAATTGAAAATTCAATCAACTTTCGCGTGTCTGTTGTACAAGGAAAACATTTCTTCTCTTCGTTCGATGCGCTCGTTGATCATTTCTTCGTAAATACGAACGATGAGTAAAATCTCTTTGAAAATTAGCCAGAATTACGATCTCAGCGATACGTCAACCGTCCAAATCTGTGTAAGATTGTCGAGCGATATGCGTGATTACTCTGTATGCGTACCGTATGTACGCATTATCTTACGCTTTTACGTGTTATGAAAAATTTGGATATAAAAATTGAGGAGACAATGACGTATCGTAACGTCGTAAAGACAGGTTACGCCTTTCGTTTTTAAACTTTTTCGCGCGGAGATACGAATATCACGCTTCATGTCCGGGACACGTTCCGATTCCGATGCTAAAGTTTTCATACACGATGCCGAAGCTAAACGATCGTAGAAAGCAGTAAGGACGCGCAGAGAATACGTGCCACGTTATACCGGCTTTTGATACACGAATGCACGGTATATTTATAAATTGATTAAAAGAGACACGGATCTGTGAAATGTTCGCGCGGAGTGGTAATAAGAAGAAATAAAGCGAGACGTCTCTATTTAAGCGTACAACGGATATCTGTCGGACTCAAGGAAAGGCGGAGAATTTTGGGAGGATGTTACCGAATTTTCGAGCATTTACGATCCTCGGGAGAAAACGCGCCTCTCGACGCGCTGCCTTACATCCTGTGCAGTTTTTCGCATTTCTCTCATTCCGCGCGTACTCCCACCGTCCAATAGACCAATAAACAAAATTTATGCCTCCGTGAGATATTACGGCACACATCAGAATGGCAGTAACTACGTGACTGATGCCATTTTCTTCCCAGTCGCTCCGCTCCGTCTCTCTATTCCCTCGCCATTCATAAATACGTGAGGCGATAAAATTCACTCTGTACTTGGGATGTTTCGACCCAACGACTGTGTCGTTAAGCGAAAGAAGCCTTGGTAAAAGATTAATCGATCTGATGCATTCGTCGCTTCGCGATGCGTTCGTTCACGAATTTGCGAGAGCAAATTCAACGTGCGCTAAAAGGAGCCGCTGCTCGCGGCGACAGCGAGACAGGAAAGCTGATTCAATGATGAAATTAACGGACGCGACTCGGTGCAAGGTAGCCAATTATTCCCCGTAATGATATAATTCACAGAGACTTGAAGGAGGCGAATGAAAGTCTCGATTCAGCTCGCGAGCTGCGTATTTTCCGAACACCATCGCGTCAGCTGAACCTTCCAAGCTTATCGCGTGAAATTCTCATCGAAATTCCGCGATAAGTGATCAGCTCGCGAAGCTGATCCCTTCAAGTTGACCGGCGGGAAGGCTCCATCAGCCCAAAATCATAGGATATTCTAAAATAGCATTTGCAGTTTCTCTTCATGAATGTAAGACTCATCGTTTCAGTCTGCGACAGCGCGAGGTGTCCCACAAATTCGTGCCGACCTCATCTATTCGATGCGCGTTGCTCGAACGAGCGACGCGTCGTTTCTCTGATTCACCTGTCGTTACTGCATCTGACTTGACGCTCCCGATCTCTCGGCATCTGTCGGAAGAGCCACGTAATCTCCGACCTGGCTTTTCTTCCCAGAAGAAACGCTCTCGCGCGAATTATCGATCGCAAGCGCGCCATTGCGGACGCACACGCGCGCAAGTTGCATTTCACCGCGCGACTCCAGATTCGCCGCGCCAGAACGATGAAGAGATAAAAACTGCAGCGAAACGCTCAACCGTAAGATCCGGCTAATTCGACGGAGTTGTCAGCGTACGACGAATGTCATCAGCGCAATAACAGAGAGAGAGAGAGAGAGAGAGAGAGAGAGAGCGGCAGAGATCAATGCGAATCGCGAATGCGCGGCCCGCGAAGAATGATCCGCGAAGCGTCTCTCCTCCCTGAAGGAGAGGCTGGGCAGTCGTCAGAAATCGAGTCGGCCAAAATTGAGAAAATGCGGCGACATCAAACGCAGCTGGATCGCTTCTCGCCGGAAATCCCGAGATTCCCTCCGTTGCAGCGGCCGTGCCCGAAGAAATGCACGCGCGGCAAGAGGACGCATAATCGGCGCATCGATCGCTGAAAATTGCGTCTCATCTCTCATCCGGATCCCGGACCGGAAGGTCCGCCGAAGAGGCGCAAAGTGATGCCGCCAAGTGATCACGACGCAAAATCAACGCGAGATAGCCGACCCACGATCGCGATCGCGTCTCTCTCTCTCCCTCCCTCTCTCTCTCTCTCTCTCTCTCTCTCTCTCTCTCTCTCTCTCTCTCTCTCTCTCTCTCTCTCTCTCTCTTTCCGTCCACCGAGATCAATTTGCATAATCAATTTGCGCGAAGGAGAAGGCGAAGGAGAGAGGGGGGAGGGGAGGAGGGTGGGGAGGGGGAGAGGGGAAGCCCCGGGTACTCTCTGGCGCGCGCAAGACGGCAAAACAAGCCGATCGATCCTCGCGGCGGCGCGTTTAGCGCGGAGTAAACAAGACGAAGCGCGTAATCCGCGAGCGCGCGCAAAGGAATTATTTCATTTCTCCCCCTCCCCCCTCTGTGTCTCTCTTTCTCTCTCTCTCTCTCTCTCTCTCTCTCTCTCTCTCTCTCTCTCTCTCTCTCTCGGTTCAAGAGAGCTGCGACATTTGTCGTGGGAGCTCGAGGACAGATCCCCGAGGACAGCTCGGTCCCCGCGATGAACGCGAGTTGGCGAGCTTCGACAAGCGCCGAGACGGCGACAAGCTCCCGAAATCCTCCCTCTGTTTCTCGGCGTCCGCGAGAATCGGCGCGGCATTGTCTTGGCGCATTACGTAAATGAGGGGTGGCACCTCGCGCGTGTCGTATCTGATTCACGCAAGTCACGGCGACGACGCGCCGTCACCTTCGCTTCCTAATCGCCGCGCAAAGTGCTCTCTTCCGGCACAAGGCAACCGTTAACGGCTTCAAGGGAAGCGGATCATAATGACGCTCCTCCCATGCATCACAAAAGACTGCGTCTTCTGGGTGCAATTTTTTTTTTAATACGCGGGCGCGCGAGTCTTTACCACACGTTTGTCGTCATCCCCGAAAACGAGGGATTCGATGTCTTCGTTGATCAAAGACAGTCTTTACGTTGAGATGTGACGTTGAAGGCTCGCTCGGCGAATTGAAGCATCGCTAATTCAATTCGGTGCATGGGACGATACATCGATCTGTGTATTATTTGAAAAAATTGTCCCTTAATACAGACTGCGAGACGCGGAATTTATTTTACACAAAATTACCGCGTGTTGACTTTGCTTAATGAATTTGTGGAATGGAAAACAATTCCTGACAAGAGACAGCGAATCCTAAAAATAGCCGGTCGGCAATATTGATTTAAAAAAAGAAAAAACGACGAGAAATGTAATATTTTCACGGAATAATAGATATTCACATTAATTAACATTCATAATGAATATTGAGAAGATCGCGATTGTGGAAAATTTCCGTTCCATTAACGATCGTCCCAGATTCTAAAATTTACCGAACATAATTTCCGCTTGTTTGTTCCAGTCGACGAGCGGTCTCAGGTCACGTCGAAATATTCAAAAGCGTCTGTCAAATAAAATTAACGTTAAGATCTCTCTCTCTCTCTTTTACCATTCTATTTTACATTCACGTGCGAATGTAAAGCATACGTGCACGCGTAATACAACTTGCTACGTCAAAATTTGTTGCACCAAGCTCTCGAATAAGTCTCGAGAGCAAAACGTAAACAGACAGAGAGAGAGAGAGAGAGAGAGAGAGAGAGAGAGAGAGAGGGGGGGGGGGGAATCACGAAGGCTGAGGAAAGAATATCGAGGAGGCTACAATGAAGGACATAATCTTCTGAATGGATTCCAATTGAACGGTTTCCAATTCCCAAGAAAAACTTCTTTATGAAAAACAGCGAATCGAGCGAAACACATCAAGCGTCAATTGGTGCACGCTCTCTGATATTTCTCGTTGCAGCGTATCATGGCGCAGGAATTAATCCGTCCGTCAAACGCATCATAATAACGTAACAACGTTAAATCGCTCATCGCTCCGGCGATTGAACGGAGCGCATTTGGATGCTCTCTCTCTCTCTCTCTCTCTCTCTCTCTCTCTCTCTCTCTCTCTCTCTCTCTCTCTCTCTCTCTCTCTCGAGCAATCTTGTCCTCGGTCTCCTCAGCGGAAAGGATTCCTCGAGGACGCGATAATCGAGCATCGCTATCGATGCCGCATAATTGTGAGAAAAGTCGAAAATCGCTTTCAAGCCGCGAGCCTAGACATTAATCAGCAGATCAGCTTGTGTCCGCATGTGCGTGATGATTTCCACATGATTTCAGAATCGTGACTCGTGCAACCCAATTCGCCGATATCTCGCGGCCTCGGTACCATCAAAGTCACGCATGTGCGCTACCTCGTGACCGGTCACCTGCTGTTGCGCGGATATTCGCGGTTCATGCGAGCAAGTTTCATTCGCTTCCTCCTTCTGCCGGAGACTCGGCAGAAGATCTTTCCTCGGTTATACTGAATTATTACTGAAAATCGCGTGACCTTCTTAAGGTCGAATTTCAGGTCGAACCGGACTTTCGCATTGATATCTCATCAAGCTCGATAACGAGATGATATCTTTTAATCGTTCGCTCGTTGTTATTAAATGTTATCGAAATGACCTGAGATACGTATTAAGGCTGTTGATTTGAAACACGAGCGCTTTCACGAAGAAATTTCACGAAAAGTCCTTCGTCGAAGTTGCATTTTCATTCATCGGAATTTCCACTAAGATATCGGCCTGATTAACGTTATCATCGGTAAAAACGTTAAAATGTTCCCCGTCAATCCGTAAATATGATCCACCAGTTGTAGGTAAGTTACGCCAATAGCACGCCCACGTCAAAAGTGACCTTCGGGAATACCCCCGGATTATTGGCACGAATTTCTGCTCTCCAAGTACGGAAAGCCGCCCGGTTTTTGATCGATTGCTTATCCCATAATTTATTCGGGAAGCAACCGAATAATCTACATGTCTATTCCAATTCATAATTCAATTCAATAAGATCGATTCGATGAAACGCCGCGCTGAGAGAAAATAATTTCTCTGCATACACGCGTCGCGAAGCAAAACTGGTTTACATCGCGCAAAATCAAGCCAACTGATGCCATAAATAAATATTTGTGTACCACGAACATCCTCGGCAGTCTCTAAAATCCGATGAACAAAAACAATACCCGATAGCACTAAAATCTCCGGCTCGATGTCGCGCGAAATTCAAATGCAAGTGTCATCGTAATCGCGCGTGACATCGTTTCTCTCTCGCTCGTCGTACTTTCTGCTCCGAATGCTTCTATTCGGACATCGATAGCTGTGCATCGATATTTTTGCCAGCTCTTCGTAACCAATCCGCAATGCAAATGGATTACAGTAAGAGCGAAGTGCTATTCAGGAACACCTTCCAAGATTTGCATTGTACACACTTCGCGGACTTTCCCTAATAACGCATGTATGGTTAATGTCGCATCGCATGGACGCGAAAATCGCTGCGATTCATTTCACGGTAACTGGCTTGATCTCGGGGACAGTACAATTTTTAATATCAAGACATCGCAGCGGATTGTTCCACCCTATTGTTACACCCTCGACGATGATCGGCGCGATTGCCAAGTCACCGCTCTGAAGTTGCACACGATTGTCGCGATGTCGCGACTCGCGCGCGACTTCAGGCCCGGTTAGAATCCAATTTGCTCACGCGCGTGTTCGCTGCCGCGGACCGCCGGGAATCCGAAACTCGCGGAATTCCGCGACAGAGTCAATGCACCGGCTTCTCTCCCCTGCGTCTTCCGTTGCGTCTCGCGATCGCGCGTTCCACCTTGCTCGGCCGCGCCACGCGATCGAACAGTTTTTTCGACCACCGCCGGGAACAGGTATTCGACGTCGCGCGGGCGACCGGGGGCGAGCGGGACGGAGTGGCGAGGCGAGCGTGGAATATACGCGCGGGCACGAGCATAGCCACGAAGACTCGCACGGCCGGTCGACGACGCCGCGCGAGAATAAACCGAGCGCTGGGAAAATTAGAATCGGACGAGCGAGCGAGGGAGCGCGAATCGGACGACGACAACAGCGTCGTTGTCGGAATGCGACGCTGCGTCGGACCGTCTCACGTAGAATTCCCGCGGAAAGGACGAGAGAGAGAGAGAGAGAGGGGGGGGGSGAGAGAGAGGGAGAGAGAGAGATGGGAAAACGCCGGCGGATGAAACGCCACGTAGGGAAGGTCGCGCGCGAAGGACGCAGACATTGCCGTTTGCTCGTGAATTGCGGCTAACTTCAGACCTCATTTAAGGCATCGTTTCAAATACCTCGCTTCTGCGTATGCATTCGGGATGCGAATGCGACGGCGCAACGGCGCCATATCGCAGGACGAGATCGGTTGGCGCGAGGCGGCCGTTCAAAATGTCGCTTTTGGCTTTTAAACGACGATGAAAGGAAAGGGGGAGAGAGAGAGAGAGAGAGAGAGAAAAGATACTCACCGAACGTACAACTCGAATGTAGAATCGAATCGGCGGCGGACACGCGATAATCCACACGTGATGGATGCGGCGGGACACTGCCGAGTATTCGCGACGAACACAACTCCGCGACGACGAATCACACACACACGAACACACACTCGTGACTCGCTTATGCTCCTAACGGCGCGTACGAAACGTAATGAACCGGCACCATCGCGCGATCCATCCGTGCCGCAACGAGTTGAAAACGGGATGCATCCGACGAGAGCGGAAGAGGCGCGGAGAATGTAACGTTAACGCGTGACACGCACGTTTATCCGCGACCACTTCGCGTAGCCGGTCGCGACTCAACTCTGTCATAAACTCCGACTGACTCGCTCCGACTCCGCGGCTCGACTTCGGCAAGACGATCGTGTATTTCCGTGATCCCACTCCCCCGCCAATGCCATAGCAGATACTCGCTGCTTTTTGAACGTTCGGTAATTTTCGGTATTATTCGGCTGGGATCGGTGAAGAAAAACCGGGAAGGTGAGTTATCCGACTATGTTATCCGAAAACATGTAATCTTTTAATTCGAATAAATGATTTACAGATACAAAATTCGAACACTTACTTATAAAGTACAAGAAAGATATTAAAAGAAAAATATATTGATGGTATAGTATTTTAGTATTTTATTAATATTAGTGTTTTAATCAAGATGTATCAATAGCATCCGAAGAAAGGCAAGTACTTTTCCTCTTTTCCATATTTAATTGTACACATAATAATCGTAATAATCGTATATAATAGAATATTGTATAATATAAAATCATTATCTTTTATAAATTATATAATATCACATAATATATTAACATAATATAATAATATTAAAAAATATTAAATGGCAATAATTTTCTATTTAAAAAATTTATGATTGTGCATAAATTGCGTGAAAAGAAAATCATATGGAAATATCGTAAAAGTATCAAGAGATCAAAACGACCGAGTCGATATAAAACGTAAATTTTTATTTCCATATTTTTATTCCAAGCACGTCACATAACTTTTTTACTTTTATTGTCTTCGTCCTCCACGTGTATATCTTTTCTCAATTCGTAAATCTGCAAGAAGAAATTAAAAGAGATGAATATTATTAGGCCAATGTTACAACATAAACACGAGAAAATAAACGTTCCTTTTCAATTTACCTGTATATATGCTTCGGTAAGGGTAATCATTTGCGGCAAAATTTGGGTGACATGTAAATCTTGCAACTCGTACCACTGGCCAGTAGCTTTGTGCAAAATGTGAACCCTGTATGTTCCTTGGCCAGGTTCACCATCGTGCACTATATTCGCTACCAAGTCATACGTTGTGTACTGATGCTTAGCCTTTATCTCGGGCGTTAGAATATCACCAAAGTCAACATTCCTGCAAAGGCATGATCAGCAAGTTCTTCTTTTAGATTGAGATAATCTGGTGCTATTTTACGGTGCGCGTTACATGAAAAATGCACGATATACTTACTTGACAGGAAAATTTACGATTGTTGGATTTTTCTCGACGAAAAATGTATTTTTGGTGAATCTCTGAAATAGATGAGAATGAAATAAAGTACAATGTTATTTAATTATTTTTTATCTACGCCCAATCATCTACGCACTTAAAACTTACTTTTATGTAAAGTATGAGATAAGGTGGTAACTCGGTGATCTCGAACCTCTTCATGAAATTTTCCTTATAGGTTTTGTACTCCTTCTCGTTGATGGCATTAAATTTGTTTAGTAATGTGTACAGATTCACCTGCGCAAATAAAAAGATGCAATGTTATCTCTGTTTCTCAAATTTACTCATGGTGGATTAATTATTCATTCGCGCCAATACGAACCTGTGGAATAATATTTTCTGTGAACTGATCTTTAAATAACGGAGGCGGTGGAAGATCGCAAGTGAGATATAAAAACGGACTTTCCGTCACAGTTTCTCCGTATTCGACCGTGTTCAATAATTCGCTTCTCTGACTTTCCTCCAATTCCAAGGGCGGTATTTTCCGCGTATATATCCGCATATGTCCCAGAAACGTTTTGTAAATTATACTGGAATTCCGCTTCTTCGTACCGTTCAATGCGATATGTAGAGCATTCAGAAACCAGGACAGAAAATCCACCGGATCACCTAAACAAAAGTAAAAGGCCGTCTTAATTATATCAAATATGTATTTATACATAGGTGTAACGAAATCTGCCATACCTTGCTCTGTAAATTGAAATCTCTTTTTACTCCATAAAACTACAGCTTGCAGCATTTCATGAGGACTCACGTGTGCTTTGAAATTACGCGGGTTCCACAATTTACGCATGAGCTCTCCAAATCTTTGTACCAAAAGGTAGGATGAATCGCCGGGTGGTCTTTTCACATGGGAATAATTAGATTCTCTCAAGAAGAAATCTCTTAAAGGTGTGACGTGTGAAAGCCCCTGAAAAACATTAAAATTGTAATATATACAAGATACTACCATGTACCGTAATGTATGTAATATGTATCAACTTCAAATCTGATAAATTACCTGTAGAATAACATTGCAGTAGTCATTAGCTTTTATGTTGTTCATTCCCACTATTCCTGGCGAATACATAGAGCCGTCAATTGCCCTGGATTGCTTATCACTTTTATCCAATAGCGTTATTTGCATTTTATCAAAAGTTGGATTTAAAACATACTTGATATCATCCAGCGACGAATCTAAAGGAACAATTTTAAATGTCGAAAGACCAAAATATATATGCAGATATATACATATACGTTTATGACATTAAGCTTACTTACCTACTATCTCATAATTATCTGGCAAGCAATAAAACTTTAACGTATGTAAATTAAGAAACACATGATGACTCTCCGCTACGCTATGCGTATAAGCATGAGTATTGGTACCTCTGCCTTGAAAGTACTTGCCACAGACCAGACAAGCGTAGACATTGATTCTAGACAACGATATAGAACATAACTTTTCAAAATCAAAATCTAGAAACTGTCGATTGATCGTATCCAAATAAGGACACAATCGTGGTGCCTTTGACTTTGGCACATTTTCTGCAACAGAAGAAATCACGACTTTGAAATAATGATATCATATAACGATATGAATGTGAAACATTCTGCTTTACGTAAATGTGCATCGACAGATATTTTACATGTAGACTATTAAATATATATGATAATGAAACATAACATAAAATTCCTCAACAGAATCGAAATAAATAAAGATTCAATAAATAAATCACTTAACCTCATGCTAATTCTACTCCATTGAAATCGAAATACAGCATATAAGTACGTATATTGATTTAAAATTACTAATGTTCATGTAAAATTTATCTATCACTAACTTTCCGATTCGTTGTCTGAATCGCTGCTAGTATCCAGTAATTTTCGCTTTCCTCGAAGATCTCGCTTACGAAATGCCATTCTTTAGATGTATACAAACCTAATAGATCTATTTCTATATCTATATTTTCTATATTTAGCATAACCCCTGATTTAAATTGCCATGTACATTGCATGCACGAATGCAATATGCAATGGCACGTTTCCTCTTCTAGGGATTCTACTAAACAAGAACCGGTGAAATCTCTAGAAGACGATGCCTCGCATTGGACGTCAGATGTCATACCATCGACGACGTTAGAGACAATGTGAATCCGGCATAACCCAAGTTATTCAATGACGCCTCTACGCCTGCATTGGCTTTCGTCAAAGAGTTGGGTCTATTTCTAACATCCGTTACGCCTATAAACTATTCCGTCACTAGTTGCACTCGCGTCAATGGAATCGGCGATCGCGGTATTCCGAGCGCGAAGTCAGAATGCATTCTAGATAACCGCTCACATAGAGATGTAACATACACGTAGCCGGATATAGGCTCGAGGGCTCGTAATCGCCTCTTATGTATTCGCTCGCCACTAATGTGTTCTCCACTCCGAAGTGCCACCGAGATACGACTTTTCGTTCCACTTTTTGTGCAACGCCAAGTGATCTTCCCCGTTCGCCCTTTCTGCGGGCGCTCCGCTCGCTGATCGCAGCGAGTTCTCGATGCCGTGCCACGAGTAAGCTCGATAAGTAATCGCAGAGCGGAGATGCGCTGCCGCAGTATCCGCGGACAGCTGTAGAGCGACGCTTCGCGAGCGGGATGCACATCGCGGAAGCGCCGAATCAAAATCGCCGCCGCATTCTCTGAGAGATCCCCGCGCAACATCGGCCTCTCGTCGGCTAGTCCGTGCCGGAACTCGATAGATACGGGCACGTCTCTCGCGATTCTGCCGTCATGGCCGTTGTCGAGGAGTTCGATTACTTGTGTCGTCTATGCGCGACCAAAACGGGCATTCTGATGGGCCTCCCGATCTTCGAGGCTGGCGATCAGATGCGCAACATTGACAAGAAAATTGCAGCCTGCTTGCCGGTGCAGGTAAGACGGCTCGCTTTCAGCGAAGCAACGATCGCGCTCGCTTGACGCTGGATTCATCTCGACTTCTGCTGTAATCTTCCGATATAAATATCCGCGTTGACAGAAATAAATAATCACTACCGATTAATGATCGTTCATCTTTTTCGAGATAAACATCGTATGCTCCTCTCCATCCTCGTTAAACTTGTAATTTATTATAAGATAAGAATGTTTCGACATTCCTGAGCGGACAAATCTGTTGCTACAAATTTTTGCTTATTATTAATGTGATACATAAATAAGAATAGACTATGTGCGTTCGGTGTGTTCTGAAATTTGTATTTCAAGTTTGATTTTAATTTGCCTCAAAACGTGAAACGTTAATATCAATATTCTCCTTTCTGATTGAAGAAGTTCGAACAAGTTCAGTGATGTCTCGTTTACATTCTGCTGCTGATCAAACCGAGCGCACTCGTGGCGCCGATCTGTTATGTCCTCCAATTTTCAGGTATCGTTGACAGATCAGCTGCCCAAAGTGATCTGCGAGGAATGCGCGTTCAAACTAGATCAGCTGTTTGATTTTCGCGAGAAATGTTTACACACAGAAGGAATGTTCATGGAAATGCTGAAGGAGATCGGCAAAGAAGGCGTTGTGCACATATCGGAACATGACCTGGCCGGCGTAAATAATATGGGCACGATTCAGAGAAATCTGAGTAACATACAGATGAATGGTGAGGACGTGCAAAGTCATTCAACTGTAGTCCACGAGGCAGCGGAATCCACTATACACACGATGCAAGTAATAGACGAAATGGATCTGGCTGGTGGCGAGCAAGTAGTTTCTCAAGAAGAAATAGGCCAACAGGATGCGGATATTCAAGTCACTGGTATTGATTGTCTAGATGGTGATACCGTGAGAATGGTGGATCAACATATAAGAGAAGTAATTAAACGAATGTGTATCTTATGGATCAGAAAAAATGTACAAGCTGTAAATAGTACAAATGTACTACTTATTTACATTCGAATAATCAATTTATTTATTATTTTATACATATTATTGCATACATAACGTAGCGTTCTATTATTCAATATTAGAGAATATTAGAGAATTCTGTATCGTAAAAGATAGAGACAGTTGTGATATTTATCTGAAGTTTTATCTTCGTCAGTTTATTATAATCAAAAATGCTTTAAGTAATTAGTTTTTAAGTAAACATTTCCTCTGTTTCGTAAATTATAGATTTTGTTTTACAGGTTTCGAACCATCAAATTGCAATGCACTTAGACGGTGACATGACCGTGGTAGGAAACTTGAGTGGACCTTTGAGTCAATTAGGGATAAATTATGTTACTTCTATCAGTGCAGACCAGGGCCAGGAACAAATAGTACATTATTGCGAAAACGTAAAATATGAGACAGGACCGATAAAACAGGAGTATCACAGATTGCAAGATAGATTAACCGCAGAGGAGCCCCAACATGTTCTTGAGAATAACGTAAATGCATTACTTTAAGCAATTTAGGCAGTTTATTACTAGGAAATACTAATTCCAACTTGAAAAGTACGATAGCAAATATGTAATTGCGATAAAAATTTATATCGAGTATATAATGTTTTTAATTGCATTTCTTATCTAAATCTGCAATTCAGGTATCGGCGGATAATTTCGCAAGCTCGCAAGATGAATCGAAGAACGAGATGGAGGAATCTTGCCTGAACGAAAATGGAACTCACGATCATGTGGATGCGGTAAACGCTTTACCATCTACAAGCGAGATAAACGGTGTACCTTGTGAGATAATGGTTAAATACACAAAAAGAACAAAAGACGCGTTATTGGAATCTACGCTAAGCAATCCTACCATAGATGAGACTGGTTCACATTGGTATGTGTGTCCGTTTTGCAACGAGGCAGCTTTGGAGACGACCAATTTAGCCGCACATTTTGAGCAGCACTTTTGTTGCTGTCCCTGCGGTTTGTATTTTACTAGTGTCGAGGTGTTAAATTTACATAAGGAACAATGCAATGTATATAAGAATAATATAGTCGATAATAAGGAAAAGAAAAACGCACAATTAGAGGCAATAGCGGCAATACCATCGCAAGAGAGCAATGGCAATGTTGGCGAACAGAAAAAACGCTCAACGGTGAGACGCAAATGGACCATGAAAGAATGCACGGAATGCGGCAAGCAGTATAGAACGAACTACAAGTTGCAGGAGCACATGCGCAAGCATACAGGCGAAAAACCATTTCAGTGCACTATGTGCGGAAAAGCATTCCGCAGTAAAATCGGTCTTGCGCAACATGCGGCTATGCATACGGGCCAGTTTGATTACAGTTGCTCCACGTGTGGCAAGGGATTTCAATGCAAGAGCTATCTCGTCGTACACCAAAGAGTGCACTCGGATTTGAAACCGTATCCGTGCAAGAGATGCGGTCAGAATTTCAAGACGAAACAGTCCCTGCTGGATCACGAAAACCGTCATCTCGGCGTGAAGCCGTTCATTTGCGAGACTTGCGGCCGTGGTTTCATCACCAAGGGCCTCTGCAAGAGCCACCAGAAAATACACTCCGGCACGGACAATCGCCAGTTTCCGTGCACGGTATGCAACAAGATGTTCGTCAGCAAGAGCTATCTCAATACGCATCAGCGTATCCATACGGGCGAGAAACCGTATCTGTGCGAAGTATGCGGCAAAGGATTCTTGACACGCGTAGACCTGAAGATTCATTCGACTATGCATACGGGCGAAAAAAGTTTCAAATGCGAGATATGCGGTAAGGTATTCGCGCGGCGCGCGGCCTTACGTTGTCATCGACGGTCACACACGGGTGAGCGACCGTATAGATGCGACGTTTGTGGCAAAACATTCACGCAATTCAGCCCGATGACCATTCATAAGCGTCTGCACACTGGCGAACGACCATATAAGTGCGATGCTTGTAACATGGCTTTTGTGTCTAAATCGACGCTGGTGTGTCACACGAAGAAGCATCACGTTACAACGACCACTGTACAAAAGGAAGCGCCTACATTACATGGGGTACAAAAAGAAACGCCTACGACACACGGAGTACCGAAGGAGGCACCGCACGAGGATAATACGGAGGTCAAGATCATTCTCTCGTCTGAGATCGTAGTCAGAGATTCGTATGACGCGATACAGATCAGCGTAGATTGAAACCGGATGAAACAAACAAAGATCACACGTATTTCGTGAATCGCGTCACGAAATCCCGGTGCTAAGGAAGTTTCGCATTTGTTGGATAACGAACGATTTTTGTCACCACAGTGTATTCTACAGTGTACATTCAAAAACTTTATATAAAGATATTTTTACAAAGAATAATACTTGCGATACATAAAGAGGATATGATTGCAAATTATATACTAAATGGTTGAGAAATACGATATGATTTTTTAGCTATATTATGCTCTAATTTTTTTCTTTCTCTTTTTTTTTTTTTTTTTTTTTTTTTTCCTCCGAATCGTCATACTGTAATTTCAGATCATGTAAATATATCTTTTATATCAATTTCTGTATCGTTTTCTCTAATATATTGAAAGCGTAATAATTATTAATTTCTTAAATCAGGATAAAAACAAGCAAATGTCTTTTTGTAATTCCATAAATGGATTACAGCAAAATTATTATTATATAATATTTTAATTTATATTTAAATCGTATTTTATTTTTTCTGAGAATATAATATATTTTAGAAAATATTTATAATTTTGGAAGTAATTTTATAGTAGAATGGTCACATTCACATATTGATTTTCTAATGTTTAAAAATATACTTTGCTATCCGAAAGTATAACAAATTTTAGAAAGTAACTACCGATGTATTTGCGATAAAAACGAATTTAATAAATATAATCCTTTTTAAAATGCTACTAGAGAAAATGCTATTGCGCGTTTTGTAGAATACGGATTTAGCAATACTCATTTATCGAACAAGAAATTTTCGATAGTTAACGACAATGGTTAAACATGTTTTATAATAGCATATGATTTTACGATTTAACATCGTGAATAGGTTTTAATTAAAGAGATACATAAGATAAAGAAGATTATCCGTGACGAGATGTTTGAGATTATATCGATATATTGTACGAAGTACAGAATTGGTTTCGTTCTATATGCGCACATATTGTTCGTGTATTGAATCAGATTATATTATATTGTATGTATATATATATATATATATATATATATATATATATATATATATATATATATATATAAACCTATCCGTATTATAAACAAGGAATCTTAATACACATTGTTACGAAAAAAGTAAGATATTTTCTTACGCACAGCAGCAACATATAATTTGACGAGTCGAAGGCTGATATGCGTTCTTGAAATACTAACCGATAATAATTATGTTTTTGCAATCGCAAACTTTTCGGCATCTTGTCGAAAATGATCCGAGAAAGTAGATATATATCATTCTGGATATCGTATTTCTATATGCAACTATCCGAATGAAATTCAAATGAGGATCAGCTTTCTGCAAATTACACAAAATAGGATTGTGATATACGATAAAGTTAATTGAATAATTTGTGATGATTGTAATATTATTATTGATGGAAACTGAGGGAAATATAAGGAGCTTTACACTTATGTGTGATTTTAGTCCACCTCATATTCCTCCATGTATATCCATTGGAGAATCTCGATGCGAACGAAACGAAGATCAAGATCGTACTCATTATTCAAGAAACAAGACATTCATAGCAAGCAGGATATCAAATAGGATCAAATATAATCGAGATTACTAAAAATTCGTTTTATTTTGACAATACGAAATAACGTGAATCGCAACGGGCTGATCGGTACGCTTTGACTCTACCAGCAGCAATAATAAACGCATCGCTGATGAGTACACGGAAAACATACGTATCGAAAAACGGACATGGATTTACATGCGTTTTAGTTTTTGGAATATTCCTTTTTCATTACTCTGAATATTAATTGGATGTACCATCACGTATGCACAATGGATGTATATGTGGCAGCAATCCTTACAGTAACCATTGCTGTTGCCGCTGGCTTTGCCAATTACCGAGATCTACAATTGACAACGAATATTTATTCTATAATTTGACATTAACTACCTAGGCAAGGCATCGATGATATACATAATAATTGTATCTACATACTGGGCCCCTAAGCTACGGGCGATGGCAAACTATTTCCGACAGATGAATCACTGATCGTCGCAAATTATATGATATACGGTATACACATTTATACGTAGCCTCATACATATGGTATACATAGCCTCATAAATATAAAATACATATAAAATTGTAAACAGTTTTAAGTAGAAAAACGGAAACTTATATGACAGTTCAATGAGGTACAAAATACATTCATCGTTGTTTAATATCGGATGTAGAAAAGGATTCTTTGCTTTCTCTCTCATTCGTATATTTAATGTCATATTTCTTTTCATTTATTCAATAAATTCAAATTCAAATCGCGATATCATATCAAGCATATGGAATTGAAAACAATTCGTTTGCATCTGATAATTTGTATTCCTGCAAAAGATATCTCGAAAATGTTCGGAAGATGATTTCCCGATTTTAAAGACTAATCATACTCCAAGGCATAATAAAACTAAATTTAAAAATAATAAACTGTCATCATCGGCAAATTCGAATGCAATGCAGTCTCTAAGAAATGTGTTTATATACTCTGTAACTTATTAAAACTTATTAAAAATTAATCAAGATAATCTGCAATTATTCCTATGAAATATAAAAATCCACAGAGATGGCAAACGGGCTCTGCATTATTCAGAGATATTTTTTAAACTCTGGATTTCTTTTTTTCACCAACAAAGCATAAAACCCTTTTCTATATTCAATAATTCCTTTACAATTTCAATTTGTAGCACTGTCCGTTATTTTAATATTTAGCATTGTTTCCTTCCTCTACATATCGCACGATATTTTACAAGCATGCAAGGGGCCCTCGCTAAATTGGTGATCAATCATATAAAGGAATTTTCTAGGAGTGTATTAAATACGTATGTTACAAAGCACCATGATCTAAAATTACACATATATAGGGTGTATTATGCATTACGGATATGCGGAACGGAATATCTCAAATTGTTTTCTTTAATGGTACATCTCTTGTTGAAATCAAACGGGGAAACGATAAAACACAGTTGAAACATTGTTGTTACGTTGATAAAACTTTTAAAATGTAACGTAATATATTATGTGTATCAATATGTATGTTCGACACCCTATATACTTTGGCTACTTAAAATTATATAATACTAAATGGACTTACATAGTTTAGATTAGTTACTTACTTACTACTTTGTAAAAGAAAACAAGATACTGACAGATAAAGTTATTCGATTAAATAAATACGCATCTCCATTTTTGTCGGTTATGCTGTTTGTTAAACGTTACATATCGTAATGAACGGTGCATGATTTTCACAAGTATCTGTATATATACAGTATACAGATCTTCTGGGAGATCTTTCCCAATTGTTAATTACGTTGATCCCAAAGCTGTTTCTTAAATGTTAAGCTTATATATAAACCTAGCATAATCACAGCGATTTATATGTAAATTCGAATATAAATACAACGAATTTACTACAATTTACTAGGAACATGAAAAAACGACATTGAATAGTCAAAGATTAATTTCAAGATGAGAGAAATTAATATCGTCGGAAACCAATTGTCCAAGTTAATAGATGCAAATAATTCATAATGTAAAAACTTTATCGGTGAAGTATCGAGAGAAATACGTATATCTGCAAAGAAAAAGCAAAGACATTATTAGATCATCAAATTTCCAATTGCTTTGAGATCATGGACAAGAGAATTATGAATATCTCTTCATAATAGCATAAAGTTATTTTATTACACCTTTCATTTCCGTATGTATATATTACTGTTACTCTATTATCAAATATTCTTATTCTTCGTCAAGCAAGCTTAAAAAATAATAGGAAATTTTGTAACAGCATATACCGTCAAACGTAAAATATCCGTATATATCGTGACATTAAAATACATTGTATAAATTATTTCTTTTATAAATAGGCAGCTGTTTTGAATTAATTTTCCACGGGGATTTGCATTATTGTATATTCGCTATGTCATTAAATTGATACAACTACTAAGTAGTTGAATATTTAACTATTATTCGATTGCAAAACACATGTAGCGTAAAATAAGGATAAATATTAAAATTTCTATATGAGTGCATGACGATGCAGCATAACATAAATATTTGAATGAGATATTTTTACCAATGGTTTCCATTCCATTTTAATGTACATTATGCTGCAATTACAATAGTGCTTAGGTCATTTTGATCGTGGAAAACTAGAAAAGCTCCGTAAAATGTTGAGTATATAAGCTATATTTACGGTATATTATTAAACAGTGATGAAGCACTGAAGAAGCGTAAAACAGATGTTGAGCTTTGTTTTAAATGCTGTTACAATTTTATCTCGCGTTTTATCGCATATCTTAGGTTTTTATGAAATTTATGTTATCTCGCGTTATAATGCCGTAAGAAATTCTTTTCGGTATTACAAATTTTAAATTACAGTGCATGTTGAATTTACGCCAATGTTGAAAGAACATAATTGTTACAGCAGCATAGTCCTTCAGTCTTTCTCTCATATCGATTAACTGTCATGGTTCAATTCTTTGCACGCTCGTTATAATGTGTGTGTGTGTGTGTGCAGTTGTGTTTCCGATTATTAAACTCACTCACTGGACTAATAAAAATCGCTCCAATCTTCCATTCTTGTACACATAATTGCAACGCGACGTAAATTATTGTAGGATAAGAGGAAAGAGACGCTTGGTCCTCTTCGAATGCGACAATACATGCAGTGAACATGAATTATTTCTCTTTTTCATCCGAGTTCCCATTTATAATTATATCACGAGAGTGATATCTCTCAATGTCATTTTCGATAAAATTCTTCATTGTTCTTTCTTATATTGCATATGCGACGTCAGCTATTTTACGCAACGCACAACAATGATAATTAAAAAGCTTGCATTTTTTAGAACTTATGGATCTTTATCGGGTCTTATAAATAACGGATAAACGATATACAATACGTACTACTTTATACTTTATACAATGCTGAACAACAGCTACCTTTAGTGATATAATAACTCTACCTTAATTTACATTATTGTTTAGCAATTGGACGATTTGGATGTTACAAATTCTTCATTTATATCGCTTGTCGACACATACATTCCGAAAATTCGAAATATATCGATTGTACACTAACAAATTATGATCAAAAACTTATAGAGTTTGAAGACAACAATCTGGTGTGTATTACTTAAACAACACTTTCTCATTTAGTTTCCTCTGCTATTCTGATAACTTATCCACGAAGAAATGAATGTAAGATATTCATAATGCGAAATCAAACTTTTGTAACGATGCAAAACACATATATAATCAAACAATATTATATAGCGTTTGAATCATTTCTCATATCTTACATAGAAGGAATTTCCAACGTCATAAATTCTAATATCTAGCAGTATTGATTGCTAACATGACTGTAGTCAAAAGAAAGTAAGTATAAAATCAAACCGAAGAGTAACATGAATTATGAAACTAATGAAACTAATGAAAATTTGTACAAATTAATTTAAAAATCATGTATTCTCTTACAGCAAAACAGCTTCATCAATTTAAATAATAGTATCAAAAATACATATAACTTATGTTTTATGATAAAAATAACGATAATATGATAATAATGAATTTAAACAACCCAAAATATGAATAAACTTATTTACAGATATACATACTATTATTGCTCCAATGCTACAACATCGATAAATGAATGCAGTTTTAAACAATATAGTATCCGTTGTAGTGTCCAGCTTCATCACAGGGTTTCATTAAATTTAAGTATTCCACCCTAAAAAAATAAAAAATATACTATTTTTTTTTTAAGACACGCATACGCGCGCGCGAGCGCGCATGCACCCACACCCATGGTAAATAATTTAGAAATCTTTTCATATTTTTTTAATATTTAGCTTGCTTTATAATTCAAGTTAAGTACAGTAAAATACGCGCAAAAATGCACAAATGTTAATTAAAAAAAGAATGGAAGAAAACTATTTTCACTTACAATATTACTTCATGGCGAGAGTCTGTTTAAGATGGCGCATGAGATGACTACCAACATCATGTACCTCGGGCCATTGCTTGAGCACAAATACTATGCCCAGTACAACGAGTGTAGTTGTTAATATACGTACCCTGCACATGAAACAATGAGGCTTAGTACAGCTGTAACAGACACGTGAAAACAGAATAGAATAATGAATGCGTAAAACAAATCCGGATGAATGACCACAGATTGTGGCAAGAAGATGTGAATAAAACTTAACTGAGAACAAATCATCGGAAAAAGGTGAGAAAGAATAGTTATTATTCCACTTTTCAGCACAATCTCTTTACATCTCATTTATAGATTATAAATATTTATTGTTTAGATTGTAAATATCTAATTATACACAAATATTGTGATATAAATATGTGGATTACATTTCTATCAAATAATTGAATATTGATTATTTGATAATTTTTGATGATGTTGATTATTTTTACAACTGTTCTACTGCTAAAATATAAGATTATAAAAGACTTACGATATTTTATAAACTTACCTAGTTCTGAGAAAAGGCATCATAATACCAGCACCTGTAGCAACAAGGAGCAAAATGACTTGCAATACTGTTAATACTACATTTATCAATTTTACAACTAATGCTCTTGCATTGCTGTTATCTAGTCCCTCCAGTGTTACGTATTGTTGATGTTGTTGTTGTTGATGTTCCATTTTACAGATCTTGGTTTGACAACTTTCCAACATTTCATGTATATCTCGTAATCTGTCTTCGCTTTGATATTGCACTTTTTCCTCCATGTCTGTAATTGTCTGTTTTAAATTCTCTACTTCGTTTTGGTGGAGCTCAGTTAAATCATTGACCTGCTCTTCCAAACGTTCGCATCTAAAACGTTCTTCTTGGAGGGAATGAGAAAGATATGTCACTTCTTGCTGTAATGTCTAAAAAATGAGACAAAAAATATATGTAAAGAAATGGGTATATATCATTTCGCTGTAATGTACAGTGAGGCGATCATACATTTAGCATTACTATCAAAAATTTTTTAAATTTTATAAATTAATTAAACAATTTTTTAATTTCGAAAATTTAAAATTTATAAAATTTCTTATTATATTTATATATCCTTAAATCAGAATTTATAACGAACTGGCAAGATACAAACCATTATACTATCTAATTTCTCTCTCATCCGATCAATGCTTTCTCGGTGTTCTTGCAGTTCGGAGAAAATGGATTTGAGACTGAGAGCTGCGTTGTTACTGTGACACGTGTGAGGCTGTCCTCTACTACCAGGTCCGCTTTCGCTAGTTACGCTGGAACACTCGGATCCTTCTTCGGATGGAAATTTTATCGCCGCCGCGCTTTGAGTGGATCCCAGACTGCACCCACCGGGAAGTGTAGCCGATCCATGATGAGCTTTATCCTCTTCAACGCTAGTATTATCACCATTACCTGCATGCGGTGTATCGTTTACATAAAAAGTTGAGCCATCTGCAGAGACACAGAGGTGCCGAGTTAGAACTGTTATCCAATACCAGAGTTTGGCCTTTTGAAATAAATGTTACTTTTTAAATTATATCATTAAATTATCTTATTATGCAGTCTCTTTAAATGATGATTTTAAATCGCTCTGTTTTAGATGATGACCGGAGAGCAATCTTTTCTTTTTTTTCTATTATATAAACAATTGCAAACAAATGATTTTGATTACTTTGTAAATTGTTATGTCGTTTCAACATTGTTATAAGTATTGGATAACTAACAGCAAGTAAAGGAAGGCAAATAATACTTGTAGAATAATAATAGAAACTACTATAAAAATAATATAGCATTGCTATGTAATAACGTAATGTTATATAAATAAATATATATATGCAACATAAGATACTACGAGACTAAATGAAAAGCTACGCATAAATGATAAATCACATCAAATAATATAAGAAAAATATTCAATTTTAATAAGCAAAAATTGAAAATAAATAATACACGTATACAAAAGATATATACACGTATACACAATCTTTAATTCTACGCTTTAAAAAAAAATAATGTCATATCATAAAAGTATTATCATTTGATCATTGTAAAAAAAAGAAGCTCAAAGCAGCCGAAAATATACGGATATTGTGCAGAAGCGTGTAACAAAAATTCTTGCTCTTTGGATAATATATTACTTACTACTCTCAACTGCCATGACAGCAAAAAAATAATAAAAAAATTTTATTCTCTTTTTTTAATATTATGTTATGACTTGATTTTTAAGATTTAATCTTTTAAATTCAAACAAATAGAAATAACAAGAACATTATATCGCTAGGGCTACGCAATTTCATTATTTGAATAGTTTAAAATAAGACAAATAACTAAAAATAGTTTTTATATTCAAATAAAATGACAAACAATCATCATTTGGATATAAATAATATATTATTTTAAGAATATATGATGATTCAAATTAATTTTTTAATCGAACAATGTAATTACAGAATCTCGTTTTATCGAGATATATATAAGTACATTAGATTTCATAATTTCTTGACAATGTATAAAATTCATTTAAATTTATTGATATAATACTCACGTGATAATGTATTTATATTATCAGCACTTCCAAATTTGTTCTTGATGAGATGAGCAAATTCCCTTGGCTTAGACATTACAGTTCTGGGAATAAAAAATAAATAAACATAATGCATAAAACTGTTGCATAACAATGTTAAATCTAATTTTGACTTTTTTTAAGAAAATTCTTAAGAAAATATATTTAACCGATTATAAGTTGAAGCGATAGTGAGAGATGGGCAATTCTATGAATCAACCAAATAAGAATATCAAATAAGAAATTTCAGCACGTTTGACATCTATTTTCGTATAAACACTCACCCCGAAAAACCAGTGATACCATCTCTAATGTTTCCTCCAACGTTTCTAGAATTCAAGTTCACATTAATTACAATTAATTACAGTCTCTGTTATTTACGAATGTATATCTACGAACGAGGCATAGATATTCCTCTAGATGTAAAATAAAAATTATAGAAAAATTAGAAAAACTAGAAAAAAGTAATACTTACTTAAGTCCTTGACCCATATCACGTAACACTTCCCTTGGTTGTCTGTGACTTGCAGGTGCGCCGTTCATCTCGTAATTCTTTAACTTTTTCGTATAACTGTCCAACTTTTTCTGCAACTGTGAAATACTGTGGGCCGATTTTTGATTCTTCTTCTCAAATACAGTTTTAATCCTAGTTAACTGCTGTTTGTCCGCATTGGCGGCCAATTTTAAATATTCATTAACGTTTTCTGAAGATCAGATAATATACATTAATGTAAAATAATGAAGCTATGTGTATCAATAATACGAAAATAAATTCTCTCTTTCGAATTCGTTTTAGATAAACTTATCCAAATGTTTACCTACCATCTCGCGTGGTTTGTTCTATTTTTATCAATTCTCGTGTCTTGGCAATTTTACTTTGAATATGTTCAATAGCTTGACGAACTCGCGTTGCGCTAGAATCGACGTCATCACTTATCAATTCAGAAGAGCCATTCGATAGGAACGATTGGGTAGCATGATATTGTTCCTACAAATTAAATATATTAATATGCCGATAATATATCGATCTTTCGAAAGATATAAAAATATTATCATATAAGAGAGGATATATTTTTAATGCAATTTAAATATGTATATAAAAAAATATAACTTATTGTACCTTCTTCTTCATATTAAGATTGATAAGTCGTTTGCATTTAAAATTTAGTAAAATTTAGTTACTTTCAATTTCCACACAAATAACTTTTAAAAATTGACATAACTACATGTGAAACATCGTATACAAGTAACTGGTTTCTTGATCCGCGAGCTAAAACTGCAGATTACTGATTGCTGATTCCGCACTCTCGTATAATGTACTATATTGATATATTCACAATGGACAAGATATTATGTAACTCTGTTTATGTAAGAACGCAACATCATCTGGTATACATGCATTATTAAATGGACAAAGCAATAATTTTCTTATCTATTTTTTTTTTTAATGCAAACGTTATCTAATGTATCTGTATCCCTGCGCGTACGTATCATTAGATTCGCGTAAAGCATTTGAAATTCTTTATGAATCTCGAGAAAGATTCCGATACATACTCCTTCGTCATCAGTCGGTGGATGAATATTTGGCACAAACTCGTCTGGTTCGGCAGTGTTCGAAGTACCACTTGATTCATCCATGGCATCTCCTACACGAATTAAATTCCCCGGTGATCTCTGTCTACTACAGCCCTTCATGCTGAAACTACTTTCAGTGCCACCACCACCACCACTACTTCCACTGCCTGTGCTACCTTCTCCTGCTTGAGGACTAAACAATATTTATATAATTAGCAAATATTAGTTTTGTTCATTATAACGATTTCATTAAATTTATGATATTACAATTAATATTGCCGTATCGCGTAAATTGCATTACAGTAGGCAGATAAATCGTTGTGCACATTTTGCTGAATACATATCTTACTGAGCAGTTTGAAAATTAAATCTAGAAATAAATATATTAGTTTTCATGTGTATACATATAAACATATTCTCTCTCTTCTTATGTAAACTATTATATTTATTTCTACATAGGCATCATACTAATATACAACATTATCAAGGATGTTAAATTATATCAAAAATATATTAAAATAATATTAATATAATACTTATAACATACACTAATGGGAACTTACATTGGAGCATTACGCAATTTTGGAGTATGATCCAAGTTTGCGGTTGATTGTTGCTGATGTAATTGAGATATCGAAGTTGCTCTACTGGGAGATCCACTGCGCGAGCTGCTTTTACTAGAGGTATTCACCATCAAGTTTGCCATACCTTCCTTTTGAAAGGCTTGTCATTTATCTACTTTGCTTCAGTTCGCATTGATCCTGTACATGACACAAATTAAAAATATGAGCGTATCACGAGATATAAAAGGACGATAATGATTTTATGTGATTACATGAATACCGTCATTAATAAGAGCGTTTTTCTGACTAATCTGTTTATCTCGAATTTATATTTACATCCAATAAACCAACGGTATGTCTGATAATTTTAAACTCAACGTATAACAAATAGAATACAGACAGTAACTAAGAGTACTTCAATTATTAATAGCATGAATTAAAAACTTGATCGTTTAGTCTGCCTATAGCAAATTCTTTATATTTCGTGATATTATTAGATAAAGGTCAATATCAACGTCAATATCTCGATGATAAGTTTTATCTTATTACGATGTATCGTGATTCTTGGATTCTTCCTGGGGACATACGATTAATAAAGCAGTCTCGTGGAGAAATAAAGTTCTCACTAGCGATACCTCTTTCAATCTCTGTAAATCGTACATCTGATAATTTGCATTCTACTTTTATCGCTCTTGCAACGATATATAAAGCGCAACAAGTTTGAGAACACTCCATTCTCTCTTCCTCCCTCCCTCCCTCTCTCTCTCTCTCTCTCTCTCTCTCTCTCTTGGTTGGACCCCCATCTATCTTGAGCAATAATTTTCTCCAAGAGGTCGCGCATTATCTAATTTATACTTTAAATATACATTGTGCACGAATCACAGTTAAATTTAGAATGTAGGATATGATCGCATTCAGACATGCATCAATGGAAGCATCAAGTGTTTCGATCATGCTCGATACATGACTGACAGAAACGAGAATGTTATTGCGTCTCTATTTGCGCATCTGGAAGATCCGCAGAGGACTCGCAAATCGAATGGACTTTTATTTATTCATATCGAAAAAGAAGAGAAAAAAAAAAGGAAGAAAGAAATGAACCTACTGAGCAATCTCGCATTCAACATCAGCGACATTCTTGCGGTTTGCGATTGTAATTTTTGATGCCACAGATGCATCGATATCGACCACATGCGGTACACAATAGCTGCGCTACAAATGTGCTTCTTATTCCGCCGGCAAACATGCGATCCTCCTCGGTTCTACGTCGTATCACTACCTCAAACTCGGGCTCTTAATTGATGAATCATTGTCATTATCATAACACTGGTAGTTACTGGCATTGATCTGGAGCTAAGAATACCGGCAGCGGATGACAACACCGGAGATCATAGTTCAAAACGGCAGACGGGGATTCCCGGCGATTCCGCATTCACTCGTTTTCAATTCACGCGCTCTTTCAGGTGTTAATCGTCGACGATCGACGACAATAACCAATAAGAAACGCAGAATGAAACGCACAGTCGCAAAATCTCCGTCGCCGTGTCTCTCAGCTAGTACCTTTCGCAGGCAAACAGAAAGTCACAAGAGCGCTCGACTTCTCTTCACAGAAATCGGGCAGGAGAGAGAAGGGATCGCAAGAACGCTCGTAAAATCGCGACGAGGGTTGCTCGTCTCATTGCTTTTGTCATCGATGTACTTCGACATGAACATGCATTTGCATGATGTGGAAGTCGCGAACCTCCCACGAGAGAAATCCTAGGAGATTTGGGACGATAAAGAGAGAAAGAGAGAAAGAGAGAGAGAGAGAGAGAGAGAGAGAGAGAGAGAGAGAGAGAGAGAGAGAGAGAAACGCCGAACAATACACTGCTACAACAGCAACGACAAACAGAAACAACAAAAAACGAGTCAAACAACAAAAAAAGCGTCGAGTCGGCACGCTGCTCGATTGCAAAGTGCAGCTTGTGCAGTAACGAGCGTCTCGCTCCTCCGCTCGGCGACTCGTCGCTGGACTTCGCTCCTGCGGCGGGAACGAGCGTGATTTAATTTATATGCGATCAGTATCGATGCAAAACACAGAGATCCATATTAATAGCGCGTGTTTATCAGGTTTAGCAATGACGATGTTGACTTTTCCTCGTCGCGGATTTTTGCGATACGTCGCGGCTGGCCTTCTGACATTTCCGGTCATTCCGCGGAGAAGCGCGGAAATTGGAACGCACGGCGAAGGCTTCCTCGCGGCTCCCTGTGCCGTCTGATTCGTGATTCTGCGTGTCAGCAGCAATGGTGGTCACTCGTTTATATGAGAGTTGAGAGTTGTTACCGAATCACGATCCGATCGCGGCTTTTGTTGACCTAATAAAAAAGAAACCATACTCTCTCTTTCTCTTTCTCCTCCTCGCTCCCTTTCTCTCTTTCTCATGATGTTAGCTACGGACGGCCGTGTCGATGCGCATCGCACGTAATTAGCACCGATTAGCCGTTCCTCATCGCAGCATCGGCTATTTGTGTCACCTGACTCGAGTACGGATAAACTAAATAAGACGCGATTAAGTCCAACCCGCAATGCCGCAATGACGTTACTGTAAGGGCAACTCTCAAGTGCAACTCGTGCCCAGTCCGTATCTGTCTAATGTCAGATGTGCGGATGATAACACGTCAATTAGGCATGTTCGGCTTCCGATAAGAATTCAAATCGACAGGTAACTAAAGTCAAATCCCTATGCGATATATCCCTACGCGATTCATGGTTTCCCTTCTCTATTGCGTCTATCGCAACTGCGCGTCGCATTTCGCGTGCTTGAAATGCGTGAAAGTTGCGTTATTAAACGAACGAAGCTTGTACTAGATGAAGTGTGCCGCGAATGCACACGCACGATCGTCCGGAATGAATGCGCACACTTGAGGAGATTCGAGTATGAATCGAACGGCAAATTCAGGCAGTACCGAGTATTCTCGGGGAGGCACGAAGGGAACGATCAAAAACCGAGCGTGCGAAAACCGAGCAAGCTCAGAAACTGCAACCCTCTCCCCCCCCTCTCCCTCTCCTTCTCTCTCTCTCTCTCTCTCTCTCTCTCTCTCTCTCTCTCTCTCTCTCTCGCTTTCGTATGCTCGATTGACACTCGAGCGGAATCGCAAGCGGCAACGTCGTATCGCTCACCTCGTTCGATAACCTACACGACGATGTTGGACGTAGGACTATGCGATCTCTGGAGGTGCGACGGCAGCATCGGCGATTTCTCGCGGCGACTTCCACGTCCGTCGCGAAATTCACGAACTCCTGGCGAGCCCTTGCTCGCGCTGGAACTTGGACAGTTTCTCTGCGACGGCACTCCGCGAGAGGCACTCTCACTGTTACGTCTGGGGATGGCGCGGGCGTGTCATCGCACGCCGATTAATCTCGGCATCAGAGGCGCGAGTGCACGCCAACTGGGGAGTTCGCACGATCGGTTTACTGCTCGCTTTACGCAACGCAGTGTCGTCGCGCGTTGCCACGCTCCCGCACGAGAACTCACAGATGTTGCGAAGGCACCCTAAGCAAGCGCACTGAACGACACGATCGACAAGACTGTCCGCGCCGCGTTGCGTCGCGCCGCTGTACGAACGTTCGTGCAGCGATGATACATCGTTGGCCACGAAAGCGATCCTGCAGAAGCAGATTATGTATACACGGCCGAGCGTGTATACTCTCTTGAGAAGTATGCTTTGAAGTATGCTAAAGTTGAAATATGTCGATTTCGAAGACATATTCGTGTCGCTCGCTTTATCGTACGGCAGGCTCGCGCTTTCATTTATCATCATGAAGTTGCTTGTAAATAGACTATCGACATTGTTTAAGAAACTATTACTAGGAAGAAAAAGAGGAAAGAAAGATATATGTCGAGATTAATTTCTGCGCACACGCTTTCGAGCGCCTCGGATCTGGCGTTTATCATAGTTATGACGGCATTGATAAATTATTATCAACTCGGCTAGAAATCGCGCGATACGGGGAATCTCTTGCGCAATGACCTTTTAATTGCTAAATAATTTTGCAATGGTGCAGAAACATGAATGATAATTACTAAAAATACGATTTATTAACAGGATATTATTATACGTACGAGATATCGAAAATTGACTGTGTTAGCGACAAATATCTCTTTTATATCACGCATTACGCGAGCATTTATTTCTATTTTATTAGTGTCAAGTGTTTCCCTTTACTTACATTCATTTTTTTTCTTTCCTGCGTGAAAGGTCATATAGATCCTCTTATAGAATCAAAATCTTCATTGATAATGCAGCGTTCCAATGTACGTTACGAAAGATAAAAAAATTACCGAGCTTATATCTCGATTAATCTATCCGTGGAACAGAATTTGCATCTAAAATTACATTTACAAAAGTTCCGCTATTTCTATGAATAGAACGAGTACAGATTATCTTTAAATGTATGCAGCGAGAGATTAATTTTCAACTATCGACGAGAAGACAGAGAGAAAGAAAAAAAGAGAGAGAGCGAGAGAGAGAGAGAGAGAGAGAGAGAGAGAGAGAGAGAGAGAGGTAGCGTTATTTCTTTATTTAGCAATAGGGAAAATAGAAGAAGAAATAAAATAAGAAAGAAATGTCGAAGCGTCAGAAAAGCCAAAGGAATAATCAATGCGATTGATGTAAATGTGACAACAATGTCAGCAGAGAATATTATTGCAAATATTACAACAGCGGTCCATTAACGGTCAAAACATCAGAAAGGGAATTACTTTTTAATTTTTATCTTTGCCAATATACGTTTATATTTCTTATATTTTCATACTCGTAACGCTTTTGTTTTTACTATATGTATATATTGATTTCGTTTTTTAGTATTATTAAGCGCCTTTAGGTTAGAATTGGGCAGTGATTTAAAAGCCTCCTAGTCGGATTATTACAGATTGAAATTGCGAGTTAGAAATTAAAATATAATTGCAATGTTTTGATCTCTAATCGTAGTTTTCATCTTCAATGCGTAATTTGATACCAGCTTGAGATACCCAGAATGCAGCAGTTGATCGACAGTAGATAATAACAGTAACCTTCAATTATCTCCGAAATCTTCTCTTCATTCTCTTCTTTTCTCTTCTCTTCATCGTTTACTTCACGCAGATATATATTTGTGGTAATATTCGCTAGTAATTTCCTAACCATCCGAAAGGCATTAAATCTAAAATCAAGATAAATGCGTAATAAAAGTCATAGGAAGAGCATTGCTTTCACGTCAATGTGTAAAAATAATTAATTCGAACTTTTTAACCGACAGTCGGTAATATCACGTGAATAAATATCCAAGATTCCAAAGATTGTTCATTCGTTGAACAATCACATTTATCGAACGGATTTCAAATAACGCGCAGACATAGTTATCATCAGCAGCATCGTTTTTTCACGTCTGCGGAAACGTGCCGCGAAACGAAGGATTTTCGCGTGTCTCAGGTTATTTGCGCTCATTTGCGAGCGATAGAGAGGTGCGATCCTTTCGTCGCGAATAACACGCCCTCTAAGGAACCGCGTGCCAATGATGAATCACACTGCGCGACGCATCAGTGCATGTCAGCGACGGGAGTGAACAGATTGTCGTTATCGCGTCGCGTGTCTTCGCGCCGTTTGCGAATTCCACAAATCGGCCAGGACCTGCAGCAGCGGCTTTCGGTGCACTTGTTGTCATCCTCGCGAGAAGATAACGCGTGGAATATTCATCGGACGGAGATCGGAGATTAATCGAACGAATATGCAGGTTAGAAGACGATCTTCTCGCGCGCAGAGATGCGCTTAAACTTCGAACAGAACAATCGAATAGAGTGATAGAGAAAGACCACGAGAAATCCCATTCCCTTTTTCCGATGGACATAGAAATGACACGCGCCTTCGGGCTGTGCCTCATGAATATGCGATTAAGCACCACGACACATACTTGACGACTCAAGGCAATTTGGAATTTCCCGCATTTTCCGCGCGCGGCTTTCCTATTCACGATTGTGCGTAAGATTGGACGGAAAAACTTCAAAGTGCCGCGAAGAAGGATCTGAGGTTCTTTTTAAAATCACATGACTAATGATCCGGGAAGAGAGATTCGTGAAGAATGCTCTCCTCTTTCTACGCGACCTTGGAATTTTTTGATAAAACTATTGGAGAAATATATCTATTGCGCGTGCGCGCGTGTAATTTCTTCAAAGTTGATCGGATATATTTAATACCAATTATCTTTCTTAATTCTATGTATTTTCTCGACATTGACTGATTTTTGCTGATCTGACTTTTATCATTAACACCCGTTAATGACGAAAGTGATTTAATTAGGAGAAAACTATCGAAAAAATTATCGTATCATTAGATTAGGCGAAGTCTCGCGTTGTTTCTTAATTAAAATCAGGACGGTTCGCGCGAAATTCGCGATAGTTTTATTTGATGTCTTCCGTATTTGCTATTCTCTACCGAGTCGTTGACTGACTTGCAAGATCCAAGATTGCTCATTACACGATATATATTACACAAATTTACGTATATATCTATGTGTGCGAACATACGTGTTACGAATTAGTGTCGCCTGATTAGCTCATGGAAAATCGAAAGAGAAGATGGAAACGCGACAGAGATTTCTGCGTTCCTATTTCCAGAGATCAGAGATCAAGCATGGGTTTGCGGAAGAATTTGTTATCGGTCATTATCGAGCTGCGACTTCGGAATGCGCATTCTTCTGTCCACTACAGATTTGAAACGCGAGAAAGATTTATTATTCAGCCGGCAAAATATGAAAGCAGGAAGTAAACAGGAGTCATAAGTGGCGAACTTATCATTGGATCTTGTTCTTGCGTTGTTATTTTCATAGGGATTTTAGTGTCAGATAACAATCTGCTTGTAGATGACAAAGTTTCTTAAATAGATTAGAAATCGTTGATCATTAATTAACGTTGGAGAACCTGGATGATCAATACTTGGACGTATCATTAGAGGTTGGTCATCGAGCGATTGATAAATAGGTTAAATATAATCAGTATTCATTTTAGACAATATGTTTTTAATTTCCAAAAGAACGTAAATCCAAGATCAACGGATATATATCTCGTTCATTGATCTTCTCATTTATTTCTGCTTACATGAAATCCTGTGTATGTAAACTGCGTGATTTGCTGTACACTTTTTCTTCGAATTTAAATGTATCAGATACATACATACGTACTCACGTACAAATGTATTAAACGTATCAAATGCAAAGCTTTAACGTTACGTCAATTACATACATAGCTAAATTATTTATTACATTTATTATGTTAAATGTATACCTAAACGCATTCAAATGTATATATTAAGATATCTCTTTGTCAGTTACAGCTGAACACGTTTTCGTTTTAATCGGCGTATTTTATGCACAAAACGGAATGTCATAAATTGATAGCGGAAGATTTCTTGATAATTTATCCAGAACGTCGCTTATTCTATGTAATTCTCAAATTTAATTACGTGCGCTACACGACGGCAATCGAATTGATCTTAAGATTTGTTCTGAAACATTGTTCTATTCTTTGGCAGAAATGGCAAATCAGAGGAAACTGGCTATTTCTGCCACCAATTTGACATAAAGAATAATGACATTCAAGGAATTACAAATGTCAAAGTTATTCAAATATTCTCATTGATTTAATTTAATCGCGCGTCGCGCGTTTTATCTCCAAAACCGCCTGCATTGCCTGCAAATCGCTTAATACGCTTTTTCTCGCCGAAAAGCACGCTGTCATATTACTAAAGTAATAATCACACCGTGAATTTATGGATCAATGAATCCGCAAGTATCGCACACTCGGTTTCCGTTCCGTATTCATCAAACCAACTACTCGAAATTCAGACATTTCCCCTCGCTTCATTCGCAACGCACAAAGGACGACCGAAAAAATCGAGAAAGTTACGCGCGGCGTAGCGCGGCACATTTTCGGGACCTTCGACCTCGTTCACCCCATTTATCCGTGAATCCGTGAGGGGGTCCGGAGAGCGCGAGAGGGGAGAAGGGAGCCCGCTGGAGAAATGATCTGGCTCTTGTGTGATGCGTGGACGCACGAGCGCCGTAACGGACAGAGAACGTGTACGAGGCGGACGTTGCTTGGTGGTGGTGTGCTCTTCGCGGTGGTGGTGACGACTATGGTGGTAGTGGGAAGCAGGGTGGGTAGAGAGAACATTTAATTTGAGCTTGCGAGGAAGTAGTTGATTGGAGATATGAGGTATGGCTACGTCGTGTCAGACGGCCAGTTACGGCTCGGCTGTCGGTCTCGTTGGATCATCCGGGTGGTCCTCCTGTCCCAGCTGCTCGGATCGGTCCAATCCCAACCGCGATCGACCGATTGATTTTCGCGCAGGCACGTGGTCTCAGCGCGCGCGCGCGCGCGCTCGATCGCTTGCTTCATTGTCGCTTTCCGCGTCTGAAGCCACGTGAAAATCGTGTTCCGGTCGACGATGCGTCATCTCCTGAAGTCTCTGGATTGAGTGCTGCCTCGCGTATTCACAGGTATTCTTACGGGCACGTGACATTGTCCCTAGTCGCCTCACGTACATTCCGTGTTCAGAAAACACCTTGTTTGCACGTGACCGTGCTGCTTCTCGGGATTTAGATGCGCGTAAATGCCGTTCTCAATTTCATCCGGTCGCTGCTCTAAATATTGCGTTGAGATTACTTTCGAGCGTCATTCGTGAAGCATTTCATCGTTTTATCTACGTTGATGATCGCGTCGTTTGGCTGTAACAGCATGAATTATGTGTCTTTGTTGTCTCGAAAAGATCTTGTTCTACGTAGATTTCGTATATTTTAGTCTCATCCGATATTCAGCAAGGAGCATTGTCGCTTTTTCTTCTAGTATTGCTTTACGTGGTGATTTTTCATGTTAACTCTATTGAGCTGGATCTTAAAATCTAGAGAATTCTGCGACTATCTTTCTACAGTTCTCTCCGAGTTTCATTCTGATACTTTCTTGAAAAGAATGCTCGTGGACTTTGTCGAGCGCGAATGCATTTGCGCGCGACTTGGTCAAGTTGAATGTCAAGTGAATATATAATATTCATAAAAAAGCATAAGATGCGAGTGTGCATCGTTTGCATAATTAAAGATAGATTTTTTTAAATTACCAACTCTAATTAAACTTGTCTCTCTCTTAACATAATTTTCATTTTTTCATATCTTTCATATCTTCTGCTTCTTTTTTTATATCGCATTTCGCAATATAAATGAAGCAAAAAGAAATTTTTTTTATAGCTTCGACTTGCAGTGACTCTTTTATTCATAACTTAATGTATATTCAAGGGCGTATGCTTTATATTAGTCATATCAATTATTAATGTAGTCGTATGTAAATTATTAATGTATTACATTTCATTAATGATGAATAAATAACATATAAATACACATATAACACACATACACATATAGTCACATATAAATTTATCGTCTACAAAAAGTAAACATTTTTACGAATTATCGAATAAAGAAAAATCACGGTGCACTCTGCTCTCTAAGTGCAAGCGTTTCGTTAGGAAGCGCTTCATTCGACAAATATCAGAAAAAGAACACCGATAACTCTATTTGTACAGATAATTTTATTTATCGGCAAATATAGAATTATCTATCCCAGACCATAGACCATAGACCATAGACAGTTGGCGGAAATTAAACCGGAAATGTCTCCGTGAATCTTCCAATCTCGTTAATGTCGATTTTGTATATTTATTTTACGTGCGCGTATATATATATATATATAAATAATTTAACTTCGTAATTGATATATCAATTATATATCAGC
>JAHMML010000009.1:4483670-4509789 GCA_020341155.1 Eciton burchellii
ACCGGCAAGGCGGAAGCGCAACGGGATCCCTCTTCTTCTCTCTTCACGCGAGCGACTCGATAAGAGGCGAATCAACTTGACGGACTTGAGTTCGAGAGCGATAGGTCATCGGATTTGTGCGCGCGATAGTGCAGCGATAACTGGCACTTTTTTGTCTCTCGCAAAGACGCGCGATCAGCAGTCGCTAAATGCAAAGTCATGCGAGAGTCGCGCATTCACGATCACGTGCTGCTGCACATTCCTCCCTGGTCCTCATCTATCTGCTCCTAAAAAACTCAAGCTGGAGGCCCTCTGACAAGAGAATCATAAACGCGTTTGTCCGTCGTATTGCCGTTGCTGGAAACGAGAAAGCAGGAGATACCTGAGGCTTGTCTGTCCGCCGAACTATGTTGAGAAAAAGGAGCAGCTCGTGCTTTGATTAAATCTCCTCAGACCGCAGACCTCGTTGAGTCTGAAGGTCAGCTCGCTTCGCGAAGATCCTCGCCATACTCGTAAGCCGTGACAAAGCATCTGCCTCGACAAGTGTCCTCACTTTATGTCACCATTCCACATTCTGAATCATCTGTTGCATCGTAACGGCGCGCCGTGATACTAAACGGCGCTTGAGCCTCTTCAACCTCTTCAGCCGCGAGTATTCTCCCCCGCGACGTTTACGGCGTACAGATGTCTACCAGTCATTGTCTGTTTGTCTCTCCGTGGCCCTCGGCGTACGAACGCGATGCTTAGTCGGGATTAACGAGGCCGCCAAGGCTAATTTCAGTTTAGGGAACCTCGCTGGACCGACACTCTGATGGAAGCTGGGACGCTCGGCGGTCCAGTGCGTTTCTCGACATTATCGTGCGTGAGAGAGAGACAGAGAGAGAGAGAGAGAGAGAGGCGCCTCGAAGCTTGAAGCCGGAGAACATCCGGAGACATTATCGGCGACATTGTCGTCGGACGAAGATGTGCACACGCGCGCAAGGAACGAAGCAATCAGCGCTCGGTTCACTTCGGATCTCTTGGTGATCCTCGGAAGAAGGAAATACTCGCATGGAAATACTCGACTCTTCTTCTGCAATTTTGCGCGGGAACCGGATCTCTCTAGTTTATCCCGAGCTTATCTCGTGCGTTCATCGCGTTCGTATGCGATTCAGCTGGCTTGCACGCTTCAGATGCATCCTCAAGGTTCGCCTTAACGTAACGAATAATTATTTCCATTCATCTTCTATTTTTTTTCTTTTTCTCTTTCTTTCTTTTTTTTGGGGGGGGGGGGCGAAATGTTATTTCCACTCATCCTCTATTTTTTTTCTTTCTTTCTTTGTTTCTTCTTTGTTTTTTTTTAGGGGATAAAAATGTATCGAGTTTTTTTGTGTGCGAATGCATTTTGCCCGTCATGCCTTTCTATTATTATTACTATTACTATTATTATTATTATTATTAATGTTAATTATCCTGCCAGCGTGCGCGGCAATTCCATTCGCGCGTCTCGTCGCGTTTATTGCATGTCGGTCAACGGTGATCGTCGCAGTGTAAACGGAAATCGCAGTGACCGTCAGAGCATCGATCATAAAATCCGCAATGACGGCTGACAAACGTCACTTATCGACCATCGAACCGAACGATATCAAGATTATGATTCCAGAAGGGAACGCAGCCGCGAAGGAGGAAAGGAAACGATTACTCCGCTGAGACGAAGGGTATCGTGAATTAAAAATGTAGACATGTGGGATCTATCGATTAGTCGACCAGCATCTTGCTAGCTACAGTTTGTTAGCTACAGTCGACTACTTCGCATACTTATTCATAAGGAAGAGCAAGATCATACGATCATACGCTTTCATTCGTTGCCCTTTCGACACAGTTAACGCAACATTTCTTTTTTTTTTACATTTTCCGATAGCGAAAGGCCGGTTAATCGACACGCCGGGATCAGTTGGAGAGTTCACGGCGCGCGACGAATTCGAGTTCGTTCTTTATCCTACTTTTCTTGAACAGCTTTTATTATATTTACGTTATATTTATATCGAATACGCGCATCGCACAACAATCGATTGCGACGATACACTTTGACGCGTTCACGCTGAGTCGTTAATCTCGCATTAACGAGTCGCGTTCGTCATGTCAATGCTTATTATAGCCCTATAGAGGCTCGTTCGAAAAAAAGACGGCTAATTACTTGCATTGAACTTGTCGACTCGCTCTTGAACTCACATGCATCGAGAAATCAAATCCAAAAGGCTCTCTTCGACTACGATCGGCACTCGAATCGCTACAATAATCTAATAATCGATCGCCAAAGGATGGGGAGGGAGGAAGTAACGCGACGACTGATGGAGATTTGGATTGATTTTGGAAATCTTGTTTTTTTAATAGGACGCGTCGACGCGAGTCGAAGAAACGTTTTCGATGAAAAGAAATGCATTTCGTTCGCGATGCCAGAAATGCATCAGCAATGAGTCACAAACACACATTGCGATTCCGATATGCTCTATTTTTTCTCCTTGGCAATGACTAAGGCATCTCTTATCTCTCGACAAAAGACAAAAGAGCGACATGTGCGGCACTTAATCTTCATAATTTTCTCATTCGTGGACGGCAATTTAAACGGTGGAGAATCAAGGCTATAATTTAATGATCCTTTATCGTAAATATGTTTGGCAACGTGATTATGTTTCATAATCGCGAACGAGTAGTCGGCGATCATGATTTGATTTTTAATTAAAATTTAAGGAAAGAGAAAGTGGAAAAGTGGAAAAAGCGATGGAGACATCGTTCGCTTTCTTCTTCCGCTCTCTTGCGATCGAACGGAAAGTATCGTCAAAGCCGCAGTTCGCGGCCGGTAAATGTTTACCGAGTAACAACATGTTTATCAGGAAGAATTCTCGAGAATGACTAATAGCGATGATTAATAGCGTTAGCAAGGAGGCAGGAAAGAAAAGCTTTCGCAAATTCAAATTACTTTCGATTCGGCCTCACCTTCATCGGAGCAGAAAGCTTCCGGAAGCGTTTATTCGTACGTAAAGTAACGCGGTTCGTTCGCAGCGCATGCCGCCGACATTTGCCGAATTGATCAGACTGGATCAGACTAGCGCGCGCGGAATAAGAAAGAAAATCGAACAAATTTCAAGCAGGATGATTCAAGCAACATACGCACGTAGAAATAAGGCGACTTGATGGGTTTTTCCGTTTTCTCCGATTTTGCGTTTCACTTTTAATGCTGCTCGGCTTATTAATGATTTATTTCATTAAGCCACCTTCCATAGAATCATAGAGGTCAAGGTCATATTCGGAATGACCTAGCAATATCATATCACGAACTTTATATCTAATATTGTTTTACATATATATTTTAGTAACTTTCACATGCGGAGTATCACGAAAAAGAGAGCTATTTTATTTAGGGATGCTCGCGTGCGACGCAGCGAAATTCATTACTTTTCAAGTCATCCCTCTCGCCATGAAGGCCTCCCTTTCACACAGATTTCATTAGGGACGATTGCGTAATCGATAAACTCACTAACTTTTCTACTTATTTCCGTACGTATACGTGTACGAACGTACGAACGTGTTAAATTCGAATCGATAATAACTATTAGTCGATCAATACTCGTGATTTGCGAAATTTCTCCTCACGCTGCATACTCCGATGCTCTACAAATGCGAGCTTATGGAACGCTGACGCAATACTTTATCTGTAATCTATCTTAATATCGTGGAGTATTTTTTTCGACAATAGGCGATAATCGTAATAACGGAAATCCATTTATTACGAAACGTGTGACGTGGAAACATCAACATTAGAATGATTAACTGTTCATTGGCATTATTTCCCAATGATTTACTGAATTTACGGAATTCCTCAGTTTAGTAGCTACATCATAGCCGTAAATAGCTTTAATGAAAAATCGATCGAGCGTTCATAATTCTTGTCGAGGAGGACCGGACGGTCGAGGATAAAATTCCAAAAGGACAGGCTCGATTTGCATAATGCAAGTAATCTTGAGACATTTCATTCTGGGAAGGTTTCCGTTATCGAATCACCGCTGAGAGAAATCGAACGCAGGCTTCAAATGATTTTTACAGAAGCAGGCATGACGTTGCAGGCGAACGTCGGGATTCGAACGGACAAATCGATAACAAATTGGTACAGATTGGTAAAAATCGCTACAAACACGCAGAAATGTCTTCCCTCTTTGCAACGTATCTTTCTCCTCGCTCCGTTATGTCGTTTAGCCAGTTTCTAGTGCGATATTATGACCGAAGCATATTTTCTGCGTGTTCCATACCACGTGTCGCCGTATTACATCACGCATTGTCAGGCATTTGTGTCGTCTCATTGAAGGAATAAAAAAAATACGTTCCTTATCATTGACTCATCTATGCGTATCGCGCTCGCGCACGCGTGCTAAATCGCTCCAATCGTAACGTGATGCGCGGCTCGCGCCGCTCAGAGCACTCGCGACGAGCGAGCGCGCATGTGTGTGATAGACGTGACGTTTTCTTTCTCGGGAAAGCGCGTTCCCGCTTCTCATGAGTTTTCCAAACGAAAACGGCGTGACTCAACGCAACTTCAGCGGTATGGATGGGAGACAGCAGCGGGAAAAGCAAGCCGGCAAGAGTCGAAAGGTCAGACTGGACCTGCTGACGGTGTCTCATCGAAATTACTTTTTCGTCGGTGCGTATGAGCGAGATCGAGACTCGAGGAGTCTGTTTAAAATCGATTAGCGAGATTTCCGCGCGTTTCGCGAATGCTGCTTGAACTGCAACTTAGAGCGCTCTTAGAACGCTACATTCGACATTCATTTCGCTTGTTTAGCTTCCCGAATACCGAATGATCCTCGAGCCAAATGAGCGCGTCATGCTCAGTTGTGATCATTTAGAAGGATTAGTCATTCTGTAATTTGCAGAAGGCATTACGAGAATCCCTTGGCTCTCGCCCGAGACGCCGATACTTTCCGTTATCGATAGAGCTTAATTAATTAAGATTCTGATTTAGATTTGACAAATGGCGTGCAGTTTCAGCCTCATCGCGTATAGTTTTAATGATGCAAACAGGGAGATGAGAATTTCTTAATTATTCGCGAAAAATAAAATAGATATCTAGGAACAAGATTAGCATAATCATGAACGCACCGCAGTCGAGTGGACAGTCCAGGAGCAGTCGAGAGAAAGAGAATCAATCCTTTTTCTCAATATCGAAGTGTTACCTTCTCGAGCTACCCTTAATTCCCTTCCCTTCATTATAGTAAGTAAAAGAATTAATTTAGTCGAGGGAGTTAAGTTGATTCATAAAGAAAAATGTGATGAAGAATTGTGTGTGGTTATAGATGTAAAAATAATAATTTATAACCTGTAAATAAAAAGATAGGTGGGTCATATTTTAGGTGAAATTAGAATTATCAATAATATTCATCCTATTTGATCGATAGAAGAATAGGCCATAAGTTTTTTCAAATTAGTTATTCTAAATGATATAAAAGGGGGGATGATTATTGTTAAAATAATAATTAATATAAATATTATAGAATGATTAATAATAAGTGAAATTAAAATAAATGGAATAATTTTTTGTGCAGAAAAAAAAATTATGATTATAATTCAATCTATATACATTGAAATTATAGGCAATCAAAAATGTAATGGTGATAACCCTAATCTAAGTATAAGTTTTAAAATTATAATTATATTTATTAGAGAAGAGTAAAACTTTATTGTATAAATTCATATTAATGGAATTAATAAAAGGAATGAAGCGATAGCTTGGCTAAACAAATATAAAAAGATTATTTTTTTATTTTTTATAAATAGCGTTAAATAGAATAAAAAGATAAAGTTATTAATTTCTATGATAAATCATAGGCTTAAAATATCATTTATGAATAATTATATTAATGAAGAAAGTGCTAGTAAAGTTATAATTAAATTAAAATAAAAAGTTTTATAGTATGTTAATATTTATTATGTCTTTTTATAAGGGATAAATAAATTTTAAGATTAATTTTGTTTTTCATAATAAAATTAAAAATAGTGGGGGGGGGAGACCGGGAAATATAATAAAATAAAATTATGTAATATATTTTACTGTATGAATGCATAAAAGTTTTTGAAATTTTTTGAAATAGTTTAACTCTATTAAATATAATTGTAATAGATTAAATAAGGCAACGAAAGCAATATAATAATTAACGAAGAGCTCGATCCCTGCTTAGATAACGAGCTCGGACGACTTGATGGAGGTTCTATGGTGTTTCAGTTCTAGTGTTGCTCGGGATTCTGGAGTTCAACGTAGGACCGCATCAGCAGATCGGCTTCGTTTGCAATGATCCGAAGATCTCGTTCAAGTTCAAGGGCGATACGATCTCCATGGCTCTGTTGATAATCTGTAGCATTATCCCACCGGCAATAGTGGTAAGCACGCGTTCTTGCTTCTCGCTTCCTGCTTCTGATAATAAATTCTTGGAAGAAATGTTCATTCTCTGCATCGATTAATGAGGCCGCACGCGCTGGAATTCATACACTCTCGGGCTAAACGGAAGACAGATGTCTCGCACGCAGTCCGAATGCAAATTAGCTATTTAAGATCAATGAGTGTGTGTAAACTACATATGTGTTCTGTGGCTTCCGGTATCTAGACTTAGCGGATTTGATACTTTCAGCGCGACTCGGCACGAGTTCGCGCGTGATCGATAATTTCCATTTACGCAGAACAGTGTCAAAAGTACACCGGAGAGCATGATTTATACTCTCTTCATCGCATGTATAGCACGCACATTGCAAACGGAAGATTAGAACGTAAGATTATGAAGAGGATTGATGAAGGGCGCTTCATGCGTCTCTGCGTTAAATTCCAATGTCTTAAATAGAGCGCGAACTAAATCTTGGATCATGATTTCATTAAATTTTTCTATCGAGGAATCGTCGTTTAGCTCGACCATGTAGATGGTCACGAACCACCATGCAATTGAACTTTGTATATCGAGATAATGCTGCCTTAGATATCGCTTTTGCTGACAGAATGTATTTATAGCGCCAATTAAAGTCGCCATTTTCTCTTCCCGTCTGTGAATTAGCAAGTAATCGTGATCGATTGTCACGCGTGTGGGACACGGGACATAATCAATTTACACGGTTTTTGTTCATCGATGCGGGACGACGAAGAAAGGAATTCTCGGCGTTTTGTCAATAAGTCTGCGTCATCTTCGTCTGCAGCGTGCGCGCTGCATGAGCGCCGATTGAAATTTGGTATCCAAAGTTTTAAACCTCGCTTCCGCAGAAACATCTTTTGCATTCTTTCGCTTAAGAGATTAGAGAACGCAGTTCATCTTCATAAGTGTCTTCTGATCTTAGATGTGGATCGTGGAGTACGCCTGCCACGCTGCTGACAGCTACAAGAACGGCAACGGCGGCTGCAATGGCATCACCAGGAATCGGCAGATCTGCTCCTGGTATGGCCAATACTTCGTGGGATTCACCGCACTCGCAGTCGTCTGCGACATCATAAAGGTCCTGATCGGCGAGCCGCGGCCGCACTTTCTCGACACGTGCAAACCGCGCGAGGCGGTCAATTGCACCAATGAGTAAGCGCGTTCTCTTGCACATGTCTCTTTTGTCCTAGCCGCCCACCTATCCGTTCAGCTGCAATTTGCACAATTTTTCGTTCTCGGCGTAGGCAACGATCCTGGCGGATGTATAATAGCATGTTAATGTGAGCCTTTACGTAACACGTGAACGGACTCTGACAAGGAAACGAGAAACTATGCGAAGCATGTGTTTTAACGCTGGGGCGTTAAAAAGAGATGTAAAAAAGGAAAAAGGAGAGGAATATCAAGAACGTCGATGGATGAATTATTAAAATTAGATTAGTCGTTGTGACGTGGATTGTCACGAGAGAGAATGTCTCAAGCGCGGAGATGTACGTTTCATTCTTCTAGGACGCGCGCTTAATTATCGCTGTTATTATTATTGTTAATTATGTTTCCTGAAATTGCAGAAGATATCAATCGCGAGCAAGATTTAGATTTACTTGTTCGCTTTACTTGCCGGACCGATTAGACTATTATCAGAATTGCATAACAGATTGTTTCCGAGTTTTTCATGTTTATTGCATCGATTAATTCTCTTGATCGATCACGCGATAAAATATCCATTAAAAATTAAAATCGCATCGGCAGGAGATGTATTACAGTCCTCGTTTCTAAGAATTTCTTGGAACATTCCTTCCCTTTTTTCCTTTCCTTTTCTGATTTTCTGAGAAAATGGCGCACTAATGACGCGCGTATCTTCCCTTTTGCAGATACATCGGTTCCTATACGTGCACGAATACTGAATACTCAGAATGGTTTATCAAGGACGCCAGCAAGTCTTTCCCCTCCGGTCACTCGGCACTCTCTCTCTACACGAGCATTTTCATAGTGGTAAGAATACAGAAATGTATTTCTCTCCGATACGTTAGCAAAAACGGAACGTTAATTTATCCATAACATCCACTTGAACAACTTGCCTATTGGCCTGAGCATCGTTAAGTGACATCTAAACAACGAGCTGCAAGATCCATATTGCATAAAAATTGGGAAATTGAAACCCCCTGAAATTTATTTCAGAAATAAAAGCATGACACCAAATGCGATTTTCTTGTTCCTTTAGTGTCGAATGAACGTCGAATCGTCCCGCCTTAGACGTGTCACTTTCTTTTCCCCTTATGAAAACTCGATTCTAATTCTGTCGTATTGTATACAGTGGTACTTGCAAAAACGTCTAGCAAATCGAACTCTCTTCCTGAAACCGTGGCTGCAATGCTTAACGGGCATATGGGCGGTGATATGCTCGATGACCAGACTGATCGATCACCGGCACCACTGGTGGGATGTGCTTGTCGGCAATGTCATAGGGCTTCTGTTTGGTCTGTTTGTCGTGGTGGTATCCTGCCGGCATTTCCGTCTCAGACGCATCGCGAACATCACCGCTACGAGGCACGCTTTCAACGAATCCCTGGAAAACGGTCAGATCATCAGCTTCGACAAACCGCAGAAGCACAGTGTCAGAAAGCTGCTGAATTCCGCGGTTGTCGGTGCCTCGGAGAACCGCGAGATGAAGAACGTCGCAACCACTTGGAAAGAATGAATCTTGGAAGGACTTGATGTCAATTGCTGCATAATCGGATCACTCGGTGTAGGAAGAATTTTCCTCCTTCAAGAACATTGCAGATAAATTTCCGTCGTATCTAATGCTTTCTAAACTAACTTTTTAGAAGTTAGAGATACGTGTGTTTATACATGTATCTCTAGGGAGTTGTGTATCATAGAATCTTAGAAAGTTGTATATCATAATTATTAAAGGGGGATAATGCGAATTTTAGAATAACGTCTCCTATACTGGTGATTGATCCTAATCAATCGGAATGATCTTCGGAAGCTTTTCTTCCCAGCGTGGCGAGTCGAGGGACACAAGATTTATTTTTATATTAATTTATATTGTTCAGTTTAGTCGATCGTATTGTTGTTGTACATTCCGTCGAAGAAGTGCACATATCAAAAGTTCACGGCGCTCTTGCGAAGCGGCACTTTGAATGAAAAAGGAATCAGTAGAAATGCAGGTAATTAGCATAGCAGCTTTGACTGATTTGTATCTGTTTTATAATATAAAGATGCAAATACACACAAGATTCGGTACAAACAACGAACAGGATTCTATTGATCGATTGAGCAAAATGATCAAAATGTGGTAATTCAGTAATCATCTGTTTGAAATAGTTTTGTTATACTTTTATTTTTTTACATACCTGAAACAATGCACCACGCGTACGCGCACGTGCGTATTCTTATTAGTAATTTAAACCTCTTCTTAGGCTCCCGCATAATTACATCGTTGTTATGTACCTTACGATTTAGTGTTCTGATGCACCGGGAACATGGAGATGGCAGAAGAGCCTTCTACAACTTTTCTGTTTTACGTACAATTCTGTAATTTAGGAAAGAAAAAAATTGTAATTTATAATATTGCGCGCAATCTTCGGATGAAATAAAAGAGAACGATTGAGAATCAGAACATTAAGTCAATCCGGAAAGTTGGTGAAGATGCGATGAGATTTAGTTGACGAAAGCGGGAATTAATTTATTTGCCTAATCTTTTAAGGATAATTCTTATCTCTTTTAATCTAATGAAAATCCGAACAATGTAAACATATGAAAGATACATATATATATATATATATATATATATATATATATATATATATATATATAATAAATTTTCTACTATATGAATCTTACATTTTCTACTTTGTCGTACTATATTATTCAACAAACGTTTTAACATTCCAGCTTTACAATTCCGAATGTATATATTTAAAAAAATCGATAGCTCGAAATAGATCTTAATGTTATCTTAAGTGATTCTGCTGTAAAATGACAAATGATAAATTAGAACAGCGATAAACATAAACCAGGATAGCGAGAACTATATTCATGCGAAAAGTAAAGCGACAATTTTTACGAATGCTCAAAGATTCATTAACATAAGTGATCAGCTTGTTATTTTCCTTTATTATTTTAGTCCAAAGCGATTAAGGGAGAAATGATTATTCAAACGATTTTTAAATGCACGTGACTCGTTTTTTATATCTGTAGTTTGCCAATGAGAAATCTGTTCCACATGAGCCTCGAATGCTTCCGGCAATAACAGTAACGCGCACATACGTAAATATGAAATGCAATGTGTTCAAGCGTTAGGATTAAATTTATAGGCTGTAAAATACAAATAATACAATGATGGACCACACGTGGACGGATCATGGTGCGCGAATTTAAAATTAATATTTAACAATTATCGATTATGTAAAATCAAATGCATAAACGCATTTTTACGCTGTTGATCACGCATTTTCGTGATATGTGTCATGAGAATCATTTAGTTAATGCGATTTCTGTCGTCACGCAATTGCGAATACGAAATTGTATATATTGTAAAAAGCGTATTGTATATTTAATACAACGGACGGTTTTAGTTGTAAGAGTCATCAAAATTATAATTAGTTTGCATAATTTAATTGGTCTCACAATCTCCATGCGATCGAGTTCCGCGAGCGTGTACATATTATCGTGCGAATCATTGGAATTACTTGGGAAATTATTGGGGAAATGGAAATTATTCCTTGTTATATTAATCTGTTATTGGCGAAGTTGCAAAACGAGAGTAATACTTTATTTAAATAAAAAAAGAAAATAATATATATTTTAATATATATTTGTCGCGAAATTTTACATTTTTTATATATAATTTTTAGATGCGTAATTATATACGAATTATCTATTATCGTACAGCGAAGCGAATATCCGATAACTAGAGTCTATTTTTAGACTTAATTATTCTGGAATTTCATAAGAATTTTTACATGCTAATATAAAAAACGTTTAAAGTTAGCACGTAAAATTTTTAAACTAAATTTTGTCGTTATGGAAACATTAAGACCTGCAGATTAATGGAAATCGCTGCATCATTTTATTAAGCATTATTTTATTTTATTATTTCATTAAGCTTAACAAAATAGCGTTTATTGGAAGGGAAAAAAGTGCGAAAGGATAGATTGGAAATGAAACATACGAAAATGCTGTTATTGTTAACAAAAAATTTAATGTCGCAAATTCACTTGTGCATCAGCTCGTAGTGGCAATTTTGCCATAGAACAGTAAGAATATTGGCTTTGCGTAACTCGAAATCCGCCTTAGCAGTTGGCGAACACGAGGCAATTTGATACCAAAAAGTGCTTCTTCCACATGAAAAATTTCAATGACGGCGACTGCCCCGCGCTGTGCCACTTTTTCCTTGCACTTGCAGGGCAATCATCATACGTAATCAACTTGTCCATGTTCGCGGACTCGTTTTTCGAGCGGTGATGTAATTAAGCTAGTCTTAAGGGTAGCAATAAAAATGGCGATTGATTGAAAATCATTGTTTTATTAACAATATCATCGTGGGCGTTTATAAATATGCGTGTTACTCGTTTGTTTGTTCGTTTGTCGTTTTGATTGGTTCTGAGAGCGTGTCTCGATCGTCTTACGTCAGAGGAATCTGTCGCTAGGCTATATATTCCGCGGAAGATACCTCGGTCGCCATTCCTTTCTGGATCGACGCAGTCTGACGAATTCGCATCGACCCGCACGGTTCGCGATTGCTACATGTACGCGAGATTTTATGTCTATAATAATCGTGGATCATAGTACTAGGAATCTTGTGTTTGATCTCATGCTGCCTTTGCACTCGCTCTCACTCCCATCCGTGTATATCGATACAAAATAAGCGCGGTAAAGTCTTCAGTAGTGCGAGCTCGGCTTGAACGTCGTGTATTGCGGCGGCTTCTCGCTCTTGCAATGCGGTTTCAATGTCGCTAAGCGATCGGGTTTGAGAAACAGCTGCTCCCCCTGCACAATTTCCACCTTAGCCCTTAACGCATGGTATCTCGCACATTTCTGTTAACCGCGTTAACCCGCTGCGACTCCAGTCTTGATTGCTTATCGCAAGTTTGTTATCCACATTTTTTTTTCTTGGGGGATCATCAATCATATCTGTACATGAATTTAGCACGAAAGTAAACTACGCGTTTGTATTAATTAAAGCAGCAAAGCTTGGAAATCGAGATCAATGAATATTATCGAATCTATCAGTCGGCGCGCATGAAAGCACGCAGATTGAACGGATCAACGCGTCAAATCATTGTACAGAGGAATTTTTTTATCGAAAGTCGCTCCCAATGCGGACTTTTCTCACGAATGTTCAATGCATGGAGTCGTAGAGGGCTAATGCGGACTCTCGCACGATGCACGAACGGGGCGCGAATCACTATCATAATACTCTACGGGTCGCATTACTTGGCAATCGGGAGTAGACTAGCATAGATGCAATCTGGTGCGATGCTACGCGCGGCCGCCAGGCGGCGCGCGAGGGCGTAAACTTGCAGGATCGTTCTACACCCCGTGACAACGCACGTGTGAAACAGCCCAGGCTAGGTTAGGGTGAGGGTGATAGTAGATCCAGCACGACAGGCACAAGACCGTAACTACACAGATACGTGTATGCATAGACCATACATGAACCAAAACGTATGCTTCGTAGAGCGGGCAGACCTACCCTTCGCGCTTGTCTTATAAAGATAATAGCGCCGGGCGGGAAGGGAATATTCAAGGGTAGCCATCTTTATTGGTAGCGATTTTTTGCCTCGTATAAAAGAGTCTAACGTAACTCTATGCGCAGCTTTTATATCTCAACGTTGTCGATAACATCATTAACGTGTCGATGTTTTAACAATATCATTATATTACAGTCAACAATCAATAGATACACGGGAGCAAGAGATGAAAGTTGTTGTCCGGGTGGGGAGGGGGAGGGAGGGCTCCATCGCGTCGCGATCGGGATCAGCGATCGATCATGCGATTCATCGAGGCAGTATAAATGGCAGTATAACATGCGTACGAGTCGGTTTTTTTCAACGATGACAGCTTTACACTTGAGAAAGTAGAATTCCTTTCGAAGCTGTCTCGTGCGCCGCACACGACGGGGTGTCCCACAGTTATTAATCCGATTACAAAGTCGGCGGCGCCTAATTCACGGGCTTAATTAATTAACAGTCAGAAGATACGATACAGTTTATCTTGCTGGGACGATCGAGGTAAGCGGCGCTGTTCCTCGTGCGCGCGTTTGGCGAGGAGCAATCAAGTTCCTCCGTATACAATCTCTTACGGGACGCAAGAACTCGCGGGACTCTCATTCGTCACATCATTCGTGCACCCGAAACGACCCGTACAGCAGCTTGGCTCCCGTTCCTGTCTCCTTCTCCCTCTTCTCTTCTTCCTTTTTTTTTTGAGAGGGGAAGGGAGAGTGAATCTCTCTCTCTCTYTCTCTCTCTCTCTCTCTCTCTCTCTCTCTCTCTCTCTCTCTCTCGTTACTTAAGCGACAAGTCATTCGATAAATGATTCGCGGTTATTGCACGACCGCGAATCGAATCGCCTCGCCTCTCGATCGTTCCTCTCGAAGCTACCTCTCGCAGAGCCGCGCAGAGTGGCAGTGCGTGGACCGCGAGCTGATAAGCTCGCTCCTGATGAGCGATTACATCGTGTGGCTGCGTATGTGTGCGCGTAATTTTTGATTGATTGGACGACGATTCGTACGTTCGAGCGTGATCCATGCGGACACAGGTACATGCGCCCGGCGTTTTCAACGGATAGCGATAGGTTGTTGATCGCGACCCTGGAAGTGGCATGAACACAGCATCGACCGACACTTGTAGCTATCGTACAAACATCCCTTGACTGGTCCTCCTCGCAGCATTGCGCGAGGAGATAAAGAAGAGATGAGGAACGGAACGATCGCGACCGCGCACGGAGACGCATCGCGATATTCGCTAATCTGAGACTTGGAATCGTAAACGGAGCAGCGTGTGCGGCAGATAATCGGCAGTAACGAGTGTCAACGCGGTTAATTACAATTAAATTCGCCGCCGCCGAAAGGCGAGATTTTGATTCAGCGAAATCGAAGGGAGACCTTTCAGTCTTTGACTCGAGTCGTCGCGAGAAACGCCTGGACCTTCCTGGAGCGAACGAAGGGAAGGGAAAGAAGGGGAATGGGGAAAGAGAGGAGGGCGAAGCGCTTCTGGCGCTCCTTCGTGACCTTTTTACAGGGAGAGGGCGAAAATAGGACTAAGGGGCGCATCTCCGGCGTGACGACGCGGTGCGGTTCGCTTATGTACATTCATCCGAGTTAAATTACAAACAAGGACGCGGCGCTAATTGGCGGGATAAACGGAACCCGCCAGAACGAGATGCCAACAATCAAATGCATGTGTAATGCACCCTGCATTGTGTCCTGCGCATAAATCAGTCCAAGCGACTATCGCGATTGGGGCGAACGCGATATGTTCGATATTCGCTGCGACGCTGTCGTGTCGTGTCGTGTCGCCGCATAAGTATTTGTAAATTCATTAACGTTGGATCGTCTAAAAACTTCCCTTACTTACTCCAGTCGCTAATGGATGGCGGCGTTGGTCGCGTACAATCGCAACGTCCGTGCAAAATTGATGAATTTCTTTCCTACGCGCGGGCGTAAAAATCGGAAGAGAGAGAAGACGGAGAACGGGGGAGAGGAGCGGACGGCGGAGGGGGTGAATGACTTCTCGTCGTCGATGAGAAGCGTCGACAAATTTTTGGACGACCCAGCGGAGGAGTGGCGTGTTCGGTAACATTAAAGCGTAACGTGTCTCTAGATTTATACAATCCCACGCTGGTGGTCTCGTGTCGCGCGCGGGAACGATGCGATATATCTTATTTATATATAAAACCTTCGAGATCTTTCCGGGAGAAAAGGTGGAAAGTTTGCGCTCCTCGTTCCTTGCCCTTTTTAATCCGATTTAGCGTGTCTCGCTCCTCGTCCTGCAGAAGGAATTTTTCCTGCGCCAAGATTGCTCGCTCATTCATTCAATTAATAGTCACATACAAATATATATATATATATATATATATATATATATTTATTTATTAATGTGTGTCTGTGTATGCGCTGCACGTCACGTTCAAGGAGTAGCGATTCTCTTTTCATTTGTTTAAAATTGCGCATTGCGTCTCATTGCGACGAGGCCTCCGGAAAGCAGACGCATAAGAAAGAAACGGATACGGTAATAAGCAATTTGAACAACCCGGAATTAGCGGAGAAAAGAGACGACTGGTATTCATAATGAGTTCAATCGCTACGCTTAGTCCGGGTCGCTTCGCATTCAGGTCAAGTTGCATGCACTTGCAATTTTGCTTTTCGCGAATGCAAATCGATCGGATTTATGCGGGCATGCTTCAGACAGATCAAGCTATTCTCGGACGCAAAATGAGCAGATAGAAAAAGAATCTCGTCGAAAGCGGCATAGCTGCTATTGGCGGTAAGTTTTACAATAGAGTCAATGCGGTATGCGCATGCAGCAAAGAAAACGAGTGGAGTTTTGCATAGAAAATAAATGAGCAGATGTGTATCGAAGACTGAAAAATTTATATTTCCTGACCACACGATAGCATTTGATGAATGGTGTCTCTGTTGTGCCTTCGTAAAATCGTTCCAACAGTTGCGTAAGGTAGAGAAGCAAAGTATTCGGTGACAAAAGAATCTATCATTATCATCTCGACATTTCATGTCCTTTAAAAAAGAATTTGGAAATACGGAAAATCAAGGAATAATATATATATATTTTTTAATATCCTGGAAAAAACAAATCGTGTTTATTTTCGGCCTCATGCTGTTATATGGATATGTAAACGATTTATGTGTATTCCGTCCATAAAACCTCTCAATTTCCGCATTTTTAAATTACAACGATTCGATCGAATCAATTGTAATATGTTACAAAAATGTGTGTAATATTTATTATTGCATTAAATTTTATTTTAATATAGTACAGCGGAAGATAACGAAGATAACATGTTTGTACTGCAGAAACGTAGTAACCCGACTGAAGAGTTTACGGATCGGAGTTCAGATGGTACAATAAGAAGAGAAATTAGCCCCTCTGGCTAATTCTTCAGTCGCGCTGGTACTCAATTCCCCAGATAACAGAATGAAATGGTCCGAATTGGCGGGACTTTATGTCTGATTATTGTCGATAAAATCAATACCAACATTATCGATCATTAAAAACGCGAACGGCAATATCATCAACCTGAACCGTGGTTTCCTGTTATTCTGTCCAAGTAACAGATGATTGAAGAAGAAATGAAATTAGAGAAATTAAAATAGAGAGAAATAACTTCTCCGTCCGGCATGTTTCTAGAATATTGATTCGTGAAATATTGAACGCTCAAGAATTTTCGACGGCTCGATCGGGCTGGCCTGAATAAGTTAAATATTAGCGAATAATCTTTCTCCATGTTTATCGTATGCTCATAATTCCAATAAAACACGTTATATTTTTAAATGAAGAATGAATGTAACAGATGTAGATGCATTTTAACGATATTTTATTATTATACTTTATTCAATATTATATTTCTAAAAAAGCAGGAGGTGATTTTGTAGCTAGAGAAACACATAATCGAGTGCATTAATGCTATGCGGTTTTAATTATCCATCTTCTATTAAAGATTTTATTGAAGATCGGACTGCATTCATAAAATGTTTAGATAAACCGATGCAGCACAACAATGAGAAGCAGAATTTATATTTTACGATATCACAAAATAGTTATTGATTTCTCAGTTATGTTATTTTTTATACGTGCGTTCCCAAATTACACAAAAAAACATGAGCTCGCAAGATGGCAAATGGGGAGAGGGGAGAGTTTGACACGAAATCTATTATCAATCAGTGACAATAGTCTGCGCGAAACTTGTTTCCCATATCGCTTCATTCAGGGTGCAATTTTCGTCTGCATCATCATCAATTCGATTTCGATCGAAATCGCACGCGAGAGGGTGCTAAACAATTTCCCACTCACTTCTGTCGGACCCTATCGGAATGGCCATAATAAGATAGGTGATTGGATCGAATGAAATCACCCCGATCCGAAAAACAATTCCCGATATAAATCCACAATAGCTCTTGACACAAAAATATTTCCCGTGCAAAACTCTCGCCGTTGCAGTTAACCGATAATTGATAACTTCGAGTCGCATTTAACGAAACTGCGGACCGCTTGAGGATTGAAGAGAAGCAGCAATGCAGAGATGAAAAGTAAGTAGGCGAAGAAACGGACAAAAAGGGAGAGACAGAGAGGAGGAGAGAAAGAGAGGAGAAGAAGCGAAGGAGGCTAAAGCTGACGAGCGAATTTTGGGTTACGCGCGCTATGCAAAAATAATTCGATCTCGCTTTGTCCTCGGATATATATCTGACCTGCAACGTGTATTGTCCGTGAGGCTGCCCATGATGATGATGCCTCTGATAATGTTGCTGTTGGTGTTGCGGCTCGTGCTGATAGCACTCCTGCTGGTACTGCTGCGACGGTACCGGTTTCAGAACGTGATTAGCCCGCTTTTCCGGGATGAATTGCTGACTCGTACGCTCCATCGTATCCACCGCCAAACGTGGATCCTCTATCATAGCATTGGAAGCCTTTGTGCTGCGAAAACGGCGGCTATCATTCCGGTTTCGTTTCATTACAAGCTTTGTAAATACGTTCCTCCACACGAGACAGTTCTTTCTCCCGATCGATCCCTTTGAAGGGATCTCCGTTTCGTGAAAATGCGGTTTCGCGATTTCATATCAATTGAGTCCATATCAAGTCCCATTCTTTCTCAATCAAGAATCTAAGGTCAAGAGTTGTTTAGCTTTCTGTATCTTTTTCTCAAGCAATATCTGATTATCGAGCAATACTTGATTGTCAAGTAATACTTAATTGTACTTATTAGTTTAGATTAGATTAAGTCAAGTTACGTTAGGTTAAGTTATTTCTCTTCTTATATACTTTCTCAGATTAGGCATGCTTTATTTAACGTTAGCGTTAGGTTAGCTTAGGTTAGGTTATGTTAGATCAGGTCAGGTTAAGTTGACTTTTTTAACGCATTTTCTCACGTTACGTTCAGTTAACGTTAGATTAGATTAAATTAGGTTAGATTAGTTTAGGTTGGGTTAGATTAGATTGGGTTACTTTTCTTCTTACGCACTTTCTCATGTTAGGCATGGTTCATTTAACGTTAACGCCACGACAGAGATTCAAAGAGCAGCGTGAGACCTTTGGAAAAATGCTTTCATCCGGGATGCATGTCCCTTGGAAGCGAAAATGCCATAGACGGTCCACATGTAAATTCCCATAGACGCACCCATACAATCCCACCGGTCAGATGTGCACAATATTGTAGCATCGTGCGTGATCCACGGGCGGCGTCAGCTCGTCCTATAAATCACCGCGTGCAATATCGCATGCTTACCAATGCACTTGTTGCAACGCCGGCACTGTGTTTCTGGCTACGCAGCATCTATCCGAACGTAGGAAACAAACGAATCCCATTATCAGTACCGAGAGCACCGTGAATCCAGCTACCGCGCCGATAACAAGCGGGATCTGCGACAGGGGGAAAGAGAGAAATGCATTTTACATTTGCGCGCCGTTCGTAAGGTGCAGCGTTATGCGAGTATTTCTTGGTACTTTGCGTACGCGTATTATATACCAACGATTCTTAGACGTTATCAACGTTATCAAGGTTGGATCTGGTCGTTTTTCCTTTTTACACGTTAACAGATTATCGAATTTTTAACGCCGTCACCGCCACGACAGTAACCGCCACTGAGCTTTCATCAGTGACCGACTGTCGCGATGAATAATAATAATAATAATAAACATGATTACATGGGAATATCCACACGACGGATCTTAATGATTAATGATAATGAGTTGACGCGGACGGAGAGTCTAGATTATGCTTGTAAGCACGTATTCATGTAGCAAGCGTTGCTGCATCATCGCGAAAGGGTCGAAATTGGAGAAAGGAAGTGGTTAAATGGTCATGAATTATATTCCTCTTTCTCTGTCACGAGGCAGAGCTTTGTAGCGAAGGAGATTCGACGCGCTGTACTCATTTCAGGCTTGATTTTCCAGATGGGGGATGTCTTTTACGCGGGTCGCAATTAGCGAAGCATTACGTCCGCGATATTTACCTGGCCAGGCTCGTCGACTTTCAACATGAGCGCTCGTCTGTCACTGCCACGTTCGTTCTCCACGATAACGTGATACAGCCTTTGATCCTCTTTCACCGTACTCGTCAACTCTAAGATCGCTACGTAGCAATCCTCCGAAGCCAGCGGCTCCAGATCGAGCGCGCGATAGCGCGATTCCAGAACTTCACCTGCCAATATAACAGAACGACTCCATGCATCTTTCCTTCTCTCTCTCTCTCTCTCTCTCTCTCTCTCTCTCTCTCTCTCTCTCTCTCTCTCTCTCTCGACAATTTCTACTTTATCCGATTCTATACGAACAACTGAAATAAAATTTCGCAACCACAAATATGCTTTCGCAACTACAAATATGCTCGCTTGATGCGCATTACACTGAACGGAGAAGTGATGGGGAAATTAAGAGAATAGCAGGAGCTAAATGAACGAAGGTACTGAAAACATGAAACGTTAACGACGCGTCGAGCGACACGTATATTAAACATGATACAGGCAAACGGGCGAGATCACGAGGACACAAGAATGACACATGCGTACGTCTAGAGAGTCACACAAAAATCACACACAAAACGCCGTAGCAAGCATTCCAATCCAATTAACAGAAAAAGGGATCGGAGGAAGGAGGACGTAAAAGCGTGAACATGGACTAATTGATCATCCGGTGTCCGGAGTACTCCGCGGAAAAATTCCGCAGCGCGGCTATCCGGCAGGGACGGCATCGATTTGGGCCTGACGGAAATTGGACGGATGTCTCGAAGACCGAAGCCGATCTCGGTGGCTCGCTCGTGTTACGGGCGAATGATCAATTAACCGAGGGGATAATTGCCGAGAGCTACGGCGGGGTCGTCGATAAGGTACCCGTCGACGAGTGCCAATTATGCCGAGAAGCAGAGGAAAAAATGAAGGACGGGCAATCCCGGGTTTTAAAGCTCGAGCGCACTCTTTCGCCCGGAGGCGGAGGAAAGTTCTTCAGGGAAGCCGTAGCAGCTGTAGTTTCTCTCCGAGAGAAGGGGGAAAGGGAAAAAGCGAGCGTGAATGATTACACGGCCATTTGTAGTTATTCGAAACAGAGGTCGAAGTTTATATACCGACGGTTTGTTGGAAAAGGTAACGAGGGCGTTTCCGTCACGCGATAATGAGATGGCGGATGCGTAACGAGGGAAGAATCGCTGGCGGAGGGATTCGTGACTGACAAGACAAGAGAGAGGGCAGTCAAAGCGTAATAAAGTGCAAAGTAGCAGGGTAGCCTCGTGTCGTCGTAATAATTTCGCGCGAACAACGTACTCCAACACTGATGTCTCATTTCGCCCTTCTTTATCTTTACTGATCTTATCTTTACTGATGCTGACTTAGGCTTCTCCAGGTCGAAGAAAGAAGAGAGAACGCGGTCTGCGGATAACACGAAGCTCTTGCAGCTAGCCCCAGCAGTGTTGAAGTAAAAATCAAAATCCAACTGGCAGATCCGACTATAGAATCCACTATAGAAGCTATCCAAATTAAAGAAAAAGGAAGACGCTATGGCTATCCGCCTGCCCTCAAAGGGCAACGGGAAGTCTGCTGTTATCCGCTTCCTTGACGCGATTGCAGGCTGGAGCAAAGTCAAGTACGCGGCTGGACAATAGGCAGGAGACAAAAGCAAGCAGCAAGTAGCAAGGGCTAAACAGAGTGCACGTCGCGATCGAGCGACAGGCAGAGTGTGTGTCTAACCGGCGTGCAGTCTGATGCTGCCCCATTCCCAGGCCACGAGGCGCGGCTTCGGGTCGGAGCACAGCCGGATCTCTAATCTGGCCGGGTTACCCTCCGTCGTCACCACGACGAACTTCTCCGTGACGGCCGGCTTCACGACCTGCGACACACGTTCAGCACTTGTTCAGCCGTCCCTTGAACGGCAAGTTCCTTGATGCCTGCTGATCAGCGCGCGCGCATGTTTCTTAGACTTCCAAGCATCGCGCTTCGTGGTCGCGTGAAGCAATCGACGTCAATTGATAAAGGAAACTGTGTACGTGTGTGGGTGTGTTCATTGTCGCGCGACATGTCGTGAAAGTGTAACGCGTAATGCATCGTCTCTATCTACTTTTTCTCCCTCTCTCTCTCTCTCTCTCTCCGTTTATCTCGCTACGTTCGTGATCGAGACGTTATCTGGGAGAAACGTTATCGGCAGCGGTCTTGCAATTTAATTCAGACAGAAAAGACGCGCGCGGCCAGAACGCTATCGGAGCAGATTGAAGCGATGCCTGCTTCGCAAACGGTCCCGCTGCTGCGAATACAGCATTCTCGGTCGCGACGATAATTCGCGATTTATATTAGTCGCGCGAGGCGGTTTAATTTAACGTTAATTCGCGAAAATAAAAATCTCACCGCCGAAGCACATACATTCCTCGCATTATGGACACGCGCTGAAATAATCCGTATTCATTTCTACCGTGCATCGAAATCCTCTGTTTCATCAATAGCATATTAAAATGCCCCGGCGCAATCGTAATTCGTCATATTCGCGATATTTATGTCGCGCGCAACGTCACCTGTCGCGCATACGTATCGGGCGCGGGCATAATTAAAACATTGATTCGATTATCGCCGTATCGCCGTTTCGGTCGATTCGGCGCGGGCATTCGCGCCTGCGGAATAAATCGCGTAATAAAAATCGCGATTGCTCCTTTCACGGCTGGCGCGGACATGTAACGCGTGCAATACTCTCTCTCTCTCTCTCTTTCTCTCTCCCTCCTTCCCTCTCGCCGTGTGTGTGTGTGTGCGTGCGTGCGCGCTCGTGCCGAAATCAATTTCAACGAGATATCGTTAATGGCCGCTGAATTTCAATAGGCGGAACGGCTCCGTATTAAATGAAACGGAAATCAAACCTTTGCGTAATCGGTGACCCGCGTTAACCGTGCGAGCGTTTTCCGCGCGGAATCCCGCTAACGCGTAAAGAGAGGGGGAGGGGGCAAAAAGACACCGTAGTCGTCGGGCTCTTCCGCTTTCGTTATTATGGAGAGCTGCCGTTAACTATCGACTAATTAACCACCGGCCGGAATTCGTCGCGACACGATGCGAAAGCGTGTAAGAAATTTCTTCTCCGAATTGAGCGTGAGCGGAAACGCGGAAGCTCGCAGAAGATCGCGCGCGAACGCTCGCAATCGGCGCTCGCCTGAGCGCCGCGCCACTGGCGCCCTCTCGGTTAACGATCGCTGTCATTATTCTTGCCGCGTCCGAAAGGGATGAAAGAGCGGGCCTCCGGCGGGGCAACACACGGTGTTCGTTAACAATTAACGGGGATATCGGTTTTGAATATCGCGCCATAAATTCGCCGATGACGTAATACGCTCGCCGGGGCTGCGAGAAGGCTGCGGAAGCGGGTTGAAAACGCGGGTATGTTGAAAAATGCATTTCCTCGGTCGAACGCGTGCCGCGGGAGGCGCTTAAAATGCATGCTTTATCATGATTACCGATTTTGCGATAACGAAGCGAATGCCGGCGAGGATAATTTCTTTCCGCGAAGACTAGAAGAATGAAACGGTACGCGGCGAAGTAATCCGCGCCATCATGGGTCTCAATTTATCCGTCGAGTCGTCGCTTCGGAAAAGTCTTCGCTTCTTACGGCGAAGATCTAACGAAGCCGCCCCCGGTATATCGCTGCTGCGCCCTAATGAAGCAATGAAGCGGGCGAGATTAATGCATGGGAGTCACATTTCCCCTTCGTTACCGGATCGCCCTGTCCCGCCGATCCCCCCGTAACGTCCGCTCGAACGACAGCTCTGCTCGCGGGGGTGTCCCGTTGCCGCGCGGGAGAGAGGGAGAGGGAGATGCCCAATGACCCAGATCCCTCGCGCGAAGTAACGAGACGATATTTTTTCCGCGGCGAAGCGCCGCATGGTTCGTCGATTCGCCAATCCCGTGATTCGCGGCGGACATCTCCTTCGTCGCCCGCTTCGCCCCGCTTACCCTTGGAGCGCCGACCACTTGCAGGGACACGGGGTCGCTCTTGACTTCCCTGACGTTGCCGTTGATCTTGTTGGAGGCGAGGCAAATGTACTGACCCTGTTGCTCGTACGTCACATTCGTCAGGATCAACCGCTGCCCCGTGCCGCACTCCAGCGGCTTGCGGCCGTCCGTGAATATCTGCGCCCATCTGCGCAAACCGCATGCGAATTTGCGGATTAAACGCGCTTCGCAGCGAGGTGAGCTTTGCGGGATGCGTGCGTGATGGAAAGATGCGGGGATAAATGGACGGAGGAGAGACTGATAGAGCGGCACACAGGCCATAAGATCAGGTGAAGACAGCGCGATGGGGAACTGAAGATAGCAATGCAACGGCAGTATAGCGGCTGCGTTGTAGTATCAAACGGTCACATCAGAATGGAAGTACACGCGCGGGACTGGGTAAAGCTACATCGAATGATTCGCACGAATCACCTATATTCGGCCGGCGGCATAGCATCAGCGTGACATTCGAACGATGCGCCAGAGTACAACAGCGCAGTCGTCAGTCGATCCGGTCCAACCGCGCTGATCGTCGGTGGATCTGGAAAAGAAGCAGCTTTAAGATCGCGGCTGGGTCAAGGTTGGAAGCTAAAGGGCAAACGGCGAAAAGCATCCACTTGTGGACATCACTAGAACGTTCTTGGAGAAATTGTACGCTCAAGTGCATCTAGCAGGTCCCGTATAACCCAATAAACGCTCACGGTGTACAGCCAATCTCAAGTCACTCTGATGGCTACACGTCACACTTACGCCATGAGTGTCTAACGGGTGTGCGTGCACGTTTGACTTGATTCGGATAAATCATAAAGCAATTGTCCAGGTACTTAGCAACGAAAGTTCCTTGGTATCTTGGCCGGGAGCTATAGGAACTTTGGGATGCAAACCGGATAGAGATGATCGATGATGCATACACACACATACACACGCGAGTGCACGTACAGTTTACAGACACCTGGACCGAGACCGGACTGCTCTCGCCCTCGATGTTCGATGCCTCGCAGAGGTAAACGGCGGCGTGATTCCTGTAAATTGGGGAGAACATCAGAGTCTCGCCGATACTGGCCACTTCAGTCACGCCGGGACTCTTCGTTTTCCTCCAGACGATCGAAGCTGGCGGATTAGCATCGGCGAGACAGCGGATTTCCAGCTGATCCCGGCCCTCCTCCAGCTGGCCAGTTGGGACGCCGACTAATCTTGTCTCCGGCGCGTCTAAATTCATGCGAAACGCATAGTTAATCGCGCCAGATCCGCTAATCATTCCCGACGTGCGAATCGTGTACACATGTACACGACATGCATTGCGATCTCTCGAGCGGAACGCGCTGACGGAACAATAAGCATAATTGAGAAGTCCTCCCGCTCCCGAAGCATTAAAGGCTGATTGGCTGATTGAACGCTTGATTAAATCTCGAGCGCGCATATTAAAAAATGATTAGCGTTAGAAAGCATCCCTAGCTTAAACTTGTCCACCGTCATCAGGGAATACGAGTCCAAGACGGTTTCTTGATGAGCTTTCTCCCTCTCTCTTTCTTTTCCCTCTCTTTCCCCTCTCTTTTCAGCAGACTCCTCCCACCTTCGTTCGAACTCCAATCGCCCGTTTAGAATCGCGATTTTAGAATGCATTGATTGGATATCTGTCTCGGAAGGATTCTGCATTTTCGAATCTAAATTTCCCCGCGCATGCATTCTGCGACTTCGGGACTCGCGAAAGACTAATTAGAGGACTAGGTAAGTTGATCCACGGCGATGCACTCGAACGCGATTATGTGCTCATCAACATGAAACGATCCCTGTGAAAATATTATCCCTGGCATAACAGTATTAATGTTAAAATAATACCAGCCATGCGCGCTTGCGCTTTTTTACCGCTCAACGCTTGTTATTTGTTTTTGACGGATCGAAAGAAAATGCGAAACCATGACGATTTTAATGAGAGAAGCGCGGAGGGAAACGAAATTACGTATAATTATCTCTCTCGCAAGGGCTCTTTCATATTCATGTCGCTCGGTAAACAAGAGAAATTTAACGTAAATGCTGCCAGGCAGAGGGAGAGAGATGGGGGAGACTCCGTCACCGTTACTGGCTTTAATCACGCCGGAATCACGCCGGTCGCGATGTGCAGGAGACCATGAAAGATAAACATTAGGTTCAGAAAACAAACGCCGCGAAACAAAGTTCTCAGATTAATGCCGCTCATTAATGAATCTATAATTAGAAGCAGAGACCGCGATTCAAAAGCGCACAAGTGTGACATCTATTCGATATCTTTAGTAGATTTAATTCGATTTAATTCGAGTGTTGATTCACGTAACTGATCCTACGATTGGTTCGTTTGATCTGCTTCAATTTAATTCGAATGTCGACTCGCAACTGATAATATGCGTACGATCGGTTCGCTCAATTTCGATTTAATTCGAATGTTGACTCTCGGCATTGATAATACGCATATGATCGGTTCGTTTGATCTGATTCGACTTAATTCGAATGTTGATTCTCACAACTGATCATACGTTACGATCGGTTAGTTTGATCT